>CM049794.1:32884006-33174970 GCA_027422405.1 Ptychobarbus kaznakovi
GTGCTGTATCCAAGCATGTTAACTGAAAGTTGAGTGGAAGGAAAAAGTGGGAAGAAAAAGATTCACAATCCAACCGAGAGCCTTATGAGGATTGTCAAGCAAAATCGATTCAAGAATTTGGGTGAACTTCACAAGGAGGACTGAGGGTCAAGGCATCAAGAGCCCACCACACACAGACGTGTCAAGGAATTTGGCTACAGTTGTCGTCAGAGGCGTCTTACCTGGCTAAGGAGAAAAAGAACTGGACTGTTGCCCAGTGGTCCAAAGTCCTCTTTCAGATGAGGCAAGTTTTGTATTTAATTTGGAAACCAAGGTCCTGGAGTCTGGAGAAAGGTGGAGAAGCTCATAGCCCAAGTTGCTTGAAGTCCAGTGTTAAGTTTCCACAGTCAGTGATGATTTGGGTGCAATGTCATCTGCTGGTGTGGGCCATTTGTTTTGTTTTTTTAAACCAACATCACGGCACCCGTTTACCAATAATTTTTGGAGCACTTCATGCTTCCTTCTGCTGACCAGCTTTTTAAAGATGCTGATTTCATTTTCAAGAGGATTTGGCACCTGCCCACACTGCCAAAAGCACCAAAAGTTGGTTAAATGACCATAGTGTTGGTGTGCTTGACTGGCCAGCAAACTCTCCAGACCTGAATTGTCAAGAGGAAAATGAGAAACAAGAGACCAAAAAATGCATATGAGCTGAAGGCCGCTGTCAAAGAAACCTGGGCTTCCATACCACCTCAGCAGTGCCACAAACTGATCACCTCCATGCCATGCCGAATTGAGGCAGTAATTAAAGCAAAAGGAGCCTTTTTGGTCAGAAAAAGGCCTTCCTGAGCTTCCTGCTGCCCTATCTTGCTCTCTCATTGGCTGTAGTTCATCGCGATGTATGTTTCAGTCAGATCTCATTCACACAGCAGAATTGTGAATCGCCGATAGCTCCAGATATTTAGCATGCCAAATATTTTGCGGGTGTAGGCAACGAATCGGTGATTCCTTCAGATCGCGTCTTTGATCATTCACACTATGCGATTGTCACTCGTGTGAGAACGAGCACCGATTTGCCTCCGATGTCGGGCATTTGTCGGCAATTTATCAAAACCTGCCGGCGAGTGAAAAATCGGACCAAAATCGTGCAGTGTGAACTGGGCATTTAGTGAAGGCGGAATAGGCGGTATCGCGCTGATGGTGCTATCTCGCGCACTCCACTTTTTCAGTTCTTACAGCACACGATCAGTTCTCACTGCTCAAATACACACACAGCACTCCAAATGTCTATCGTGTAGAGTCAGAGTATCTCACGTAAATACAGTCGGTTATGGCTTAAGTGATCGCAAATAGGTGGGTGAAAACTGAATATGTGTCAGTATTACATAAATACATTCCGTCTTAAAGGGACAGCATTCCTAATTATCTGTGTCATCAATGTTAACCAACAAAAGATGTTCAATAAATGTATACTTGTTAAGTAAACCTACTTTTTTGAAAATGAGTTTAATTTGTATCTCTACCAAAAAAATACAAATGTATTCCAGTTTTTCCTAATTCAATCCTTGATCCAAATTTTGCACAAGCTTAATTGATTTGGTCTAAAGAGAGAAGAATTGATGACTAGTTTTGTTTGAATACTACATATAAAATAGCTACCAAAATAAATGTTGGTAACAGAAGTTTGACTAAAAGTAATGACTAAAAGTTTACAAAAATGCAATGACTTTTCGTCGATTAAAACTATAAAAGACTCAAATGACTAAAATGTGACTAAGACTATTAAGCATTTTCGTCTCAAGATAAAGACTGAGACTAAATGAAAAATTCCTGCCAAAATTATCTCTGCTCCAGATCCTTCAGATTCCCAGCTCCATGTTGGTGTTTCTTTTTTTCAGTTCACCTCAATCATTTTCTATAGGGTTCAGGTCAGAGAACTGGAATGGCCATAGCAGAAGCTTGGTTTTGTGCTCAGTGACCCATTTTTGTGTTGTTTTTGAGGTTTGTGTTCGGATTGGAAGATGTGTGATATGGTTGGAAGATCCAAACATGGCCAATTATAAGATTTCTAACAGAGTCAGTCACTTGTTGATTTTTTATCTGTTGGAATTTGATAGAATCCATGATGCCATGTGTCTAAACAAGATGTCCAGGACCTCCAGCAGAAATATAGGCCCACAACATCAAAAATACAGCAGTATATTTCATTGTACACATGGGGTACTTTTTATCCTGTGTTCACCAAACCCATCTTGAGTGTTTGCTGCTAAAAAGCAATTTCTTTGTTTCATCTGTCCATAGAAGCCAGTCCCATTTGATGTTCCAGTCGTGTCTGATAACTGAATATGCTGGAGTTTGTTTTTGGATGAGCTAGGATAATTTTTCTTGAAACCCTCCCAAACAACATGTGGCGATGTAAGTACTGTTTGTCAATAGTTTTTTGGGTTTTCTGACCCCAAGACTCAACTTTTTTCTGCAATTCTCCTGCTGTGAACCTTGGAGAGTCTTTAGCCACTCAAACTCTCCTCCTCATCGTGCATTAGGACGAAATACACACATTGAAAATACACACACAACATTTTATGTTGATTGGAAATTCTTAATTATTGCCCTGATGGAGGAAATGGGCATTGTCACTGCTCTAGCTCTTTCCTTAAAGCCACTTCACTGATTTGTGAAGCTCAGTTATATTTTGCTGCACATCAGAAATATATATATGTTTTTTCTCATTGTGATGGATGATTAAGGGAATTTGGGCTTCGTTTTCCCTCCTATTTATGTTTCTGTGAAACAGGAAGACATGGCTGGATAATTTCATGTTCATAATCACCCTGGAGTGCTCAAAATTGTGAATATGAATGGGAATATACTTCAGAGATATTTTACTCATAAGAATTTCCAGGGGTGCTAATAATTGTGTCCAACGTGTATTTGAGAAAAAAACTTTGAAAATGTATTTCATAATGATATTTCACCCCATTTAAAATTCTTATTATCCAATGAACGGTTAGATTTTTGTGATTTTTTTTAAATAAAATATCAAAAGGATTAACAATGCAGATTAGTTTTCACAACCTTCTTTGAACATATTTATCAATATTTTTGGCCATGACTGTATATATTGGGATTGTACAGAGACATATAATGCCATCGAGATGTCTTCCATTGGAAGTCCATGGTTATTAGATCAAGATAATGCCAGGTCTCATTCTGCATGTGCTACTACAACAGCATGGTTTTGTGAACGCATGGATGTGGCTGATATGGCCGATCATGAAAAGGAGAATCAGACAATAATGACCATGGACTGATGAGCAGCTGAAGTTTGGTATCAAGCGAGATTAGGCAAACATTTTGCTTGCAAATCTTTCACAATTAGTGTCCTCAATTATCAAATTATTAAACATTGTAATTAAAAGGTGATGTGACGGTGTTAAACATGCTTCTGTCTCAACTTTTTTAGAGTGTTGCACTCATAAACATCAAAATGGATTATATTTTCAAAATACAATTAATTTAGTTAGTGAAAATATTGGAGATCTTTGTACTTTTGTCAATTAAAAAAAAGGTTAAATTAAATTTAATTAAATTAAGCAATCACTTATTATATTGCATTTTACACACACACACACACACACACACACACACACACACACACACACACACACACACACACACACACACACACACACACACACACACACACACACACACACACACACACACACACACACACACACACACACACACACACACACACACACACACACACACACACACACACAAATACATGCATGTGTTTATGTATGTCCTGTTCTCCCTTAATTATAGATTGAAAGTGTATGTATTTTGAGTTGACTAGCATTCATTTTAAGCATAAGTATAAATTGACATTTCAATAGCATTTCAGTAAGATGAAATTAGATTGTATTAATACGTGGACTAAATAGGTTTACAAACAAAAATATCCCTTTCATTATTTAACCATGG
The DNA here is from genome assembly GCA_027422405.1 of Ptychobarbus kaznakovi. Lineage (NCBI taxonomy): Eukaryota > Metazoa > Chordata > Actinopteri > Cypriniformes > Cyprinidae > Ptychobarbus > Ptychobarbus kaznakovi. The sequence continues at coordinate 32,887,976 of CM049794.1, forward strand.
TCCCTCTTTATATAAGGTGGCCTTAACTACTATGTACTTAAATTTAAATGAATCGTTTGATACAATGCACTTATTGTGTACAAACACATACATGTTTTTACATTTTACTTAAAATAATACCTGCATGTAATTACATTTATAATTACACACATGAATCTACCCTTAAACCTATAGCCATATCACCAAACCTGTCCCTAACCTTACCCGTATCCCACCTCAGTAGCAGCAAAAGTGTTTTGAAATACAATATGAACACAATAAGTACATTATGCTTATTTCTGATGTATTTATATATAGTTAAGGCTACCTGATATAAAGTGGGATTATTATTTTTATAATTATTCAATATTAATAAATATGTTCAGGTGAAGAGGAAAAAGTTCTGACTGTTCACTCATGTTCCCTGAATTGGTCTTTAACCTTGGATGAACTGCACCACGTTTTAAATATTTAATGGGGTCACCATTTGCAAGCCTGTGCTAAAATTTCCGATTCCATTGTTGTGGTAATCTTAAGACTCCTTGAGAGAGGACAGATTTTTGCAAAGACCACCGAAACCAGTTCGACTCATTAATTGCTAAAAACTGATCTGTGATAAGCGTCATATTCGGGAAACTGCATTATGACTGTGCTGTTTTTCCGACATTGTTGTCAAAATTATAATTATGTATTCTTATCTATAAGTGATTCTTGAGCATCACAGCTCATTGTTGAGACATATTTTCCATGACGCATGTCAAAAAGGATGGTGGGACATGTCAGCATGGACGCTGAAGCATTATGATCTCCAATAAAATGTATCATGTTACCATTATTGACTTAGACTTATAAGGCTATCCATCTGAACTTGCCGCTAACAGGGCAAAGCTGATAGAAATTGTTGCATGCTTTCTGTAGGGGGCAACTGTGTCTAAATAAAATAAATCATACGGGTTTGGAATTGCATGAAATCACCAAATAAATCACCAAAGCAATGGCACTACACCTTCACGTTCTTAAAAATAATAATTTCCATCAATAAATCCCTTAGCCCATAAAACTATCTACTTTGATCTTAAATAAAAAAGCATAGGTACCTAATTAGCATAAATCAAAGTTTACACATTTTAGAAAGTCTTTCTAATCTTTAATCATCATTCATTTCTTATTTTATGAACAATTTCCTGTTAATCTCTCCACAGGGCTTTTACTAGTTAAATGAAAGTAGGATGTTTCCTCTATGTGGTGATGGTGTGGTGAATAATAGGTGTTCCCATGAGGTTGTGAGGTTGAACATACATGAAAGACATAGCATAGCCACCGCTTTCAGAGACAGACACAGGATGTGTACGTATCATATTAGTAGAGAGACACGGTGTGATTGAGGCCTTCAATGAAGTTCTCTCTTCCTTTTTAGGAAGTCCATGAACAAGTATATGTCAGATCATAATTTTATAATAAACCATATTAGTGGGCATAAAATAAACCATATGGGTATAGGTAATAGTTTGGTCATCCAGATTTAAAAATGTATTAAACAATTAAAAAAAATTTTTTTACAGTGACTTGATAACATATCTTCTAAGACACACGTTTTGTAATTTCTCAAAAACAATTTTAATAAATTATTTTACACACACGCACGCAACACACGCACGCACGCACGCACACGCACACACACACACACATGCTGGTTTTGCTATATTTGTGAGGACTTTCATATACTTTTATTGTTTTTATACTGACCTAACACAATTTTCTATTGCCCTACACCAACCCTACCCCTCACAGGAGACATATATATATATACAGAATTATTGACAGCCTTTATAAATGTGAACAAAAAATCCTGTAAAAGTTAATCTGCATCATTGATCATTTTGATGTTTTATTTTTTTTTAAATACCAAAATGGTAACCTTTCATTGAACTAAAACAATTGAAAATGGGAGAAATGAAATACACAATGAAAAACACTCTGTCAGGTGTTCTTGGATTATTATACAGTTGGAAGATCCAAGCATGGCCCATTATAAGATTTCTAACAGAGTCAGTAACTTATAGATTTTTTATCTGTTGGTATTTGATAGAATCCATGTGTCTAAACAAGATGTCCAGGACCTCCAGCAGAAATATAGGCCCACAACATCACAAATACAGCAGTATATTTCACTGTACACATGGGGTACTATTTTTCCCTGTGTTCACAAAAACCATCTTGAGTGTTTGCTTCATTTTTTTTTGTTTCATCTGACCATAAAAGCCAGTCCCATTTGAAGTTCCAGTCGTGTCTGATAACTGAATATGATGGAGATTGTTTTTGGAGCTAGGATAATTTTTCTTAAAACCCTCCCAAACAACATGTGGTGATGTACAGTAGGTGCTGTTTGACAATTTGAAAAACATTTTGAAGGTATTCTGACCCCGAGACTCAACTATTTTCTGCATTTCTCCAGCTGTGGTCCTTGGAGAGTCTTTAGCCACTCAAACTCTCCTCCTCACCGTGCATTAGGACGATATAGACACACGTCATCTTCCAGACAGTTTCATAACATTTTATGTTGATTGGAAATTCTTAATTATTGCCCTGATGGAGGAAATGGGAATCGTCACTGCTCTAGCTCTTTTCTTAAAGCCACTTCACTGATTTGTGAAGCCCAATTATCTTTTGCTGCACATCAGAAATATATTCTTTGTTTTGTCTCATTGTTGATTAAGGGAATTTGGGCTTTGTTTTAATCGCGTTTGGTCTCGTACTGTATCGCCTTGTCAGTGTCGGGCACTTGGTTGGCCATTTATTGTGATTAACAGGAAAGTGTGTTCAGCTGAATTGGAGTAGTATTTTGTTAGATGGGTATAAAAAGCATAGTTTACCGCGACAGCGGTCGCGTGAAGACCTCCTCGTGAGAAGACCGAAGAGTGTAAAGACCATCGACTCTACCGTGCAACTCCACCGGGCAGGGACACCGGCAAAGGATACAAGTATCGTTTTTTATTTATCCTCTTTCTTACTGCTTGTTTCACTTCTGTTTTAGTTTTTATAACTAATTCTTACTATGTGTAAGTTGTTGTTTGTTAGCATGTGTTTTTGACAGTGTTCTTTTTTTAGGATTACTGAAAACTACTGCCGTTTGATTTATCTATTTTAATTTTACATAAATTATGTATGAATTTAATATGGCTTTATAGGTATTTTCTTTAGTTTTAGTTTTAATAAATTTGAGTTATTTTAGTAACGTTACTTCAACATACTACATGGAAATTAAATAAAATATATATATATGGGTGTTTGGCTTAGTGTCATGTTAGAATAATTTTTATACACATACCTTTTTGTTGTTTTAATATTTAGAAATGTTTTTTGCTTTATTTTTTGTTTTCATTTAAATGTTTAGTTTTGAAATGTTTTGTAAGCATTTGTCATTTTATTTAATTTCTCAATTTTCTTAAATGTGTATATATAGTATTTATTGAGTTTTAACTTACAGTTTTAGTTACTTTTACTTATTTGTAAGTCGCTTTGGAAAAAGCGTCTTTAGCGTCTGCTAAATGACTAAAAAGTAAAGTAAAGTAAAAGTTGTCCCTCCTATTTATGTTTCTGTGAAACAGGAAGCCATGGCTGGATAATTTCATGTTTATAATCCCCCTGGAGTGCTAAAAATTGTGAATATGAATGGGAATATATACGAATTTCTAGGGGTACCAATAATTGTGTCCAACGTGTATTTGAGAAAAACATTTATTTCATAATAATATTTCCCCCCATTTTAAATTCTTATTATCCAATGAAAGGTTGGATTTTTGTGATTTTTTTATAATAAAAGATAAAAAGGATTAACAATGCAGATTAGTTTTCACAGCCTTCTTTGAGCATATTTACCAAGGGTGCCAATATTTTTGGCCATGACTGTATATGTAGGTGTGTGTACGAATGTATTAGTGCTGTCAAACGATTAATGGCGATTTGTCGCATCCAAAATAAACTTTTTTTGTTTACATACAGAAACATATGTGTGTGTACTGTGTATATATTATATATATATATAATATATATACACACACACACAGACATGCATGTAAATTACAAATATTGATATATATTATAAATTATATGAATATAAATATATACATAAATGTAAATTTTTTCACAATATTTTATGTATGTAGCAAGCTAACATTAATTGACAAAAGCTATTTTTGGTTTTGTTTTATTTATGTTTTTGTCTATAATGAACTTCATGTTTCACCTGGCTCTGGATCTCATTTACACATTAACAAGAAAATGTTAATGCTTAACATTTTAACCAACACAGTCTCTTTGTATTGTTTGGTTCAAGATAATTTAGCATTCATTTGTGTCTATGTAAAATGGCTCCTTTTTCTGCAAAACCTTTTGCTAAAATGGCAATAGCATGAGCAGAGGCATGTAAAAGACCTGACATCTGTGGCTATATTACTTGGCCAAATCAGCGCTTTCTTTGGGGTCAGTATTGATACCATCTTTTCAAACTAAACGTCCTAGAAAAAGTGCATGTTTGAAGTATAATGTGGTAAATCAATGGCTTCATAGCATTTAGACTAACACCTTTTTGCACCTTTGTTGGGCACCGTGGAAAATGGAAGGGTTGTTTGAACTTAAACTGAGAAACTCAAGCCCACAAGGCCATTGGTGTAGTCTACAGACTTTTTTTCTTCTTTTTTGCCATTTCTGATCATGTGATGCTGGGCGTTGATCAGTAGTGATTCATTATGAAACTTAAGCTAATTTATGTACCACCTTCAGTTGCTCTTGTAGAATCAAGTATTGTATTGATATAAATTATTCCTATTACCATAATGTTAAAATACAAAACTGTCATTTTAAATCGCAATAATATTTAATAAAATTATTGTTTTATGTATTTTTCATCAAACAAATGTAGCCTGGTGATCATAAGAGACTTGAGAATTTCAAGAGAATTTTGATTATATTTTTATATAAATTATAATAAATAAAAATGGATACAATGAGTGTGGACAATAAATTATTGTCTAAATCATTATCCAGTATGCTATAGATCCAGGATCTATGCAATGTTTAGATACAGCTAAAACTTTTTTTGTGGGTTGGAACTGACCTGATGTGAGAATCTGAAATCAACATCTGTCTCACAGTAGGAACTGATCTCCTTGACTGCAATTCTAAATTGTGAAATTACACATTTGTGTGCTATTAATGGCCCTTGGTTTTTTATTAGTTTGAAGCAGAGTTTGAGAAAGTGGATAAATTGTGGGTGTCTATTCTCCAGTGGTCACTTCCTGTGGGTTATATGTGTTGTGTGTGTGTGTCTGTCCAAAAGAGTTGGAGGTGCTGAAAGAGTAGGCCTGGTTTCCACTCACCCTCATAGTAAGGGGAATATTGAGGTGTAATGGATTCACAAGACGAAAACACACAGTGCTGCAAACACACAGTTTCATTGGAGCTCCAACCCAACAAAAATACTGAAGCACAAACTCTGAGATGAGATCTTTCTACTCAAATTGTGTGGCTTGAAATAATATATTGGCAACTAAGACCAACACTGAGTACTTGAACACTTTATCTTGTGAGTAATTTAATGAAGAAGTGAAAGAAGCATATTTCATTTTCACTTGTCATCAAAGCTTTTTGACCCCTGTTAACGCTATAACTAAACACAGGAAGGAAACGCGCGAATAAAAGTACAAAGTGTACTGCCTGCACAAAACCCCTAAATCTTCATGTGTGGTTCAGCAAACACTACAGGGAAGCCAACCTGAGGGTCTTTGCAGAAATGACGCAACCTTGCAAAAAGTTGCCTTTGTGGTCCATAGAGGATATTCAAAAACAGCTGACTAGAAACTCTTTTGAGTCACAGTTATCTTTGAGCTCTTCTCTGTCCATAATTTAGAATATGACAAATAGATTAAGATTTTTAGGAATAAATAGCTCTGGAAACGTTCAAACAAAAATCAGCATAATTTCCAGTGACAACCAACCCACTACCACATGCAAATATTAGTGGCCATGGAAACACCTCGACACACTCAAGAGTGTGAGACATCCTCCCTCGATTCGAAGTTGAAATCAACAACAGTTTTTTGCAATTAAAACTTTTATTGACCACATTTATGAACCATTATTGATATATTACTCAGTCAATATGACTATTGATCATATTAATATACAATAAGACTTTAAAGAAAATAAATATTTGGATTTAATCTACTTTCTCCTGATACAGAAGCATATTAGTGTTCATTCAATCTGAAACTCTTCTGCACAACTTTCCAAAATAACTTAACAGCCACAGGCAACCGATACATTCAAAATCAAATGAGATTTGACAATGCCAAGAAGACAGATTGCATTGCAATGAAGCTTTGTGGATCTCAGGGTAGTCCAGAGACCGCTGACCTCTTCCTCTGAGCTCACAATCATACCCTAAGCATCCCCTAACTGATCAGGGGATCTTGAAGAGGCCAAAATAGTTGCTGTGGTAATTTTTGCTGAGCAGATGGGGGTGTGAGACATTGACAAACAGCATATCAGATTCCTTGAGATGCTGAAGCGAGCCTATGTGACTCCCGGTCATCCACGGCTGTTTGCTTCCTGCCGCACACAATCCCTCTCGGTGATCTTCCATGATTGTACGGTTGTGGTTGTTTCTCTGCAGACGCATTTTGTGAACGTAAAAGTCTTTGGGGTTGCACATGACTGAAAAAAACTCCACGCGGGAGTAAACGAAGTACAATGCCGGTGTCATTGACCTGAAGGCCACCGTTGATGTATTTGACACCCTCTGTGAAGGCCTCGCCGAGTTTTGCCTCCCACTTCAGAATTCCAGACGATGTGCTCTGTTCTGCACAACCTGAACAAAATATCCTGATAAGATACTGTTTTGTAGCAAAAAAATGTAAGCAGCTTCTTTAGAATGCCTTTTGGACCAAATCCTACCTATCAAAGTGTGCAGCAGATTTTTGTTTGTTCCGGTTCAGCTCAGCAGGATTCAGGCCTGTCGAATGACGTAAGCAATCAGGTCATCATGTTAACCAGAGAAGATTTAGCACAGGATGAAGCTGATAATTGATACCCACAAACTTTGGTCACACAACTCACCAACTTGTTTCTGTGGAGCGATGCTCTGCATCTGTGCGGGCTTTTCCTGCCATTGGATGGAAGAAAAAAGGGTCACAAATTGTGCATTCAAAAATATTCTCAAGCTGATACAAACAGGCCTTTTGGGAAACATAGATATATCTAAAGTGAATTCACTATTAGTTATGAGAAAGAGACTGGTGTTAGACTTCTCTACATCTGAAGTAAAGGATTTCCTGTAGCCTTGTGACCAGTGACCACAAGTTTTTTTCTCACTTGTAATTGTGTCCTACTCAGTCGAGTGCACACGATGGAATGGAAACTGAAAAATGATACTCTCATGAACATCAAAGAGATTCAGATTACATAAACAAATAATAAAGCTCTTGGCTGCTTTCCAGGTGGTGTATGAGTAACTATCAAGGCTTCAAATCTTTTAAAAATTGTTATGTGTCAACATATATACGAGTCAGTATACTTTAAAGCATTTAAGCACCTAAAATAGATTTTAATTCCAATGAATTAAAAGAGCATAATTCTCAGAATTAATTTCCTAAAAACTTATTTGGCACAGGTGTAGTGCATTACATTAATGAACATGATCCAGTGACATTTGTTAACCAAAAAGTGTCAAAATACTTAATGCAATATTATTGTTTTTGTTCTTTTTGTGAAATGTTTCACATTTGCTATCTTTCTTGAAATTAAATTTCACTTTATCAGATGTATTACAGATAAGTAGATATAGATGTATAAAAAATACACCTTAGTTAATATTTTGTCATTAAATAAAATTCCTTTGATTTTGATTCTCTCTCTCTCTCTATTTCCCTCTTTCTCTTTAAATCACCAAAAAAAATCGACTTTAGCTGGGTTTTCACAGAGAAGGTCACATATATATATATATATATATATATATATATATATATAAATAAAATCACAATATAATACACTGTTGCACTGTTAAGTAGCTCTTACCTGAGACAGCCGTTGCACTTCAGTCTGTAACCTCAGGATCTGATAGGCTCCCAGTCCCAGGGCTGCAAATACCAGCAGGAGTATCAGTGTCAGTACCCAAGCCATCCCAGCATTCATTCTCCCCCAGCCCCTTTTCTTCATCTCAGCTCGGGCTGGGGGGACGTCCAGCAGGGAACCAGTTGTGGCTCTGTGTGTCTGGGCATCTGCTGATGGTAATACTGATGTTGTTTAGGGTGACTTCCGCCAGAATCCACCATGAACACCGCCTGGGACGGGTGGCCAAAGTTACTGCTCATGTCTGCAGAGCTCAGAGGTGTGTGTGAAGATGTAAGTGACAAGAGAGTATGTCTAGAGAAGGCTGTTGCTGAACATTAGTTTTAAAAAGGTCCTGCAGTGTGGTTAAGACTTCCCACCCACCACACGTGCGCGCGCGCACACACACACACACACAAGAAGTTTGTCTATCTTACTCATTCTCTGTCTCTGATCCTTCCTTCTTTTCTCTCATGCACACTGATGCATAGGATGGATTATGATAAATTTTTGGTCGGTTTATCAGCATTCGCATGCATTTGTGGCAAACCAATGTGCATAAAGTTGTATCTGAAATGGGTATAATAGTGACATCATGGACAGGAAACCATTCATCTTGAGTCTTCTGTGCACTTGCAGGCAATAACTGCTCTCGCATTTATGTAAATACATACAAATAAAATATTTACAATTTAAGAGTTATGGTTTAGTTCTTAAAGAAACTATTTTGTCATTTACATTCACCCTCATGTTGTTTCAAATCCAAAGTTTTTTTTTTCTGTGTAACATATATATATATATATATATATATATATATTTATATATTTTTTTTTTTTTTACAAACTGATTAATAAAAAAAAACATAATAATAGTATCAGTAAATGCATGGGATCTTTTTAATAAACTGGACAGAATTATTCAATCACAAATTTAATACATTTATTGTGTTTTTTAATATTTGTAGCTGAACCAGCCCTAACAAACTGAGATATTGTATGAAAAAGGCCTGTGTGAAGTGTAACAAATCTATGAAGCTATTATTTCAGCTCCGGGGAATCATTAGCTTACAGATAAAATATTGCTTGATTAAAGTAATATTAATCTTTGACTTTATACTGTATTAACGATTCGTCCAGCGATCACTAACATCAGTATATCTTTATCAATTTAGTTTATTTTGCTCTCGTGGCCAACGATAAAACACTAAACGTACTAAAACACATAAACATGGTTACCGAGGGAACTCTTCGATGGCTTTGTTGCTGCTGCGTGACGTCACCGGGGATGCCCTCTTTTCGATCGGCGGTTTCCTGGTTCTGTGTTGAGATGGAAAGCGTTGTTAAGCTGCTGGTTCTGCGGTGTTACGGCTTTACGAAGTCTTGGATTCGCTTAGCTAGTTTGTCTCAGCCCGATGTTAAAGGCGAGTGTCCAGCGGAGCTTCCAGGTCGTCCGCAAACCAGCAAGTAAGTTGAAGAGCGAGGATGAAAGAGAGCGAATTCCGAACTGGTGATCAGTTTTAAACAGACGGATTTCAGCACGCCCACGGCGGCTGACCCAATCAGATTGTTCTTGTGGGGTGGAGCCCCGCCCCGCACGGCTTCTTTGGCCATGTTCACGTCATCTGATATTTAATTTATCACATGAAAGATATACTTACAGACCTTTTATACGTGCTGTAATCATACATTATGATGCTAAAGTTTAACGGTCACCTACACCACTTATTTACTGACGACGATAGCTTCTTTTAGAGACTAAACACCACAGTTGGCACACAAAGTACATATACTACACAGTTTAAGGCACAGATTAAAACATTCCACATTTCCTAAATAATCACATTCATATCAAGCATATGAAAGGCAGAGTACAACATTAATATCCATATTTATTGTTTCTTGAGTAGATGGTTTTAATGGCTAAGGCCACTAGTTTTCTTCTCGAAATCCTCTATGTAGATTGAGTTTCTTTGTTCTCCGACGAAAAACGCACGCTCGGTGCTGGATGAGGAGGGGGGAGGGGCTTTATATCCAGACAGAGAGGTGCCACGTTCCTGTAGTTGTTTGAGCATTTATGACTTGGAACATGAAAGTAACCAAAACTCCCCAAAGATGTGCTGTTCCTCAATCATCTTGCTCTACAGAAGATTCTTTAAAACTTATATTTTGTTCTATAGAAGAAAGGAAATAATGAATAGTTGGAATTTTGGAGTGAATTGTGCCTGTCCTCGGCTAAAGTTTGGTTTGAGCATTTCATTAAAAGCGTCAGTGTATTTTTTCATGCATTCAATCACACACCCATTAATGTACTAAAACAAATCTAAACTTGTTTTACTGTAAGCTTCAGGCTGTTCCATAGGTCAGTGTGGCATGTCATCTGCATATGAGGCGAAGGATTGCCTCTGACCTAGAAAGAGTTCTTCAGAAGGGCCACATGTCTTTTTAAAGACCACCAGCATCCTGTCAGCCATCACATAATGTACAGAGGTTGACTGAGAATAGAAAGTTTAGAGCAAGTTGTCAGGTGGGTTACTTTGTGACATGGCCTGCTGTGCCAAACCCATCACTCAATCACGGTCTGATGGTGTGACATACTGCATTTAAACTATTTTACACAGCACTTTGCTAATCCTGCTATTGTTATGGATTACTATATCCATTTAATGTTTAACATTTGTCCATTTAAGAATGAATTCATTAAGTATTATTATTATTTAATTGTTTTTATTAGATATTAAACATGCTTAAAATTAATAGAAATGGTGACTAAAGGCATTTTTCTACACCATTTTATGTTCACTTGCAATTTTTGTATGTTCTCCAGTGGATTAAAGAGATTGAGATGGGAGGAAATAATTATATGCAGGGCCGTGCAGAGACATTTGGAGGGGCAGGTGCTCAAAGTATAAAAGGGGCACATGGAACATGGCTTTTAATAGGGCTGTGCTCTTTGCTGATTTATGTATCGAAATGGATGCTTCTTGATACAGCAGCAAATGGCATGACGCAGGTTTGAAAAAGAAACACAGAACAGAAAAGACCATTTTAAGTTTAAATGTTAAAGACATTTTTTGCACCTCTGAATTACTCTGGAATTATATTATTATTGTTGTTGTTGTTGTTATTGAGTTTACAGGGTATGGTGGATTTGCTGTTGTAAACACTACTGTTGTTGTTGTAGAAAAAATATTACTGTCTTATTTAAAATATAATTTAATGATAAGGATTATAAAAACAGGATTTATAAGTATAATTTGCAGGACGAGAAAATCAGTATAAGCCTGTTTTACTGTCACGGTGCACACACAAGGAGGACACAGGAACACGCAGATGAGGAGTAAACTCAAATAAGAGTCTTTAATGTAGACATACAAGGCTGGGCAGGACAAGGCAAGGCTGACTCAGACAGGAACACCAGGGAGTAACGAGTAGACCAGACGACACGAAACTGACCAAGCAGGAACTTAAATACACAGGTTAATTAGACAAACACAGCTGGAACAGACATAACTAATAATCACACTAAACAAGGACAGGAAACAAACCAAATAAGGACACAAGAGGCGGGAACACATGACACACACGACAGAGGACTGACATTTACCAGTGTTGAGATAATTATTTTTAAGGCACTCTAACTCTATTAATACTGTAATAATAATAGTTCAAAGTATGAATAGTTTTTAGTCAGATAACATTAAAAAAGACAAGACACCTCGACGCGCTTTACATTTTCCAAATTAAACAGCAAGAACGAAAGAGAACAAGCACCTTTGTTTATATTGCTGTGTAGAACTACGTTAGCTGCATTTTTTTATTTTAATAAAATGTAAATTCGTCCCCTGCACTTTATTCAAGCTCGAGCAGGTGTTTTCACATAGAGGTTTCTAGATTTAAATCTAGATTTAAATTAAAAGAGACATGACCTGACGTTTTATTCGTATCCAAAATGAGGAATGTGAATATCAGGAGAGCTGAACACTCTTGTGCAATGCATGTTTCATTCACACTCGAAGCCAGAGGGAGCTCTCGCGCAGAAAATACAGGAAATCCCTAATATGGACAAACGCACTGGGCTATCGCTGTAACATTAGCTAAGCAGAATAAAAAGCAGAAACGTTTTTACTGATAAAACGTGAAGACTCAAAACACACGATTGTGAAAATATATGGTTTATGTGCGTTTTTCAAGTTAACTCCAGGTAATACATAAATAAACCATATGAAAAATGCACTACTGATTGACATATAATTTATTTTAGAAAACTATACAATATGTTTCCTGAATTATTCTGTGATACAAATGGGAAAAAAGGTGTTCATAGTTGCCTTTATAAACCAATCATAAAATTGTCAGGAAAACATTGAACAAAAATATTGTAGCACCTTGCTGCTAACCTTGCTTTAGGCTACACACAGCAATATAAACAATAGCTGTGCATCTTCACGCCGTTCTCGTAAAATAATAATAATTCAATAATATAAGTTTACAAGCACACCCCTCCGCTGAGAACTCCACTTACCAGCAGCCGCGGACGTCATTGAAGGCATCCTGGTAGTGCCCTAAATTACTAAAGGTGTCTGATTCTGAACGCGAGGGATCGTCCCGGATCATGATGAGATTGTCAGGTGAAAGGTCATCATGTGGATAATGTTATTTACGGCTAAATTCTTATTAATTAATTTTACTATAGTTAGATTGAGCAGGCCTTCACAAAAGGGTGTTTAATTACAAAAAAATAAAAATAAATTGCCTTGACAAAAGAGCATCATGGGGATACGGGGCAGGTGCTCAAGCACCCACCGCACCCCCCTCTGCACGTGCCTAATTATATGTGACCCTGGACCACAAAACCAGTCATATCTAGCACGGGTATATTTGTAGCAACACTCTCAGAAATCAAAGCTGTCACTGGGGTGGTACCTTTTCGGATGCCACCGCGTAACGGTGACTCGGGCCTGTGTATCAGCCCTGGCCCGTTGGAGGGACCCCTTCTGGCTAAAGGCTTGATCCTTAACACGGCGCACAGACGGAAGGTTGTCACGACAGACGCTTCCAACAAGGGTTGGGGAGCGCTGTGCGAGGGCAAACCAACCTTCGGCCCTGCACATCAACTGCCTAGAAATGCTAGCAGTGTGTCAGGCCTGTCAGTTCTTCCTGCCAGACATTTGGGTACACCATGTGCTAATACGCTCAGACAGCAGGTCCGTGGTGTCATACATAAATCACCAGGGGGGCCTCGTCTCGAAGCGGCTCTGCACGCTGGGCGAACGACCTTCTTGTGTGGGCTCAGAACAATCTGCGCTCAATGAAGGCGATGCATGTGCCGGGCAAAATGAACCAAGGAGCAGACATATTGTCAAGGAACAATGTCTCTTCAGAGGAATGGGCGCTACACCCGCTCACGGTTCAGAGAATTTGGGAAGTCTTTGGCAGAGCTCGAGTAGACCTCTTCGCCTCCGAAGACAACTCTCACTGCTCAATCTTTTTTACAAAGAGCACGGATGTCCTAGCCCACGAAGGGCTCAGCCTTCTGCTCTATGCTTTCCCCCCAGTTGCTCTCCTACTCAGGCAAGTCAGGGAACAACGGCACAAGCTGATTCTAATAGCCCCCTTCTGGAGGAACCAACCGTGGATGTCGGAGTTATTCCAGCTGCTGAAAGCAGCCCCGTGGCCGATCCCCTTGAGACTCCAGCGAACGGCACGATATGGCATCCACGGCCCAAATTATGGGCCCTGCATGTGTGGTTGCTCGACGGGAGCCTTTCATCCTCCCAGAGCGTGTCCTAAACACTATGGTAGAAGCTAGAGCCCCGTCTACAAGATGCCTCTATGCTCTGAAATGGTCAATTTTCTCGGCTTGGTGTCAAGACCGCGACTTAGACCCGGTCACCTCCGATGTGTCAGTGGTTCTTTCATTTCTGCAGGAGATGCTGGATAAACAGCATTCCTCGTCCACCATCAAAGTTTACGTGGCAGCCATAGCGGCCTTCCATACCCCTATTGCTGGCCGGTCGGTGGCCGCATGTCACAGTGGAATCAGTCACGAGTCACCCGCACAGCGCCACGCTTCTGCCACCATTTATAAGAGATAAACAGCTAGTCACTTGATCCATTCAGATGTGTCATCAGAATTCTTATACAGTCATGTGATATGAGAACATTAAAGGTTATGTAGTGATCCTGGTTAAAAACAGCCATGACAATGAAGTATATTGGAAAATGCTAATGGACTTGTCAATGCAGCACCATAGTAATTTAACTTGAAGTTATTAACACTGTATAAATAGCCTGTGTTGGCAGAAATGTATTTATTATGTTACTGTTATTACATATTGGGGAATATGCTATTTTAATTTCATAGAAGCTGTTGTGAAGTTTCTTCATGTTTAGTATTTTTTTTACCACAAATTTTATACTTAATTTATTTGCTTATTAGGCTACTTATTTTAAAATCCACATAACCATGGCAATGAGTACCATGGTTTTACTTCTTGTGACCACCATCCTACTAATACTCAGTTTAACTGTGGATATCTTTCTTTTTTAGATGTTTAGTTCTAATGAATTGTAATTGAAGTAAAATGTTAATTCAATAAGGGCCTGATTAAAGATAAATATCTTATAAATAATATCTTATAAATATCTTTAAAAAGTCAACATCATGTCATTCCAAACCTGTATGGATGTCTTTCTTCTGTGCATCATAATTTGAGAAATTCAAGAAATAGTTGCCCTCACAGCAGAAATCAAGTGTAACCAAAATGGTATGGTACGACATGAGGGTGATGTGACAAAAATGTATTATTAAGTTTGTTGCATTTGTCGTGAATTCAGTAATATCTATAGTTTCTGTCCTGTGTTATTTATTCATTTATTTACTCAAATTGAAGGTCCTATTACCCCAAACATGATTTGTTATGAGGACCTGCCTCCCTTCCCCCTGCCAGTCCTCTGCCGAATTTGTCTTGTGTTCCCGCTTCTTGTGTCCTTATTTGGTTTGTTTCCTGTCCTTGGTTAGTGTCATTATTAGTTAATTATTGTCCAGCTGTGTTTGTCTTATTATCCTGTGTATTTATAGCCCTGTCTGTTCTGTTAGTGTTTGTCTGGTATACTGGTTACTCCCTGTTTTCCTGTGTGTTTGCCCTGCCTTGTCTTGCCCTGCCTTGTTTATATTAAAGACAGAATAGTTGAGTTTATCCCCGTCTCCATGTTCCTCGTTCCTCCCTGCTGTGTGCACCGTGACCCCCCACTGAATGTGATTTTGAGGGGGCCCCATAGCAAATAGCAAAGCGACTGCCCTGATGGGTGCTGATCTATCCTTGAGTTTATATTTTTAACTAAACCTGCCTTGAATTGTCTCTCGTTCAGAAAGCAGTCTGGAGTAAAATAATTTGTGCAGATATAAACAAATTTTGGTGTATTCGGTGGCGCATTACCCTTAAAACCAAAACTAATGCACAGCGTCCTCAGTGGCTCAGATGTCGGGATAAAATTAAGATTATGTTCTATTACATCACAAAACTACCAAACACCTGCATTACTTAAAAGACATGTCTCTACAGCTGCTGGAGCGTGAAGAAAATGATGGACTTCATACAACTGGCTGAGGGCGAAAATATGCTAATATTACACAGTACTTCAGCGGTTGAGGGCGGGGCCTGAGCAATATGACATCATACTGCTCAGAAAATCAAAACGGCTTGATAATTGAGACTGTTTAGGATTTTGGGGGATTAAAAAAAAGGAGTGAATGGATTTTTATCATTGTATGGTGGTTTTGTTCACATACTGCAAAGATACATTTATTTGCAAACACCATATAAAAAGGTGAATTTTGCATCCAATGTCTACTTTAAAAAAAAATAATTATTCAAGTGATGAAAGTGTGACAGTAATCAGTGTTGAGCACAACTGTGAGGTTAACCCTGCCTGGTTTACATGTTTTAAAATGATTAACAGTTCAAAATATTAGAAATTTTGAAAAGTAATCATATGTTATCAGTTTCATTATTTTAATAAAGTAATTGAAAAGGTACACTACTTATTAAATTAGGGTAACTTGTAATCTTTAACCTATTACATTTCCAAAGTAACCTTCCCAACACTGATAATAACATGCCTCTAGTAAATAATGTATTATTATTATTTAATTATTAAGTAAATAATGTTCTATCATATGCTATCTAACCATTAAAAGAGTTTTGCTCGGGTGTTTGTAAACAGTGATGCAGCGGAAAATGAGTTTCAGTAAACCCAATCTCACATACCACTAAAGAACAGGAGCTGCCACATGAAACGGTCTGTCTGCGCATTTGAGTGTGTTCGTGCGCTTTCGATCTTGCAGCGTGCAATCTCAGGGGTCTGCATGAGAATGGTTAAAGCTATAACAGTGATGTGAATAATGTGGTTGAAACCAAGCGAGGCAGGAAAAGGCATTTCACCTTAAACCCCTCAACCTGCTGCATAACCTTTTGCAAGTCATCGCTGCTAGGCCTTCCCGGAAAAATCAACCATTTTCGTCAGTAGCTAGACCTCGCTCTCATATACCCACTTCTCATGCAATTCATCATGAAGAATGTTAAAGCATTAGTATTGTAATAAATGGCTCAACATGTACCATTCTGTGCTCCTTTTCCCCAAAAGTGCTCCCTCCTCCTAATATGTACCTTGTCATTGC
Organism: Ptychobarbus kaznakovi; assembly: GCA_027422405.1. Taxonomy (NCBI): domain Eukaryota; kingdom Metazoa; phylum Chordata; class Actinopteri; order Cypriniformes; family Cyprinidae; genus Ptychobarbus; species Ptychobarbus kaznakovi. The sequence continues at coordinate 32,904,740 of CM049794.1, forward strand.
CTGTTTGCATTCGAGGAGTTTCAGCTGCTGCAGTGCATGAGTAAAAGCAAGAGTGGATCACGTTATGATTGAATCAGTCATTTGAGCGGAGATGCCACAAAAATTGTCAAATGGAATATTGTGATCATATCGCAGACGTGAAGCTGCAAAAGCCAGTAATTAAAGAACTTACCATAAATGTTGAGGTTTGATGTTTTCTTCAAACAAATGCACTTGGCTATTGAATTTTGTGAAATATTTTAAACTAAAAACTGTTATATTGTAATACAATCATTATATACAAATATTTAATTAAATATCTATCCTAAAAAGGTAAAAAAAAACTGTTTTACTTTAATTGAAAAATAATTAAATATAAAAAAATTATAATATACATCTGCTAAGGCAACATCCCTCATTTTCAGTTTAACTATGTGTACTAAAATAAAAAAACTGAAGCAAAAAAATTATATGGCCATGTTAAATATATATTTAATACATTTTCTTATTTGTGATTGTGTACTAACCTAAGAAATTACTGGGTAATATAAGGTAACTAAATGTGTTATGGTTGGGTTTGGGTGGTTCAAGGTTAGTTATAACCCAGTTTTTGTAATCATTTTAATAAGTACATACATGAGGAACAGGACTGTAAAAAAGTGACCAAATTTTCAGTTTTAAGAGCAACTATAGTTCTATCTATCTATACTGAACTCAATGAGTCAATGGTTATATAATAACCATGGTTATATAATAACCTTGTTTCATTTATATTGAAATGTGTATTCAAATACACACGTCATGACCAATCACTGCAACATTGGGGGAAATTCAAAATATATACTGCAAGCAAAGCCTTTTCAAAAGCATGTCAATGTAATGGATGACAAAAAAAGCCCTTTTGTTGTAAATTCCGTAGAGGAAACCTTTACTAATTTGATAACTGAAGTGTGCAGTAGTAGCATCAGTTCTCTTACTTCACCTCACAGGTTGGGAAACCCTGTCTGCCGTGTGAGCAAATGTAGCCAATGGTGCTAGAAGTCACACAGATGCATTCTGAATGAGTAAGACATCACCACTGCTGCTTGGTAACAACGATCAGCTCTTGCTCAGTTTCCCAGAAGTGTCGCTTGCCAAGCAATTCTTTCTGCTGATGTTTGAGGGGTTTTGGGGTCGGACCGTGGGCGGCAGCGCAAAGCCCTAGTTCTCTTACCAAACTGTAGGAAAAATGTATGTTTTGGTGAACACAGACATCTTTCTGTCTCTCTCTGACTCAGCATCTTTACACAAAATTAACTTTTAAGTCTCGCAGTCATTTTAATCAGGCCAGTTGTGGTGCACGCATTATCAAAACTCATGTCAATCTGAAACTTTGGGGTTAGTATAGCAATACTCTCACATAAATGGCTATGTACACTTTTAAGTTCATCAAAGGACGTTTTTCAGCGAATAGGATTCTTGAAATGACTTAATGGTGCTTTAGCGATTAAAAAATGCCATACTTAACGGGTCTTCGGATCAATGTTTTGTTTTCTGTATTTTTTTAAAGCACCAGTACACGACTTATTTTGTCAAGCACAAGTGAATATAATGTGAACATAATGTTTATGTCACTTAAAATGTGGCATCAACCTGTAAAAACCTTTGTGGTTGAAATTGAAACTTTATAGCTACCGAAGATGTACTCCTCAGATAAACTTATATAACAGTAAACACTTCATATTTAGTTTTTTATATGTAATCACTTATATCCCATTCAGTATTTTACTCTAACCACACATCAACCATTTCACGTTCCCTAAACCAAATAGCTTCAGCTTTCAGGGTTTCACACATTCATCATGCCGGCCTAGGTTAGGACAAATAGTATAACAAAACCACTTCACTTTCAAAGTTTCACTCACTTACACTTTCACTTTCATGCATCAGATATATTTTGAATATCAAATATTAATATATGGGATAGTTCACCCAAAGATGAAAATTATGTTGCCAAATACTTCAAACTAATAAGTTCATCCTCGGAACACAGATTAAGATATTTTAATGAAACCTATGAGGTTTCGGTCTTTCCAGTGAAAGACCAGGTAACCAAAGCATAAAAAGATCCATATTAAGGAATCATAAAAATAATCCATATCAATTGAGTGGTTTAATCCAAACCTTCTGAAGGGACTCTTTATTTGAGGAGTAAATATAGGCTTTTATTTAGATATAAAACACACAAACATATAGCAAATTCCATATGATCAACACAGACTTTTGTGCATCACAGGCTAAAAACAAACCTGACTGGTTCTTGTGTGTGCAAATTAAATCTGTTCATCCATAAAAAGACATATTTAAGCTGGTCGATTCCGATTTTGGTTACCTGGACTTTCAATGGAGGGACATAAACCTTTCAGATTTCATAAAAAATATCCTCATTTGTGTTTCCGAAGATTATCCAAAGACTTATGGGTTTGGAATGACATGAGGGTGAGTAAATGATGACACTTTTCATTTATGAGTGAACTATCCCTTTAAATGTGCAACACCATGCATTCAACTGAAAACATAATTATAATAATAAATAACTATGTTTCATCAGCTAATGAGCATACTGATATTTAATCATTTCACAAACTGAAGTTTCATTTCACTAAACTATATCTCCTCATCGGAGGACGACGAGTAGCAGCCGAGTCCCAGTAAATGTACAGGTTTTACTCTGGGCTGTTTCAGCGCTGGGAGGCTGACGTGTTGCTTCTTTTGCTGCTGTCTGTGCTAGCGGGAGGCTGTGGAGGTTGGGCAGGCCAGTGAGCAGCACTCGTGTCAGTGTACCGGTGTCCTGCTGCTGCCCGGCGAGAGCCACACGTGAACTGGCCACCGCCACAGCGAGTCGGGACTGATCGAAGCACAGCGGGAGGTCCTGGTCTGGGGGGTCGGAGGCTTGGGTGGTAGCAGGTGCTGATGGGGTGCGTAGTTCTTGTATATTAGTGCGAGATATGCGGTTTCCTGCTTCCTCTGGGTTGATGTCTTCATTAACATCCTCTTCCTCTCTGCAAGGTTCGCTTGGGCTGTGAAGGCACAGTCTTTTAGCTAAGAAAAAAAAAATTATGACATTTATATGCAAATAATTTTCCTATTTAGGTTTATACTGTATTAAGGTCTATATTAATTCTCATGTTGACATGTTTTACATTATCCACAGCTTCTTGAATATCTCTGGATACATATAATCAGCATGTAATGACACCATGATGTCAGGACAAATGTAGGTCATGACGTTTCTTTTAAAGGAATAGTAAATAAAAATTTGCGGATTTACTCACCCTCAGGTCATTCAGATGTAGATGAGTTAGTTTCTTCATCGGAAAAACAGATTTGGAGAAAACTTACCATTGTATAACTTGCTCACCAATGGATCCTCTGCAGTGAATGGGTGCCATCAGAATTAAGAGTACGAACAGCTGATAAAAACATCACAGTAATCCACACATTTTTTTAAAAGTATATTGAAACCAACTGAAATTAAAAATGTATACTACAAGCAAAGCCTTTTCCAAGGCATTTCAATGTCATGGATGACAAAAAAAGGCAACAAATATTTTGTTGTAAATTCCGCTGAGGAAACGTTGGCTTATTTGACAACTGAGGTGTGCAGTAGTTGCATCAGCTTGCATCACAGTGATCCACATGACTCCAGTCCATCTGTTAATGGCCTGTGAAGTGAAAAGGGGCGTGTTTGTAATAAACAAATAAGGGCTTTTTTTCATTACAGACGAGTCCTCTATCCATAATATTGCTTTCTCCAGGATAAAAAAAGGTTTTCTCGTCTAAATCAGGAGAGAAATATATACACATCAAGCACAGTTATTTAAGCAAAAACACTCCAAAACTTGTTCTAATTAAGAAATATGATGGAGGATTTTGGTGTGAGTGGACAACAGGGGATTTTCACATTATGGACTCACATTTTAGCCAGAAGTAACAGGTTAAAGGGGACACGAGATGCCCACAATTTGATATGATTCTTTAGGGTCTTCGTGAAAAGTCTATAACATGCTTTGGTTAAAAATTCTCAATGGTAGAGTAAAACAGCTCTGTTCACAGCGACCCATTTTGGTGCATGTCCCTTTAAATGATAATGAGCTACTGTTCACCCCAAGCCCCCTCTTCCTTTACAGTCACCATTCTTATGCATGCAGTTATAACTGCTCAAAAAATATTTTAAATAAATTTGTAAATGACGTATTAGTCATTAACAAACACCTTTATAAACCCTCTACAAAGGCAACTTTAAAAAAAGCACTGGGTGGATTTTTATCTTTATAGAGTGGTTGTGTACACACACTGCCAACACACATTTCAGTTCAAACAACATGTAAATGTGAATTTTGAATCCGAGATCCTCTTTAAAGTTAAAACGCCTTAATGATGGATTTGTTTCTTACAAACACACGCAGCGTTTCACTTCACAAGTTGTAAATCGATGGACTGGATTACTGTGGTTTGTTTTTATCTACTGTTTGGATTCTCATTCTGATGGCACCCATTCACTGCAGAGCATCCATTGATAAGCAAGTGATGTAATGCTAAATTTGTCCACATCTGTTGAAGAAACAAACTCATTTACATTTTGGATTGCCTGAGGGTGAGTACATTTAAAAAAAAAAATATATTATTTTGGGTGAACTATTCCTTTAAATAGACAATGTTGGCATTGTCAAAAAAACTGGTACTATAATAGCATAAACTGACAGATGTTTTTATTGCTGACTGGATCCTGCCTCCTCTTGGCATATGCTCGAGGTTCCCAAGGCTTGTGTTTGCAGGTAGGGTCCAGAGAGCGTAGTTTCTTTAGGAAGCGTTTGTATTCGGTCTCCAGTTCCTCAATATGCTGACGGAACTCATCTATCTTCCTCTCTGGGTAGTGAGATAACTGCGACTGCTGCAAAATACAGATGCAAAGCTGTAAATATTCGCAACTATTATCAGCTATCAACAAATCGACAGATAAAAGTCTTCTCCAACCCAAATGTGTGAGACTCATGATCAAATCAACCACACATTTAATTTTAGGGTTGAGCATGATATGCAATGAATGTGCAAGATCAGTATCAAACACTGAGGCTGTACTGGTACAGCCACAAGGTTCATCTAATATAACTTACATAGTGCACACATATACCAAGACATAGTATATGCACACTGGCTTGACCCAGTTGATGTCATTTAAAATCATCCTGTTTCAGTGTCTCCCACAGACTTGCACTCTATGTGTCAGACATGTCTCCCTGTGAGAGATATGCAAATGCATTCTCTGCCAGCAGGAGGTGCTATTGGAGAGGGAGAAATAGAGGCTTCACTGGTAACAGCTGTACACCAAGCAGTGCTCAGTTCACAAACGCTCCTTTATCAAGAATTACATGCAAAATGAAATGAAAATGATATCAAACATTTTCTGAAGACAGTTAGTTTCCTTCAGAGATATAAAAACAACCGTTTTTGAAACATGCAGTGCTCATGTTTATTCAACAAAGTCAAAGCCTTTTGGAACAGTTGTGTTTGGTCAGTTTTGATTTAACTGTGGCATAATATTAATATATGGGAAATACTGTGCTTATTGAACGGTAAGTCTTAAAGCTTATTATCATGTCAGGACCTTTTATCTGGCAATCATATCCAGTGTTGGGGGTAACGCATTACAACAAGTAACGCAAGTTACGTAGTCAGATTACTTTTTTCAAGAAACTAGAATACTACTCTAACTGCATTACTGTTTAATTTAGAAGAAAATATCGGAGTTACTTTTTCAAATAATTAATGCCAGTAATCTTTGTTTTTCCATGTATAGACCTATTATTAGGTTAACTTGCAGTGATTGGAAGAGTACCATAAAAATATTTTTTTGCATTCCCATTTTGTCAAAAAGCAAAAGAAAAACTCTGCGATAGTGTTTTCACAACTTTCAATCAAAGGAATTTTTTTTTGGCAAAGACTGATAACAGCAGTCAGAAGAGAGAACGTTGTCAAATGCACCATCCCTCCCATAACACCCTCGCATTAGCGTAACTAGTTGTTGTTGTTTTTTTCATACAAATGTGAAATAATACAAAGTATAGTGTTATAAATGAACATACATTTAAAAATAAAACATTTGAGAATTTACGATGCTGACGACTGTTGAAATGCATCCTAACAGTCTTGTGTAAAGGGTCCTCGTGTTGCCTTGTTCAGAGAAAACAGGAATAAATGCAGAGGCGATGTGTGAACATGATGCTACTATAGTTCTAGACTAAATGTGAACTCATCTCACAAGCACAAAAACAGATTCAGTATTCCTCATAATGAATAAAAACAGTCAAATGCAAACTATGAATATTATACAAACTTGCAATAATTAAATGTTACATAAGACAAATCTCATTTATGTATTTAATTATCATTTTATTAATCAATGTCTTTGCTAATGACCTTCGATGCTCCAATTCAACCATACTAATAGGCAAAAATGATACATTGTGTGTTTCGTTTTTGTTATTGCTGAATAGTGTTGAACTTTCTTCTCCTGCATCATATACTTCATGCAATTTGTTTGAGCTGCGCCCTCTACTGTACAGACATGAATTTACATTTCCTTCAGCCTGAGGAATATTCATTTCACGTTTGGTGTGAATGGGCTTTTACATTTGTAAAAGAATAACTTTTTATATTAAAAACAAACAAGCAAGCCCTGCCCAGATTTAAAAAGTAACTCAAAAGTATCGTAACACATTACTTTTCAAAAAACGTAGGCTAAGTAGCATAATTAGTTACGTCTTTAGGGATTAATGCAATATTGTAATGCATGACTTCTAAAAGTAACTTTCCCCAACACTGATCATATCATAGATCTGAATCTGATGAAAATAAGCACAATCTTAGCTTGGTCTCTCAGCCTGACCGCTGAAACGGGCCCCAGACAACACACCCACCTGACCAGGATGGGTGACCAGCAAACTAGTGTTTCCCAAAAGCATTGTCAGCTCTGGGCTGGTTGAAGCAAGTAAGATCAGCAGGGGTTTTATCCGAGTTTACATTTATCATTTACTAGCATACAATGTATTCATTAATATTTTGTTATGTCTATTTCACTTCCTTTTATGTAAAGCAATTTAATTTACCACTGTGTATGAAATGTGCTATATAAATAAACTTGCCTTGCCTTGCCTAATTACATTTATGATACCTTAAAAATATATATTTCTCATTTTGAAAAAATCTGCTCTGTTAAAATCTCAAACAATCATATTTGCCAACAGACTGCTGATGGCTGTAAATACTACAAGAACAGCATCTATACCCAAAGATTTATTCCGAATAAGTACTAAAATAATATTGTTAAGTAATCAGGCTTGTTTTAAAGAATTGGAACCATAACTTTTAAAATATTTATGATTCTCATAGTTTGTATTAGGGCTGTCAAATTGGCTGAAAAACTACATTCGAATGTTTTACCAAAATATTATCAAAATTCTAATTATATTCGAATTTAAAAGGCATAAATTCAGTTAGGAAAAAAAAGCTTTTGGCGTCTCTCCTGAGGCCACAAGAGAGCGCATCGAGCAAAATATTACCAAATGCACGTTTCTTCAAAGTAGGGCTGGGCAATATGAGCAAAAATTATATCTCTGTATTTTTTTCCTGATTTGCGGTATATTTGCGATATGTATCATATCTCTGTATTTTGTATTTGGATTAAACAAATAAAGTGAATGTAACCATGTAGGCATAATGTGCAAAAAGGGTTAACATCACATTATATTATAACATTGTAACATTGCGATTTAAAAACAAAAATAATGCTTTCAAAGCAAAGTAAAATGTACTAAACTAAGAAGAAAACAAATAATGCACAGACTAGGCTAATTGAGTAAAAAGGCTATTTTGATTACCCCATTGCAGTCACTTTACAGTTAGTGTTATCATACAAATACACTTGTAGGTTTAAAATGTCCAACTACAAACATTTCAGCAAAATGTATATTTTAGTCAGAGTTATTGCGCTCATATTTCATTGCGCTCTGTCTGTTTGGCAGCGGCGCACGTTCAGAACCAAGTCTGTGGAGTTAAGCGAAAAATGGCAAGATGGAAATATTTCCATGGCTTTCTAACATTTACAGATGGAGAATATACCTGTGAAATGTAAGTTTTAGGAAAAGAGCACATAGCTCAAACAGCGCGTCTCTGTCAGGGCACACGCAGCCTTTCTGTCTGAGCCGCTTTAAACTCAAAGATTTATCATTGCTGATACACCTAATTTATTAACATTTAATCATATTATCTCAAGGTTCATGTTTACGCTGTTAATATGCACGTTCTCTAGCAAGTTAATTTCTTAATCTAGTAATAACATGTTTTTTTTAAGTTGAACATAAATTAATTTGACATGTCTTTGGGCTCTCTTGTGTGAGACGCGAGTGCAACGATGATAGATGTCCCTCTAGAAAATGCAATAAATATGCGTTCAGTGTGAACGGCTTGGTTTCAGTTTTGAGGTAAACAACATCTTCTCCACATTGATGTTCTCTTTTTCCGCAATGTTTTGAACGTGCAGCACCGCATCGAGTGGGTTCAACTGGACAGGCTAAAAAAAAAGCATTAAAATGCAACGACACCTCGTCATCGCATCTCGTGTGCCAAGCGGCCTGATGGACACCTAAAATTTGAATGCAGCGTTTTGCATTCGAATGTGGATTTTTATTTTAAATTCGACGAATATTCTAAATTATATTTTTTTAACAGCCCTACTTTGTATTAAAAATTACTTAAGTCAGAATTTAATCAGTAAATACCAATGTATTTTAAGTGGACATTAGTTATTATTTTAATGTAAAGCACATTCTGTATGTTGCAATGTTACATTGGTTGAAAGTTACACCTTCATTTAATTTCAATAATTTAGTTAATACATAAGCAAGTATGCATGGTAGTGTTTTATTTATTATTTTTATTTAGTGCCTAAGGAAGAGTGTTTTAGTCTTCTCTAGTGTATTAACCCACAGATGGTACTATTTGCCTACTTTTTTTCTAGTACCTGCAGATAGTACTCAATCTCCTTCTTGATGCTCGGCATCCACTTCTTCACTGCTGCCACCGAGTTTAACGTTGCCTGCGTGTCAAAAGGTCCATTAATAAGACAATGTTGCCGTTTATGGCAAGCAGGCTCATTGAAATGATAAGAGATGCATGACAACGAAAGAGATTTCTTACAAGCTTTGGCCTTGACACGTGAACATCTTTAATGCGACCCTCTGGAAATAAAATACAGAAGCATTGTAATGCATTATAATAAAATCATGAATGCCGCAAACTCATGACCATGTGCAAAAAAATGTGAGAACACGCTGGCTTACGCAGACATTTGCATTTTCCGTCGTTTCACATTAGGGACAGTTAACTTAGTGTAAATAAACTATGAATGCGTATCATACCCTCTCTCTCTTTCTGGAGCCACAGTCGGTTCAGCTTTCCAAACTGTTTCTCTTCGTTTCTTGCCATAACTGAAGCATTTCCGTCAACACAGAGTCACGTGACAATGATGGACAGATGGTCACGTGACATGGTATCAACCTATGCTCTCTTATCGTTCTCGCGGTACTTTGATGTCATACACCGACTATTCTACGCAGCGCTGCTTAAAGTCGAACGCGCTCAATCTTTTAACCCCATGTGTATAAAATATTACGTTTATATCAGTTTTATAATGTTTAGTTGTCACAAGAACGGTTTGAGTAACTAAGGTTTTGAGGCAAACGTCCGATTACGCAAACGTGTGTTTTCTTAAAAGTGGCGTTTTATGGATTCAACAAAACCAACCTTAAGTAGAATAGTTCCCAAAAGTCTGTCCCCAAAACTGACATTTCTTGGCATGAGTGGATTAATGTTCAGTAGCTTTAATAAGCAAGACTTTAAGTTAAGCTATGTGTTTACATAAATTGACTTCTAAAAAGTCATTTAAATTGAGAAATGTGTATTAGAGTAAAAAGTGTTTACCTCATAAATACGTTTTCTAATGTTATGTGTTTATCTAACCTCAGAAAATGCCTTTATTTCCCCATATATTTAAGATAATATTTATTTCGAAGTTCCCAAATGCTGTGTTTGAGTGACACCTGTTGACGAAACTCTGAACTGCTTTATTAGGAGGATAAATGAAAAGTAAATGTTATAAATCACTTAGACAATATTAGTATACATTATGCTAATTATGACAGTTTCACTTTAAACATAATGTTTCTAAAATCATTATGATGATGCAAAAAGTGAAAGCTGCTAACTGGTTGAGAAGACTTCTACTAATGACTATCTGATAAACTGATTTAAGATTATCCTGCTATATGTTTAGTTTTATTTCACAAGGAACATCTTCTTCTTTAGCAGGGTGCTTATGTTTTGGTGAGCCTGTGTGTCCTCTGCCTCTGCCACCTGAAGGGCTGATTTATTCACATTATTAGTTGCCTGTAGGTTCGCTCGTTCTCCATTTGTCCAGTTTATTAGTCTCTGTACTGTTCCAACATGCCCATCACGGCAAGCGCAGTGCAGTGGTGTATCTTTATTGTTATCCAGGCAGTTGATCTTGGCACCGTTTTCCAGTAAAAGGCCCACCAGCAGCTCATGACCCTGTTCTGCAGCTAAATGCAGAGGAGTCCTCCTCCACACGTTCTTATCATCCACAATCTTGCTCTTACCAGATGTGAAAAGAACGCCTGCTGCTCTTTCCTTCCCGTTTCGAGCAGCATAATGCAGAGGAGAGCAGCCATCCTTGTCCTTAGCTCTGACTTTAGCTTTACCGGCCATTAGAGCTGAAACTGCCTTAGTGTGTCCCTCCATCGCAGCTAGGTGCAGTGGGGTCTTCTTCTCTTTTTCAGTGGCATTGGCGTCGCTCCCAGAAGTGAGTAGTAACTGTATAATGCCCACTTCACCTTTTGCTGCCGCCCAGTGCAGGGCTGTTCTTCCCTGTCTGTCTTTGACATGGGTGTCGGCCTTGTCCTCCAGCAGTTGGGCGACTGCTTCAGTGTGGCCGCTCTGGCTGGCGAGGTGCAGGGCAGTGAACCCATCCTGTGTGATGGAGTTAATCTGAGCCCCCACACGCAACAACAGTGCCATCAATGCTGGCTGGTTATGTAAAGCACTTAGATGGAGAGGGGTCTGATCTTTAGGGCCACTTATATTTGGGTCTATGCCCTTGTCCAGCAATATCTGGGGTAGAACAGAAGATTGCAGATTGCAGATTAAAATAAATATAGATTAACATGTAGTTTAATGTCCCAAAGGGCAATTTAATAATCTAATTATCTATTTTCAGGGGTTTTCAAACTTTTTGTTGCCCAGGATGATGCCCCCAAATATGATGACATCAGCTTTCACCATAAAATTGTATTTATTTTTGTTATGTGCTTCATATAATGTTTACATGCACCCCTGCAAAGGACCTAAAATCTAAAGGCAGCTGTATAATTTCTTAAATAAAATTCTGTGAGAAAAATATTTATAAGTGATATTATAAATGTTTTTTTCTAAATTAAATTAAATCATTATTTTATGTTTGTTTGTTTGCCATTATAAGTAAATAATATATATTATATATATATATATATATATATATATATATATATAATCCTGAAAATTATTATCTTGTACGTTACATCATATTTTCCCTCTACTAAGTAATAATTTATTGTATTATTATATAGATGTATTATATTTATTATTTAATGGTTTTATTAATACTTTAATGTTTGTTTGTTTTTTTAGTTAAAGTCTAGGCTGGGCTGTCATCAGAAGAAAATAATCACAACTCTCGATATCTGATCAGAAATCAGAATTACAAAAAAACAGTATCAATATCAAAATCAGTAAACAGAAATAAATAAATTCAATAATAATAATAATATTTTAATTATTTATGAATTATTTTAATTATTAAATAATTGTTGAATTAATATAAATTTAACTCTAGCAGCCCTAAAAATACATGTTTTAAATCATATTGTCTGTTTTCCTGCTTATTGTGTTTTTCCTCTAAAATCTTCCATGAACCCCAACACCCTTGTGGATTCCTTTCTTCCTTATTCATTCATGTATTTGTTTGTTTGAGTGATTGTTTGTTTGTTAATAAATGTATTTATACATTTTTTTAAATGTCATTTACCTGTGCTATTTGCATACTGCCGCTTTGGATTGCCAGGTGAAGACCAGAGATCTGGTTTGGCAGTCTCTCATCCAGTCTGGCCTTTTTTGAGACCAGCACTTTGAAGGCCTCAGCATTCCCCAGCTCTGCGGCTAGAAGCATAGGTGTGTATCCAAGCTCATTACAACTATTAACATCCGCACCATGATCAACTAGCGCAGCCACGACCCCATCCAAGTTCCTCCGTACCGCTTTAAAAAGAGCAGCGGTGATCTCATTCTGAGACATGGACTTCTGGTCATACCGCAAAAACAGAGACAACAGAGACTTCCTGTTGAGCTCAAAAGCAGCGTCCACGATCACAGAGTCTACCTGTGCTCCGGCCTTCAACAGCACGGCAGCGGTTTTCTCATTTCCGTGCCGAACAGCATGATAGAAAGCCGTCTTCGTTTGGCCATCTCTACTATCTACTAAAGCGCCGTTTCGCAGAAGAACCTCTGCCAGTGTTGCGTCATCCTCAATGGCCGCCATGTGCAGAACTGTTGTCTGATTCTTGAGGCTTTTCTTCTCCTCATGCACTAGAGCTTTGACCGTTCTTTCGTGTCCATTTTGAGCAGCCAGATGCAAAGGAGTCTTTGACATTAGGTCAGTAGCATGGATGTCTGCACCAGCCTTCGCAAGGGCCAGAGCAACAGCAGTATGGCCTCGTTCTGAAGCTCTATGCAGGGCAGTACGACCCTCCCTGTCCTTCAGGTTCAGTTTCGCCCCTTCTCTGAGCAGAAAGTATACAATGGCCTCCTTACCATGTTCAGCAGCGAGGTGCAGAAGAGTATCAGTGGATGAGAAAGCAGTATTGACATCCAATCCTCCGAGAAGCTCCTGGAGGAGAAATAGATCACCTGAGGATACGGCTTTGAGGATAGCCTCATGCTCACTTTCAGATTTGGGGATTTGTTTGATTTGTTCTGTTGAAGATATAGCCTTATTCGTCAGAGACTTCGGCTGGATTCTTTCAGGAGCAAGTTCCTTGTTGGATTTTGAGTATTTGACGAGACCTTGCTTGTCCTTCTCCAGCAGATATCCTATCAGCTGTCTCCGTGCATCTCTAATGCCCTCATTAACCCCACCTACATAAGTTCTCATGAGCTGGTAAAGGTCAGGTTCCACTCGTTTCAGACAAGGGTAGAAGAAGATGCGGCAGGCGCGCTCTCCTCTCGAGATCAAGATGTTTAACATCCTGGAGTTCTTTTCCTCTCGTGCAGCGATGCTGGACATCAGCGCTCGGCTGTCGGGTTGAAGAACGCCATTTGAAATGAGGAGATCCAGCAAATCTTCTGTATTGGAAATGCCACTCACCAGCTCATTCCTCTTCGTCCGAATGACTTGGATCGCATAAGGATTGGTAAAGCTGGTTGAACCCATGCCAGCCTCTGAAGGAAAGCAGTGAGCTTTGGACAAGCAGAGCTGTTCCTGAAAGAACTTAATTCTCTACGTCTTTATCACTAAGACAAATTGTATCTTGGCAACAAGATATAAAGTAAACAAAAGTAAAAATCAACATTACGATTTGTAACATCCTGATACAAATGATTAATGTTTAAAACCATGAAGCAACAAAAAGCACATTGGTGAACAATCTTGGTAATTACATTTTAATGTTTTGATAAAATGCACAGTCAATTGCTCTGTTTAGATTTCCTGCCTTATATAATATTTCAAGATACCTGCTACATGGATACTGTAACCATGACATGGATTGTCTTTTGTACTTGAGTTTATAGAGTTAGAACAACAGTGCAGTTTTTCAGATATTACCACCCTTGTGAAAAAGAAGTGAGCTCAATTGTATTTAATTTTCACCTGTAATAATACTTTAAATTAATCAAATATAAGAGGCCGCCTAAAGTACACTTTTTTGGATTTGGATGTGTTGTCTAAGATACAAAAGCACTTTAAATACTAGTAAAATACATGATTATAATTTTAATTTTAGTGTGCTATCCAATTACATTTAAAATTCATATGTTTTAAATGTACTAAATTGCAACTTCATCATTATGTGTAACTACAAATACATTAACTTAGACCTACTTAAGTGTTCAGCTAATTGAATTTAATAGAAATGTGTGTGTGTGTGTGTGTGTGTGTGTGTGTGTGTGTGTGTGTGTGTGTGTGTGTGTGTGTGTGTGTGTGTGTGTGTGTGTGTGTGTGTGTGTGTGTGTGTGTGTGTGTGTGTGTGTGTGTGTGTGTGTGTGTGTGTGTGTGTGTGTGTGTGTGTGTGTGTGTGTGTGTGTGTGTGTGTGTGTGTGTGTGTGTGTGTGTGTGTGTGTGTGTGTGTGTGTACACTGCCGCTTAAAAGTTTGGGATCAATAAGATTGTTTATGTTTTGTAAGGGAGTCTCTTCTGCTGGTCTTCAGTGTCACATGATCCTTCAGAAATCATTCTAATCAGCTGATTTATTATGAGTGTTGAAACTGTTGTGCTGCTTCATATAGTTTTTTTGAAACATGTGATACTTTTTTCTTTGATTCTTTGATGAATACAAAGTAAAAAAGAACAGCATTTGTTCAAAATAGATTTTTTTTTCTAACAATACAAGTCTTTACTATGATATTTATTCATTTAACACATCCCTCCTGAATAAAAGTATGAATTTCTTTAAAAAAAAGAAATAAAAACATTACTGACCCCAAACTTTTGAAAGCATTGCATATTGTAACAAAACATGTATTTTTTAAATAAATGCTGTTCCTTTTAACTTTTTATTAATCAAAGAATCCTAAAAAAAAATCACAGGTCCCCCCCAAAAAACATGAAGCAGCACAACGGTTTCCAACTTTGATTATAAATCCACTTATTAGAATGATTTCTGGAGGATCATGTGACACTGAAGACTGCAGAAATGATGCTGAAAATTCAGCTTTAATCACAGGAATAACTTGTATTTGAAAGTATATTAAAATAGAAAACTGTTATTTTAAATTGCAATAATATTTCACAAAATAACATTTTTTTTCAGCCATTAAAAATAACAGCCTTGATGAGCAGAAGAAACTTCTTTAAATAACATTCAAACTCTTACTGATCCCACACTTTTGAGCGGCAGTGTGTGTGTGTGTGTGTGTGTATATATATATATATTTACAAAATGATTTTATTATTATTTTTCTGTAATAAGCTCCTTTTAAAAGTATGTTTTTCCCGTTATGTTGAGAACATTTACTGCCTTTAATATAGCTTTAGATTTGACCACTACATGTGCATGACCACATAACATTGTTTAACCTAATTGTATAGGCAGCTATAAAGCAGGTCGCTTTTCAGTGACCGCTCATATTTTCTCGTTAACAGAATATATGCATTCTAGGAAAGTCCTTGCTTCCCTTTGCGTTGTTGTATTTTGATCATGCGTTGGATCACTGATCAATCCCCTCGTTCCCAAAACTAAAAGTGCATTAAGGTCTGTGTCAGTCAGTCGAGGAGTTCCTCTTCCCGTAATACACACCCACTGCTTCAGATGACGTAGGTCTTCCGACCGCGCGCTCTCCTAATATGGATAGGTAGGTGCCGGTTTTCCGGTATGATGTCATCGTTTGCCAAATTTGGGCAGTGAAATAAGAGGATCTAGAAGATGTTAAATATTAATCTGTGTTGGTGACCTGAATATGAAATTAGAGTTTTACTTGCCTCCTTTGTGTGTGGTGACACACGTCAAAAATAAAGAAAAAGAAAACGAGGCAATACAGGCTTGCGATCATAAGTGCGAATTAAAAACATTTCCTAGGGCCTATGTATTTGACTAACGCAGAGATCGATTATGATCATTTTATGCATGTTTATTTAATATACTTTATTTGAGATATTTTAGGTGAATATAAATGCTGATATACTTCACCCCCTGTAATGAATTCTATTCAAAGAAGACTGGTTTCTTTGGGCGTTCAGGTCTCTGAAATCCTCCATCACTGCTCTGAGCAGAATCCAAGAAACTCGTCGTCTGTCCAATGGGCTGCTTCAGAGAAACCCAGGGGTTCTCTTTGCTTTTTAAGGATGTGCTGTTTGGCTTCGTTAATATACAAAAATATATAATTAATGAATATCTTATTATTAAGCTATAACTACTTCTGGCAAACTTTCACATTAAATTCACTTATCAAAATCCTTATTTA
The DNA here is from genome assembly GCA_027422405.1 of Ptychobarbus kaznakovi. Lineage (NCBI taxonomy): Eukaryota > Metazoa > Chordata > Actinopteri > Cypriniformes > Cyprinidae > Ptychobarbus > Ptychobarbus kaznakovi. The sequence goes on from CM049794.1 coordinate 32,921,045, forward strand.
TTGTTTTTAAAAAAGAGTTTCAACAGTATACCCAAACTATTTCATCTTCCAAGAATCTTAAATAAAATCTCAATTTATTTCATCTTTTTTATTTATTTTGTTAAAGCTTTCGTTTTGTAATATTTATTTATTGTTTGCCTATATACATGTTTACATGGTGCTTTGCATGCAACGTCACCTCCTTGTACGTAATGTTGATATTTTATGCACTTTTATCTTTCGTACCTTGGCATTAATAAAAAAAAACAAAACAAAGGGGGCTGCTTCAAATTTACCGAATGCAAGCCGATGGCGCCATCTGCTGATGCAAAGAGGACTGCTGCTGAAATCGTGTTTAGTGAACACCTCTGTAGAGAGGGGTCTGCCTCTGTAGGCAAACATGCACGAACCATAGAGAAAAGTATTTTTTTGGTCGACACAATTATGTGCCAACTTTGTTTCAACAATTTATTTCTATATTGTTTGATAATGATTGTTTGTTAGATGCGGTTGTATTGCATTTGAAATTGTATCATTGCCCCGTTTTAATATTTTTTATATAATTTAATTTGACATTGCAGCCAGTTCAGATTCAGAATACGTACTGTCATTATAAGGCTATATTGAATAATTATTATGGGTTCAATTGTTGTGTTTTTTTACATCCTCTGCTTGTATATTCAAACCTGTATGTGGATTTTGCCCAACAATCAGTCTCTCCCAAAACATGTTACTACAAGTTTGTCTTGGTGAACACACACACACACACACACACACACATCCGACTTCCATTAAGTCAACAGAGACAGTTTTTCGTTTCACATACTTTATTACAGTTCATAAATATTGATTAGTTTCTGAGGTGCTCAGAAAACAGACATAAAAAATGATATTGTACTCTACAAATAGTAAACTTAAGTACTCCTGGTTGATCTTATTTACAAATAACAATGAGTGAAACCTCATTAAGGAACTTTTTCAGAAAAAAAGAAACTGCTGAAGTTGGACTAACTCAAAGAAAAAGTCAATTCCATTCAGTTTAAGAACAAAAAGTACAACATGTAACTCAGAAGTCAGGCAGCTTTTATCAAAAGTTTAGCGGACACAACTTCCTGCTTGGTGAGCCAGACATGTATATCCCTATTGTACGGCAGTCACGTCCCCTGATTTACTCCTATAATACTGAGTGCTCATTTGAAGCGTATGGGTCCATGCACAACCTGGTCGAAGTGAACAAGGATAAGTCTCTTTTCTCGTCAGAAAGTAAAGCGTGTAACAGAGTGTCTCATGCCCTCTGTTGCTGTCTCTGTCGGACCGAGTTCGTGAAGTGTTGCACTCCCCAAAAGTCCAGTCAGAACATCCTTTTACGGCACGCGGCCGGCCGGATGGTCCCTGTCCCAGCGGGCTAATGCCAGCAGCCGCGCCGGGTAGCCCCTGAACTTTGTCCCTTGTGTCTATTAAAGTGAACTCAAATGTTTTTCGGTTCTTCTCAGAACGTCTGCAGCTGTTGTGTCAACATGAGCTGGCAGCCGCTGTTGACGTGGTTCATGACTTTCTGCTTGAGCTGGGCCACTTGCTCGCGCAGCATGTTTGCGGTGGACGCCAGATCGGAGTTCTGGGACTTTAGGTTCTTGACTTTATCCTCCAGCCGGGAGATCCTTTCCAGTTTCCTCTTCCGGCATTTGGAGGCGGCGACCCGGTTCCTCATGCGCTTCCTCTCGGCTTTAATCCGCTCCTGGCTCTCCATGTCGATGGGCGAGAGAGGTGGCGTCTCGCCGGGCATCTCGGGCACCGTTTGGGGCTCCTCCTTCAGCGCCTGAAGCCGCGGGTGCTGGACGGTGTGCTGCGGCGGGGCGCTGGTGTAGTTAATCGCGGGGTTGGCGGTACTGATTGCGGGGTTGAAAGTGTTCAGGTCCGCGTACACTGGAGGGTCGGGGCGCATGGAGGAACTGTACACCGCGACGCCTGCCATGGACGCAACGGATGCCATGCTGTTGTTGATGGTCGTTTGGAGAGCCGATGTGACACCGGGGATGTGCTGGTGATGCAGCTCGGCCAATGCCCTCACGAAGCCCTCCGCGAAGCCCTCCTGCTCGTCCGTCACGTTCTTGGGACACAGAAACTGGGTCGGAGTCGGCGTCGTGGTGATCAGGCCGTTGCTGGACTGGATGATGAGCCTCTCCAGCTCCGGCGAAGCCAGTTTGAGCAGCCCCACGTCGGGGGAGGTGAGGATGTCGTTGGCTTTGGCCCTCAGGTGGGGCTTCAGGTTGCCGGCTGGGTTGGTCAGATTCAGCGTCATGTTGTGTTTCAGAGCCTTTTGGTTGTATCCAAAAGTAGCGCTGTCATGCTGAGAAAAGGCGCTGTTTAGAGAGTCATCGTAGAAAGTAGTTTCCATCTTGGTAGACATAGAAGAAAAAACGTAGAAGAAAAAACGAAACTTTTTAGTTCAAAAGTAGTCTTTCACAAACTCAAGCAGTGTCCGCTTTCAGAAACGAGCGTCGCGCTCTCAGAGACAAAAGCGAGGGGAATCGCAAAGTTCGTAAACTCCCCGTCCCGCGAGAAACTTACTGCGTCAAAGTTATCGCGCAGCGTCCCGAGCTCTTCTTCTCGCGGACAGAGCGCTCTTCTTCCAGCGCCGCGCGGCTCAAAGATGTCAGTGGACAAACAGCGCTAAGCCGAAACGATTTCTTGTTTATTTTAGCTCAGGTTGTGTTGCCTAGATGTTTCACTGTGGCGAGATCTGAATACTCTGAGCTTCTCCAGCGTGGAGGCAAACCTTATCTGCTACCGCTGCCCCACTAAAAATAGCAATGATGTCATGCGCGCCGTCTCCTTATTGGCTGGAGGCGATTTACTGGGCGTTCCACAATTTCAGATAAGGCGCGTTGCCTAGACGACCACCCAGAAGATTCTTCTTCTCGCGGTGGCTGATGGGATGAGGTAATGCTGTAAGTGGTGCATTGTGGGATTACGTATTGTTTTTGAATATCTGGTTACCCGCTTAGCTGTTTTAGACCGTGGCAGTGGCGGGATACAAAGAAGCCGAGTTCTGTATAGCGTGCTACTTTCATAACGCAAACTTTCACTTTAATAGACGTCACGAGGTCTTGTTTGAGAATAAGTGAGTGCGTGCGTTTGAGAGTTGGCCAATTTCGCTCGTGAGTTTTCACAAGACTCAGCCGTCCGTCCCGTAATAACATGTGAACTGTCAGCTTTGATAATAATGGGAGTTGTTTAGATAGGTTAAGATACACGCTCATGTGATGCGAAGAAACAGGGCAATCGTCTGGTGTTTGATGGCAAAGTGCATTCGCTCCGTCAGCCAATGGGTTTGAAAAGGGGCGTGGCTTATCGTGGAGTGACAGCGTGCCACAAGGTCCATCGGCCGTCTCCGTGACAGTCCCTAGAGATCCTCTCAAAAGTACACACACCCGTCTTAAACGTCACTGCTCAAACCACAACCGCAAACTAACCGAATTCAACTTGACATTTGCTAAGTGACATTAAAGAATGATTCATTTTACTTTGGGATATTTTCAAACGGTTTTCGTGAGTTTTAAGCCTATGTAAAGATGTAATTACATGTTTATTTGCATTTAGTAATGAGATGGACGTTGCTAGTATGTTTGTAGCTGTAATTGTTACTGTATAAAATTATCTCTGATTCTACAATTTCATGTAGGAAAAACACGAATAACAAAAGCAATCTGAGCGATAGTGCATCTATAAAACAGGGATGAGATCGTTTTTGCTGCCCAGCAGGACTTGACGATGGTCTCTGGGCACGTTTCACTTCGTTGCGACAGATCAAGTGGTCGAGCACGAGCACGTAAACATGACATTAAGCGTCACTCCATACAAATGATGGACTTTAATACACAGACTAGTCTTGTTCTCTTTAGTATAACACTCACTATATTTATTTTGTCCAAATATATGACGTTCAATGTTACATCAGTGTTAATTTGCTCTGATATTATTTCTGTTCAAATTCAACATAAAAAACAATTTAGGAAGCATCTGTTTTTTTGTGTTGTTTTTTGTTAGAATATAATTGTTTATTTTAGTTCATTCAAATCTAAGATACAAATAACATTATAGTCTACATAACAATATCCAATGCATTATGATGATGATCACGATGATTGCTCTACTACTATAATAAATAAATAATAAATAAATACAAGAATTACAAAATATATGAACTAACCAATATTTCAAAGTGAAGAAAGAGGCAATTTGTACCTCTCAATTTATTATTTAGATTTATTTTATTTATTAAAAAATTTTTCATTTAATTTAAACTTCATTTAATTTGTACCTCAGTTTTCATGAATCAAAGGAATTAGATGTGGCTTTTGGATAGATTATGCAATATTTACTGTTAGATTTACTGGAATTTCTATTGGGTTTTTAAAAATCTTTTACCATTCATAGTTCAAGTGCACAAAGGTCAGATGAGGGTTTTATTGTAAATTAAAGGTCATGACCAGATCGAAGCATCCAGCATCCTCTTTCTGATCACCACACATGTCTGCATCACTAATGCAGGCTACAGGGGATGTCCAGAGTTATGACAGAGAGAAGTCCTCTTTGTTTTTGTACTACACAGAAACTTGTTTGGGCAGCACAACCAAGACCAAACGTAGAAAACGGCAGCTTGCCTTTGAAACCAGTTCGTCTCTGCTTGCTTCTTTCCTTTTTTAGCTTTCCTTGTCACCTTTCTTACTGGTGTACTTGTTACGTGTTAGGGTGTGTTACAAAATCCAGGTGTACATTTACTTTTTAAGCGTGCAGTGTCATCCAGTCTATACTGTTCATCTTAAAGTGACAGGTCGTCACTATCACCTGCTTTACCGAACATAAACTGTACTACAGCTGCAGTGTAGAGCAGTTACATCTATAGTGTATGACAGTGACTCTAATATAAATTGTCTTTATTTTTATATACATTTTTCTGTATATACAAGAATCTTAATGTTTATGTTATTACTACTTATATCTTTCAGTGTCTGAGCCACCCAGGTGCTGGTAACAGGATATCCTTGCACCCATGGAAAAAGCAATTATTTATACATCAGTGTATATTCTCTTTAATATGGCTGTTGGGTTAATATCAGATATCCATGGACTGTGCGTGGTGTGTTTTCTTTGACAAGCGTCCTGTCGTTATTTGCAGTAACTTAGCCTCTGGCCGCCCAGTCGTCTCAGCAGTGGTCCGTCCGTCTATGAGGCGGGTCTTGTGTAAATATGACCCAGTCACCCGCCTCTGAGATGGTGCTGTAATAATTGCCCTCCGCCACATGCTGAATTTGTGAAAACTGAACACACAACGCCAGATTCATACAAACATACATGTTCACTCAGCTGTAATTTGCTGTGTTGTTAATCAGGTTAATTAGAGTTTAGTTTTGTTAAAGGGTGTGTTCGCTTCACTTTCTAAATCAGCTGTGTTTTCCATGAATGGGGACGTTTCGTTTTACTAGAACTTGTTCGTCCATATATAACATCCAGTTACATTCTGTTCTTGGTCACGCCTAATAAGTAAATAAAACTAAAAGTATTGTAATTAAATGCTTAATGCATTCTTGATAATGTTTTATTTGCACACCTGAAATTCCTTTTTTTTGTATATGTATTTTAATCCATTGTCTTCATTTTTAAATTGACTTTTTACTTAGAAATATGATATTATTTTACAAAAGAAATTGGTGACTTCTCATTTGTCACTGCAATATATATATATATATATATATATATATATATATATATTCTTTTGTCAATGTTAGTTAATACATTTGTTCATTTTTCATTCCTGATAGTTCACAGTGCATTAACTAATGTTAACAAATACAACTTTTAATTTAAAAATGCATTATTATATATAATAACTGCTGTATAAGTATTGTTCATTGTTAGTTCATGTTAACTAGTGTAGTTAACAAATTAAACCTTATTGTAAAGTGTTGCCAGGATATATAGACTATTAATTATATTAATTAATATTACATGGTGCAGTGGAATAATCGATTATAATTGGTCAGTCGCTCCATTCAGCGGTCTGAGATTTCCTAACCATTGTCTGTGTATCCAACCTAAGAAAATCACATGAACAAAATTCTACAAATCCTTACGAATTAACCAACTTGCCAAGATGAAAAAAAATAGTCACTAATTGCATTGAGATTGTGTAGAAATATCAGACTTTTCATCATGATAACATACATTTGCAGGACAATTATATACAATTATCAATTATTAGTTACTATGAACCGTTTTCTTTAGCACCAGAGCTGCTGTGCATTTAAGTTTGTGAATCATGTTATATCTGAGCCGAGCGGAGCTTGAGGAACAGCTGCCCGGTCATGTCCTCTGCCCCGCTGCGCCCTGCTCTGTTTTAATGCCAGTCTGTCCGATCCCTCATAAAAGCCCATTGTGGTCCCAGGCCTGTCACTGTGTGTCTGTAATTAGTGTTCTGTAGTTCATTGCCCTCGAGCCCATGGTCAGAAATCACTAGGGTCCTAATGGAGGGCTGGGCAAAGGTCATAGAGTAATCCTGTCACATCCAAGCAATTGTCGGGAGTCCACAGCCATCTTAACGGCGTCTCTTGCCTCCGAGTCAGACTAAATCAGAGTACTGGCGCTAGCTGGACAGACTCAAAGAGCACACTGGACAGGTAAGCCTGTGGGGGTCGTAGGGTTTTTTTGTGGAAGAGAATATGCTGTTTTATGGATCACGGCTCAGTAATAACCTAATTTTTAGCGATACTTGCCTTGTTATTGCTCACGATTAGGTCAGGGATTTGTTCTAAATCAATTGTGCTACAGACCTGAATGATGCATTAAAGTTTGCAGCTTGTTGAGTAGAAATTTGAGACTTTTAATTTTCACGTTCATGATTTTCTTTTTCACGAGCATAACCTTAATTTTTAGCGATACTTGCCTTGTTGCTGCACAATTGTGGTCAGGGACAAACTAAATTGACAATACAATTACAACTGTAGTCACAGCTCAGCTTGCACCACACACACACTCACACTTTCACACACACCAATTTATATTTTTAGGATGGACCTGTGATTTTGATCTTCTTTGTCATTTTCCCAACCTCAACCCTATTATTTTCAACTAAAAAATATTATTTTTTAAATAATGTTTTTATTATGTTATCATGTTTTTATTGTGTTGGTTAGCTGTATTTAAAAAAAACTAATCCAAATAACCAAACTGCAGTTTGATTGAGATTAATTGGAATGCACAATGAAAAAACATGATTTTTGAAAACTGTTAAAAACAGAGTTATATCTGTTTTTGAAAATTAACTCTTCGCACGCACGCACGCACACACACACACACACACACACACACACACACACACACACACACACACACACACACATATATATAAAATCACTTGTAATAAAATAAACATTAACTATATTTTATATTTAATTTATTATATAATAATTTATTTATTTTAAAAATGTTATTGCCAAGGCAATATTTCTCATATTTCTTTAGTTTAAATTAAAGTACTGAAATAAAATAAATAAAACATTTAATAATAACCATATAGACATAAAATGACAAAAAAACAGAACAAAATGACTAAAATTGAACAAAAATTAAATTGACAGAAATACATCAAATTAAAAATAACAGAAATATATAAAACTCAAAATATAATTCAAAATATTAATGACAACTATAAAAGTAACAATGCTAAAATAACCTTGCAACACCTTAGCAACCACTCAAAACACTTTTTTTTCTGAAAATGTAAAATTCTTGACTTGATGATTTATCTCTATTACAAATATTGCACATATAATAGCCTACAAAGGAAAAACACAGTACGCCAACACTGGAACTTAGAAAATGGCTTTAAAGTTTTTTTTAATTGAGTTTGTTATCGATTTGATACCAATTTTCACACTGCATTTCTCTGAATCTGAGCAAATTTGAGCCAAACCTGTCTGTCACAGAACAAATCACAAGAGACCTTGAAAACAAAATTTTCATAAAAAACATGAGTTTTTTCTTTGTAGGGCACTATATATTTCCAAGTTAGTAGCTGATAAGAGACTGATCATCTAAACCAGTTTTGGAAAGCCATTTTTCACCTCGGGTTGCTTTGTCGAGCCTCTCCTTTGGTCTAAATCTTACCTCACTCTCATTCAGTTTTTTCGTGTTTCATAACACATTCTATCGGGACAAAGGCAGAGATGTTTCGAGATGCATGTTTGTTCATGACTGTGATGTTAAACCAACTGAAATATTGATATAACTTCTCATTCATCTATTCATAAACTCCTCTAATTTTGAATTACAGTGAATGAAAGATTGATAAAGCAAGCTGATTGTGAAGGCATGTGGCTTTTCATTCATAACCATTTCCTTGGGAAAAAAATATACAACAAACTGGAGCAGGTGGAGAGGGAGATAAAGCCGAACACTGCCTCCATGTTCAGTGTTTTTACTTTAATGCTTAAAACCACAGACAATAAAGCCTTGCACGAAAAGATGGACCACTCAGTGGTAAAATAGAAAATAAATCAGTCAAATGAAATTATTTTAACTACATTTATAAAAGTTCAAATAAAATAAATATAACACTTCCTAAAAGTATTTCATATTGACTACCAATTGATGATGTATAATGTCTCCTCTAAATATTTCTCACATTTTTTTAGTGCTTATTTTGAGTTGGAGTGTCTTTACGAAAAATAAAAAGTATTGTTCTGCAGGCGGACATATGGTGGACAGTGGTTGGAAATCTTGGGATTGATGTATTTGGGGTGTTTATTGTACTTCTTCACCTCGCACAGACCCACAGCTTAACTTTAGCTGTTGTGCCCACCACATAGTTGGCAGTGGTTTGAGACACTAGCTGAGCTAATGTGGTGTATGATAACATCTCCTGCCATGTGCGGAAGGGGGGATGCGGTTTGGTTGTTATTTTGTGATGTCCAGGTTTTTGTGGTTTCACTGAGGTTGTCTGAGTCCTAAACTCTGTATTTACACTGTGCATAGTCCAACTTTCATTACAAAAAAAAATTGGTTGGCATTCCAAAAAACAACAAAACAGACAAATTGGTTGGTTCACATATGCAGTATCTCACAGAAGTGAGTACACCCCTCACATTTTTGTAAATATTGTATTATATATTTTCATGTGACAACACTGCAGAAATGACACTTTGCTACAATGTAAAGTAGTGAGTGTACAGCTTGTATAATCGTGTAAATTTGCTGTCCCCTCAAAATAACTCAACACACAGCCATTAATGTCTAAACCGCTGGCCCAAAGTGAGTACATAAGTGAAAATGTCCAATTGGGCCCAAAGTGTCAGGGGTGTACTATTTTGACCATCACATTAAGAGCTGGTGGATACTAGCGACCTTGCACTCCTCCACCTTCCGTTTGAGGATGCCCCCACAGATTGAAAAACCTTTACCCTCAGCTTCTTTAGCAAGGCAGTGGTCGTCTTGGAGGTGTGTAGTCGTCATCATGTTGGAATACTGCTCTGCGACCCAGTCTCTGAGGGAGGGGATAATACTCTGCTTCAGTATGTCACAGTACATGTTGGCATTCATGGTTCCCTCAATGAACTGTAGCTCCCCAGTGCCGGCAGCACTCATACAGCCCAGATCATGACACTCCACCACCATGCTTGACTGTAGGCAAGACACACTTGTCTTTGTACTCATCACCTTGGTTGCCGCCACACACGCTTGACACCATCTGAACCAAAAATGTTTATCTTGGTCTCATCAGACCACAGGACATGGTTCCAGTAATCCATGTCCTTAGTCTGCTTGTCCTTAGTCAAACTGTTTGCGGGCTTTCTTGTGCATCATCTTTATAAGAGGCTTCCTTCTGGGACAACAGCCATGCAGACCAATTTGATGCAGTATTGTCTGAGCACTGACAGGCTGACCCCCCACCCCTTCAACCTCTGCAGCAATGCTGGAAGCACTCATACGTCTATTTCCCAAACACAACCTCTGATATGATGCTGAGCACGTGCACTCAACTTCTTTGGTCAACCATGGCGAGGCCTGTTCTGAGTGGAACCTGTCCAGTTAAACCGCTGTATGGTCTTGGCCATAACCGTGGTTGATCAGTTTCAGGGTCTTGGCAATCTTCTTATAGCCTACACCATCTTTATGACGCAACAATTTGCCATGTTGAACTTCCCACTGCTAGAGTGAGGTGATTAACATGCCATTCACCTATTCACCACGAATGAGTCACAGACACTGGGGAGGAAAGATGTAGTATGGCAATGTATAAGGACATTTTCAGTCGCATGCTTATGAGGTGCGTTGTGACCAGCGGTTTGAGACATTAAATATCAATTTCGAGTTTAAAAAGCAGACTGTTATACAAGTCACGCACTACTTTAAGAAGTGCTTTCGGCTTCAGTGTTATTCGCATTATTACATCGACCTAGCTCAGACAGTAGCATGTATCCCCAGTTACAGGCTCTGGTGGCTGCTTTGCACGAACATTTTTTTAAGCGAAAAAAATCGGCTGAAAAACCTATAGTCCTGGTTCGCAAAATGAGACTGAATCAGTTTATGGAGATTTTAAAGTGGACGGGCGCTGCAACTTTACATCTAACCTGTCAGCGCCTGACCGACAGTGACAGTGCGAATCCCTCTACCAAGCACGCGCACGGATTGAACTTCCGCCCCGATACGAGGCACAGACACTGGCAGCTATTCTGCTGTTCTGACTGTAACTGAGATTGATGGAGTTGTAAGATTGACCCATGCAATGTATACTGAGGACGCCACCTCAGACGCATGATTATGAGGAGCTAGTTAAAGATCTTGTGAGCAAGAGCGGTCAGCAAGAGAGGGAGGATTACGACACCAGCCATGAGAGGGAGGAGGGTTGAGGAATTATGACAGCAAGCAGTAGACTTGACAGAACAGCTTCTTCGCCGTTCTTGTCAACTTTACTGCAACGGCCGCTGGTTGTACCTGATCTCCACACCGAGCCACACCTGTTGTTTGCCTCGAGAGTGTCTCACTGGTCACTCTGGTTCTCCCTCACGCATCTCAGCTCCTCTTGGACTGGACGCAATGGTGCAGACGTGGCCGACAGAGCTTCGTCTGAATGCTTTTCCCCTGGTATATCGCTCTAGCAGCTCCAGGAGTCCTGGAGAGAGCTCGCCGAGGACGGGTTCTACTTTCAACTGATATGCCCATGGTGGCCGGTCCACAGCATAGTATGGTTCCCAGATTTAATATCCCTTCTCGACAGGCCTCCTCTGGAGTTCCCTGTCAGGAGGGACCTTCTGTCCCAAGCAGGGGGCTCGATATTTCACCCCCATCCAGAACTATGGAAACTGTGGGCTTGGCCTCTGACGGGGCCCAGCTCATAGACTCAGGTCTCTCAACCGAGGTTGTTGAGACCATTCTCATCTCCAGAGCTCCATCCACAAGGAAACTTTATGCCTTGAAGTGGAAAGTTTTCACTTCATGGTGTAGTGACCGTCAGCTGGACACAGTTAACTACCCAGTCGGTACAGTGCTGGAGTTCCTGCAAGATCGGTTCACTGCAGGGCTAATCCCGTCCACTTTGAAGGTTTATGTGGTGGCCATAAGTGCTTACCACATACCTTTGGGTGGAATATCATTGGGGAGAGACCCCCTGGCATCTCGTTTCCTCCAGTTGTACTTTGAGGCTGAGGCCTGCAGCTCGCACCAGGGTGCCGACATGGGATCTGGCCATTGTCCTGCAAGGCCTTTCCCTGGCTCCCTTCGAGCCTTCAGAGGAGGTGCCGGCCAAGTTTTGACATTAAAAGCATTGTCCCTCCTTGCTATCTCATCTGTTAAGAGGATAGGAGATTTACAAGCACTGTCGGTTGCACCCTCGTGCCTGGAATTTGCACCCGGCATGGTTAAAGCATTCCTTCACCCTAGACCAGGTTAGATTCCTAAAGTCTGCGCTAATGTGGCGAGGTCGATTATGCTGCAAGCCTTCTGTCCTCCTTCTTTTCAAAATGTGGACCAGGAAAGGCACAATTTGCTTTGCCCAGTACGGGCATTAGATGCTCACATCCACAGAGCTGCCCTGTGGTGTAAAAATTAACAACTGTTCATATGTTTTGGACCTCCTAACAAGGGGTCCCCTGCATCTTAGCAAAGGATGAGCAAGTGGGTGGTCAAGGCCATCTCACTTGCTTATGAGTCGGCCGGTCAACCTTCCCCTAAGGCTGTCCGGTCCCACTCGACCAGGAGTATGGCGGCCTCCAAGGCCCTGATATCAGGAGTTGCTCTCCAAGAGGTTTGTGATGCGGCAGGCTGTTCCTCACCGCACACATTCATCAGATTTTATTATTTGGGCCTGGACTCCACCCCAGGTTCCCAGGTGCTCTTGTCCTAGTGCTGCTCGCTTGATTTCACACAGGACAGGCACTCGTCGCTATGTTGATGTTGTATTGACGTTGCCAAAGCATTTCTGACACAACGGAGTTCCCTTGAAAGGGAACATTCGGTTACGACTGTAACCTCGGCTCCCTGAAGAGGGAACGAACGTTGCATCCCCGGCCATATCTCCTTCGTGCCTGTAAGCGACTTGCTCAGACTTTTTAAGCTAGTGACAGCTTCGTTTGGGCAGGCTTTATAGCTTCCTGGTTCGTGACGTCACTCGCTCTGACATCCCAATTACACCTTGGATTGATTTCACATGTGCTTCAAGACTTATCACTCATAGCGTTCCCAAAGCGTTTCTGACGCAACGTTTGTTCCCTTTTCAGAGGGGGAAACGTTTTTGTTTGGTTACTTTAAATGTAAGGTGTAAGGAAAATATGTTAATATTTTTTCTTTATGGTTTTGCCACATAACAGTTTGAGTCATTAAATGCATTTATTTTTATTAAATTAAGACAATTTTATTACATTTATTTATTCAATTTTTCTTAAATGTATGTATTTTACTTTATTTATTTTTTCTACACTTTTTGAAACCAACCTGAATACAAAGAGTAACTTGGAACATGTATTTTATACTGGATTTGTCCTTTTCTTTATCATGGGCACTCTTATTTTCCATTGACCTTCATAAAGTCATTCTGTGATGTTATTCTAATGTTTTTCACTTCTTGTTCATATTATTCTGTGCAGCCCAGCTGAATTAAACCGGCACAAGTGGGGGTGTGACCCGCGCCATTGTGTTTGTGCAGAATATGGACTCTCTTCCCCTCTCTCCTCTTCTTTTTGCCACCTACGCCATCCTGTGTTCTTGTTCCTATCAACAGAGCCTGTTTATGCTCAGGCTAACTCTGATAAGACAGAATCTTGTGTTTGTCTTTTTAGTCATTCGGCACTAGCCTTGTATCAATTTGATTATCTGTTTGCGCAGACACTCACGCTCATATACAATTCTCTGTATGGCTATATCCTTACTACAACTACAGGGCAGGAAATCCGTTGCCTTGAAAACAGTTTCAGTGGATTTCTTTTGTGTTGTTTGTCCTTTCCAGAAAAACGCAGTGCCCACGTGAGAGGAGTGAACTTCCTGAGCATTTTCTGTCACACAGCGAGGACATGCTACCAACCCCCAGCTCTTTTTTCCCCTCAATAACACACACACAATTGTCTATAACTCATTGTTTGGAAGCCCTAGTTCTCCAGGACCACTCATATGTGAACACTCTGGTTGCAATCACTTGAGCTATGGAAGCCTGTTTCCGTCATAGGGTAAAACATACATTTTGACCTTTTTATCTCACAATTCTGTCTTTTTTTCTTTTAAGAATTCTAAGAAAAAAAAGGGAAACGTTTGAGCTGGAAGCACTGTTTGGTACCTGGTCTTTTTTAGTACCACCTCAGCCGGGGTTCCAAGTGGTACCGTTACCAAAACGTGACGTGTAAAAAAGTCAATTACGTGTTTAAAGGTGCAATAGGAGACGCTAACTTTAGCCACTGAAAAACCCCACCCTTTGCAATCGCCGTCCAAAGCCACGAGAACGCACCATACAGGTTGTGGAATCAGATATTCCGCCATGGTTTATATGTTTATTTAAAGACCATGTTTTATTGTTTGCTATCATGAATGCCACGATGATACAAACCAACAAATAAATAAAATGAACAAGGGATACATTACATTTATAAAGTTTATTGATAATTCAGAACATTCTGTGTGTTAACTAAGTAACGCAGCACACCTGCACGAACACACCACTCTACATCATGTGTCATTCACCGGTGAGAAAACGTTATAGCACAGTTAGTAAAAGTACTACAATACCAGGAAGGAAGATTGGGTTGTTGATGTTTGCTTGCCATTCTCGCTCTGTCTGCACAGTGTGCGTGAATGCGCTGATGATGTATCCTGTCTGCGCGAACAGGGTGCACAGAGGTATGCAAATACATATGTTGACAAGCCGGTAGGGAAGCCAATTAAAACGCTCGGACCGAGCGTTTTAATTGGACAAACATTTCTTGGTCCTACGCCTTACACAGAATATATTAATACAGATAAATACATTTAGACCACTTAACTTAATGATTGCTATCAGGATGTGAAGAGACTTTCAACCAGAACAACAAAAAAATGTTTCTGAAGACAATCATCCATTGCACCTTTAAGTAAATATGAAAAGACAATCGGTTCTTGAACCGAGGCAATACAGCAATCTGTCATATCCACAAAACTCTATTTATTGTTTGAATCCCTTAAAAAATATACAACATTTTAAAGCTGAGACCTTGTTTCATTCCAAAATCTGAGTTTTTCAGTTTTCTCTTTGCTCCGCGATGTTTTTTATTGCGTGAGAATATGATATTAGTGTTAGAGAGACATATGTTATTAGAATAGTGTTAGAGAGACATGGCTTGTCGGACGTAGCAACAGTAACTAAGGAGGGTGGATTTTTTGCAAATTGTGTATTTCAATTGTGAGAAACAAGCCCAGTGACGAGTGGTGAGATGTAAAATCATAATTGTGATTTGAAAAAGGTCACTTTTTTGGTGGAAGCAAAAACAGAATTGCAAGATGTAAATTCAGAATTCTGAGAGAAAAAAAGTCAGAACTGTGAGATTCTCAGGCTGAAAAGTCAGAATTCAGATGTTTGATCTTGCATTTCTGACTTTTGTCTCTGAATTTGGAGTTTACATTTGGATTTTCTTTTTTTTATTATTAACTTTCAGTTGCGAGTAAAAAAGTCACAATACTTTTTCAATTGAACTCCATTGTTAATGACGGAACTTGCGACCAGTGTTGTGGAATTACTAGTTACATGTAATGGTGTTATGTAATTTAATTACAAAATAAATGTAACTTATCCATATATCCAAAAAAATCAAACATCTAGGATATGTTGACTAATTTTAATTTGTTGCTTAGCCTGTTTTGAAAGTCTGACAGTGATTATTGTTGAGTACTACTGTAATGTTAACCGTGCCTGGTTAAAATGATTAACAGTTGAAAATATTTGTTAGAAATGTAGAAAAGTATTCAAAAGTAAGTAATCAGTTACATTACTTTAAGAAACTAATTTATATAGTTACACTAATTATTACATTTTGAATAAGGTAACTTGTGATCTCTAACCTGTTACATTTACAAAGTAACCTTCCCAGCACTGTTTGCGACCATATTTGCATTTGGGAAATGGACCCATGGTCATTTTTTATTTTAATAACATGTTTTTTTCAGGCCTAATGGCAAGGAAACATCCAAAATACACTGTTAAGTATTGTTGTGTTGCATTTGTCTATTTACATAAGTTAATTTTAATTATAATGCATATCTTTAAAGGCGATTTGCTAAAAAAAAAGCCAGAAATCTGCATTTCAGTAGCACTTACAATTTACAGTTTTATTCCTAACTATATCTGAAGGTTTCTACAGATATTTTTTTCATATGTCATTTAGCTGATTTTATACAAAACTGTATTCCTAAACGCACTGTGATATTTATTTATGTATTTACTTACTACTAATTTTCTGCCTGTTTGCAGTATTCTTTGATTTATGGAGTGATAAAAGAAATATCCAAAGACCCCTCCTATGGGGTAAAACTTTCAACAAAATAAAAGAAGAATTTTTAACCTGACTTTAGTTGAGATTTTTGCTCTGGAATAATATGCAAATGTGTGCATATAGACAATGAGTGATTTGCATATTTAAACATAATTCAGAGAACTTTTAATAGAAAAAATAAAATATAATCAATATAATCAATCAACTGCAGAAGTATGGTTATATCTATCAGGTTCATTTGCTACCATATGCTTTTGCTTTGAGAAATGTCGGGTTTTACAAAGAAACATCATGTTTGACTGCACAATGACTCTTTTTAGTCAAAGCGAGTGAATTCTCTCGAGTCTTTGTGGGCTCATGGTCTTGTGCCGAGGGAGAGGGCCGCTGGTGTGTAGGTTGAGAGGTTGGAGGTTGGGACTATATGACGCATGGCTCAGTTTCTTTTGCTTGGCTGGGTGTCAAAATGATGACCAATAACACAAAGGCTTTCCCTCCAAGAACTGCTGTTGTTTCAGCTGTTGACGGAGGGGAAAAAAAGAAGCAGGTTCCTTTATGGATTGTTTTCTCAACCAGCTGCGTCCTTGTGGACGGTATGTTTTTTCATAGCTTTTATCAACAACTCAAAAAATAATAACAGGAAAGCAGTTGTGAAAACATCGTACCAAGTTGCAATCTTAATATTCATATTTTGCTGTTCCAGCTTGTTCCTTTGAATTATAAAATTGTCGGTTGGTGTTTTTGGGGAAAGTGACTGCGCTGTGTTCTGTAGAGGTCCTGGCGGGTTTCTACTTCTCTCTGTTGGTCAGACAAAATTAAAGACACTGTTATGAAGGAGACGGGACAGCTGTTTCTCAGCATGTCACACAGCGCTCCTTTGAGTGTGAGCGGACGTGCCAATCCGGCGCTCAGCTCTCCTCAGCACGTCTCTATCAACAAGTGACAGGGCATGAGTGGCCAACATCACTACGCTTAAGTTTAAACTTCTTTAATGCTCAAATTGTGGTCAAGTTCACCGGCCTGCCAGTGTATGAGCTTGCATTTGCCTACATACTAAATTATTTTACTGAATATTCTGAATGTTTCCTGTGTAAATGGTAGGCTCGAAATATAAATGCTGTTAGTTACGTAAGTGCAATTCAAGCACTGGCGCGATTCACAGCATATATATTTGTTGACATGAGGGTGGGTAGAATGTGTGAAACAGGTGATCTGCAGAAGATGCAACTTGACTGTCAAAAATACATATAGATACACTTTTCTTTCCCCTGAAGTTGCATTCAAAATGTATTTGGTTTAACATCTGAGGGGGGAAATGACATCTCTGAATTGGTATGAATTTTCTGGACGCTGTAGCAGGCATTAACTTAAACATTATCTCTTGAAGGTTAACTACTGCATGACAGAGACATTTGTGAAAAATATGTGCACTTAATTGTATTGAATGTGCAATAGTAGTGTATTTAAATCATAAAAGTATAATTGGTTACACATCATTTTTAGGTGTCCTTGTTACAGTGTAATTATGCATTGAAGTACTGAGTAATATTAATTAACTGCATGCACTTACTATATGATTAGGTTTAGGAGTTACTTGCATGCAATTATGCATAATTTATAATTTATAATTATTTATAATTACTATAATAGCAAGTAATGTATAAGAAGGTAACCTTAAAATAAAGTGTTACTGTATGTATGTATATATATATATGTGCTGGCAAATTATTAATCGTGACTAATCGCATCCAAAATAAAAGTTTTTGTTTACAAAATATGTGTGTGTACTCTGTATATTTATTATGTATATATACAAATACACATACATGCATGTGTATATATTTAAGAAAAATGTGTTATGTTTATGTATTAAATATATTTGTATTTAATATAAATATATGCATGTAAATATATGTAAATACTTTCAAAATATAAATTTATATTTGTTTGTATTTTTATATACATAATAAATATATACAGTACAACACACACACACACACATATATTATGTAAACAAAAAACTTTTATTTTGGATATGATATTTGTATATATATATATATATATATATATATATATATATAAACTGCATTTTTAGATAATATAACATTACTGAAGTAATATAGGCCACTGTAAAAGTGTAGACTTTCATGACTATTGTTTCTTAACACATATAGTAACATACTAAAGCACGTGTACAGTTCTTGATTTTAGTTTTGTCAATGTAGTAATTGTAATTTTATAATGTTTTTTTGATAATATATATTTCACAAACAGGGCTTAGCTTAAGCCAGGACTAGGCCTTAGTTAAATTTAGATATTTAAGCAACTTTTACAAAAATGCCTCAGAAGAAAACATTAAGGTGTGCATCTTGTCACAGAACAATGACACTAACATATTGTAATATATGTCAGAGCGAGATATTTTCAGTTGAGACGGCTCAAACATGCATTTTAGTCTGGAACTAGCTTAAGCCTTGTCTTTGAAACCAGGGGTTAAAGTTTAGACATTTTAAATATAATAAATTACCACTTCATCAATACAAATGTATAAATACAAATATTTTTAAATACTGGACATACAAGTTTCAATAGAAATGACACTGAAATGTCACTTTTTAACAACTGGGACAGTTTGGAGAAAAATGAGTTAATCTGTCTGCATGGTTATTTCTAGTCTCTTTTATAGTAACATAAAAGCACAGGCATTTGAAGGTAAGTCCATCACCTTCTTTAGTTTTGGCACAGTAACAAAAGACGTTTCTAGTACAATAAAATGATCGTAAGAAATCTGACTTTTAGAAGATTTGCTGTCTTAGCAGCAGTAGATATTATAATTGACCGTTTTGTCCCTTCATCTGCATTTTGACTGGAAAAATAATTAACACTGTTGTTTCTTCTACTTTACAAAAAGTGCAAAATTCTTAAAGTGTCAGTGTTTCAGTCAGAGCTGTGTCACCAACCTCAAGTAACATAAACTTAGACAGCTCTATACGTGTTAATTAGTGACAAACTGATTGACTCATTTGAGCAAAGGGGGCTCAAATAAACAGCTGAATTAAGCATACCCTGCAGCTGAAATCAGCACCTCAACTCACCCTCATTCAATTTGTCAAAGCACTTCCATTGTTTACGCTACATGCGACAAATGTTCCCCATCGCACAGTGACATGTGCCACCTCCACCCAGTTGAAACGACCCTTTGTGTTGACCACAGCCATGACCCTGAATTGATTATAATGACCCATGATGCTGGAAAAACCTTGGTTATGCCAAACCTGTCTCATTAACATTAACAACGTAACGACTAGTATAATAGTATTCCCTTTTGAACCAACTCTTATTTGGCCATTGATTGCACTCAAGTTGTCAACCATTCTGCTAAAGTCCCAAATTAGCTATAAATGACTTTTTAATTCCCTCTATGTGTTGTTTGTTTTATTTCAGTGTTTTGATGATACCCTTGAAGCATAACTTACAAGCGGTCCTGCTCCGAGTCGCCCGGCCCTTTTAAAACAGACCAATTATAGCACGTTAATGGTGGTGCCATTTTAGAAATATCTGGAACAGAATCGCCACATCTAAAGGTCAGCATTACCTCAGCGGATTGCGCCTTATTGCTCTGTGAGTTATTTTACACTGTGACTTTTTTCCGAAGCACTAAAATGAAAATCAAGTGAGCTGAGAGTACATTTCTTTTCATGGTTTATAGACCCCGCAGACTTCTCTTCACCGGTTAAAATATGATCTGACATATGAAGTGTTTTAAACACGGACATGTGTTCCCGATCATATTTTAGATCTTGAAATGGATTCTTGGGACTTCTACTTATAATTCTCAATGTCAGTGAGATATTGTAAAAAGCAGATTTAAACGTCAGCTCAGCCTTTTATCTCTGATTCATTGTGCGACATAAAAGGTTGAAATATTATGTCAAATCATTTGGCCATTGATGTGTGTGTGGATTGCCAGGATGGATGCGTTACAGCTTGTCACCTTCATGTCCCTTTATAGCCACAGACATTATCAGTATTGTCTGACAGCAGGACTTTTCATCCATCAGCATGTGCCCTTCTCCATCAGGTCGAGAAAAAACGTCTGCGAGCTGCCGTTCATCTCTGTTTGATGACATGTTGAGAGTTATCTCAGCAGGCTTTTTTAATTAATAAAGCTATAAAGCAGGCTGTGATTCCCCAAAGTCTCCCCGGAGGCGTGGAGGAGGTGAGCGAGAGCGAGTTTATTAGTGCTGTCAATTAATTGTCATTAAAACATCTTGATTAATCGAGGCTCAGGTTTACGCTGTGGAATTCTGTTTCTCGTTGATCGTTTCGGTTCAGTGACACATTCATTGAGCTGTAACTTATGCTGGGAAATGTTTTATGACATCGGGATCTCAAGGAAATGTGGAGAGACAATTAGACTTCAGGGCCGTCACTGTCACTTTCAAACACTGCAACAAATAGTTTTCTTAATCACTGTTTTTGTTCAGTTTTCATGTAAAAAAAAAAAAAATACTAAAATTAATCCACTTAAGAAGCAAAACTACTGAAAGATAAGAACATTTAAGGATATGTTTTGAATTAAAGGCATTATAATTATGTTTCAAGCCTGTATGACATTCTGACTTTCTTCTGTGGAACACAAAATAAAATGTATATTTTGTTGATTGTTTTAGACAGCACTTACTTTCAATATGGACAAAGACTTTTGAAACATTTTTCAAAATATCTTCTTTTGTGAAACAAAGTCATACAGGTTTAAAATAATCATTTAAACCTTTGAAAAAAATAACACCTTTATTCAGCAAAGTGACTGTAAAAGACGTTCACAATTCAAATAAAAGCTGTTCTTCTGAAATTTAAATTCATCAAAACATTCTGAAAAAAAATGTGAGCAGTTCTGAGTGAAACTGTAAAAATGCTTTTTGAAAGTGTTTTTTTTTTTTTTGTTTTTGTTTTTTTCATCTTACCTAAACCTTTGGACATATACATTTATGTGTTAAATATATCTAAATATTTTTGCTATAGGGAAAAAGACAAAAATATAGAAAATGACAAAAAACGTGCAAATCCTTGAAAACCATTTTGCTTGGTGGCCTGTATACCTGTCAGTTACTTCCAGAATAGTGGAAATCTGTTTGCATTAGAGGCCTAATCTTTGGATTTCATCTTAATTTTTTTGGCATTTAGCTTTATTCCAAAGTGGGTAATGTCTAAACATACATGTCTGTATGTTGCTATGTTATATGTCTCGCTAATTTCGTTCATGAAACCGAATGTGTCCACTAATATTTACGTGAAATCCACCACACCCTTATGTTTGCTGCATGTTAAACATCAACGGCTCTATTTAAAATGCGCGCACACACACAACAGGTTATTTTGGCCACAATGTGAAGCTTTGTGAGGTTGCCAAACGCTCAAATCCGAATCTGACGACCTCTGCGACTGGCCCCCGTCCAGTTCGTCTGCTTACAGGTGAATGTTCTCTCGACCTGCCCTCCTCCCCCAGTCCCATTACCTCCTTCTCTTTGGACTAGAGGCCCACTCTGCTGGAAAAGTCCAGCTGAGATCCAGACGCTCATTTAGGCCTACATCTGACATCTGACAGACTGGCGTTCCCCCCTCCTGCCTGTATAATTCAGAGGGCCTGTTTGATTTTTTAACTGCCAGCCTGTGTCAGAGCCTCTAAAAGAGTGTGTGTGTGTGTGTGTGTGTGTGTGTGTGTGTCTGGTGAAGGAGAAGGGTCGATAGCTATTAGGCAGCAGCGAGTCACTGAGCTCAGATGGGCTGTACTGTTTGCACAGGTGCCCAACAATGTGTCGCTCTGCGCAAAACCTGTTCCACACCATTTAAGCCCGTATGGTGGCAGGCACCTTCGACAGACCCCCCACCTCAGAGCGAAAATCTCTCTCGCGCGCTTGTGTGTCTCTGTGTGTGTGTTTCTCACTTTCTGTGGTTTTTGCTAGAACATTTACAGGCTTTAAGACGTGAGGGGTAAGTGCATGACCTAAGGAGAGAGTTTCGGTTATATCTCTCTGTGGTTCGAGAGTGTCAAGGATGTGCATGTCCTCGGTCCGGTGAGCAACCGAGATGGAGAAACAGACAGACGTTTGAAGAGACTTTCAGGGTTGCTTCAAAGAGTCTAGTGAAGAATTTTCCAGAAACCAATGGCCTAAAATAGGGTCATTGTTTATTAGGGCGTTTTCACACTCGAGTCCTTTTTTAATGACCCACCTCTAGGTTGTTTTGACAGTTTGTTCAATCTCTTGGTTGGTACGCAAGTTCGATTCTACACCCTTCCTTTTGCTGTCCCCCTCAGGTTTCTTTTCACATTGTTTTTATTAGTGGCAGCTGTTTACTGCTGTTGCTAAGTAATGACTCAAGAGGGGAAAGCGCCAGAAACGGGAAGCGTTTTAAACTTCATGTTTTTACTCATGTGTTTGTCCCTTTGGTTTTGCTACCATAACTTATGATGCACAGAACAGCGTTTGTGAAAATATGCAATTAATGTGAACTGGAGGAAATGCAGCTTTATTGTTTTCACATGACTTGAGAACCAACCTGGAGTTCCTTTTAACTGCTTTCCTGTCAATTTTAAACCATATTGACTTCAGATAACTACTTTCCTAACATTATCAGTCTCATTTTCTTGAAGACCAAGGTTCTGCAAACCGAACTGGGAAGTCAAATCGACTGAACAGATTGAACCCAGGCTTCTTTGCTTTCACACTTTACCTTGGAAATTGACTCATATCTCTTTTTAGTCCACTTTAGTTTTGTTCCAGTTTCCATTTACACTGGCTCTCATTTACGAAACGAACGTACGACGGAAAAGTACCTTTTATTTGTTTTCTTTATTTTTTTTATTTAACTGATTGTTGATCAAGCAGGTGCCTCACACGCACACACACAACATTTCAGCATTACTAACTTGACATTTCAGCCATTAATCAAACTAAAATGCAGTCAACCAAACATAAAACTTACACTGCACAATTTACAAGGTCCACTGTAAAATCAGCGTGCAGCGCCGAAACAAACATTTATTGCGCATGTGAAGGGTGATATATTACGTGGATATTGGAACACAAGTGAAGTACAAAGCCTTGTTTACATCATAGATAAAAGTTTAGCAACCAAATGTTACATGGCAAAAATGGAAACATTTGGAAGTCGAATGAGAGAGGCTTGTGAGCCCAATGCCGTTTAGTTTCGCTTTAATAAATTAATTTTAGCTTGACATTGTATTATGTTTATAATGAATGCCACTATAGCCTAATTTGTGTTTTACTTCATAGTTTAATATAAACATTTTATAGCTATTAATTTTTTCATTCTTGTTTTGTAATACCGTTAAATGTAAAGGGTTTGTTGTGAATTAAGGATAACTAAATAATCTATATAGTGTTTATAATATTTATAAATGTTTCGTTATATTTACTGGTATTTAATATACATATAAATTAATACCATTGTTTGCAATTATAAGGTTAAAGGGTGTTTTTGGAGTACGATCAATTTCTGTTTCATGAGATTACTTCCTCTTTGTGGCCGGGTTATGTTTCTCCGTGTCGTAAACTCCAGGGGCAAGGCTTCTAAACTGGGGTGTTTTTGGGGGCGTAATATTCAAATGACGATTGTTTTCAGCCGCCACATTTACAAACGTACAATCTTTCGTGCGATGGGATTGGCGGCATACGAATGTTTCATAAAGCACATGTGAGCTCTGTCGTAAATTGATTTGTGCGCGCGGATCTGCGCTCGTTTCTATGTTAGACTGATAAATGAGGCCCACTGTGTTTGGGAAACCAGTTTGTTTAAATTAGACAATTATTGAAATATGGACTCTATTATAACCAAACATATTTGGGTATTATGTTAAGGGGGGGATAAAGTGAAAGTCACAAGTGAACCGCACCACTGACTTAAGTTCGTTTTAAGTGTTTGAACTGAATCGGTCTCATTTGTAGACATATTATTCAGTCATGTGTTTTGTTTTGTGATCTAGAAGACCAACTAATTCACTGAAGGGATTCAAGGTGCTCATACTTTCTTGCAAATTCTTGCAAACTTATGAACATACATAGGCTACTTTCGAACGAAACTACATTGTAACATTACTTAACAGTAATTTGGGTGGCAGTTTCATCCAAAATGACAAAGCAACTTAATACAGGGACAGTCCCTCTGTAACATGCAGCTTGGTTTTAAGTACCTTTCTCAAGGACACGATATGGATGGTCGCTTATGGGTAAACCAACCTTTTAGTTATCAAAATCCAAATGGCAGAAACTGTGGTGACACTTTTTCCTGGTTTGCAGTTTTCCCTCAGACAAGCAAGGGAAATTTGTTTAGTTTCATAGTTCTAGAAAGAAATGGTCACAACTGGTCTTATTTTCCAGCTGTCCAAGAACAGAAATAATGTTTCCACAGAGCCATTTTTCGAGTATTATTCTCCTATACACTGTCTTTTCACAAATTATTATTTGAGTGATGAGATAACACAACCATCCACCATATCCATAACACACACACACACACACACACACACACACACACACACACACACACACACACACACACACACACACACACACACACACACATGCACACTTTTGGCCATTTAACGAATCCTGTGACTCAATTATTG
Source organism: Ptychobarbus kaznakovi (assembly GCA_027422405.1). Classification (NCBI taxonomy): domain Eukaryota; kingdom Metazoa; phylum Chordata; class Actinopteri; order Cypriniformes; family Cyprinidae; genus Ptychobarbus; species Ptychobarbus kaznakovi. The sequence goes on from CM049794.1 coordinate 32,945,675, forward strand.
CTGTGTGCCCACTTATGTAATTGATTTTGGTTTAGAGGGCTGGTACAAAAGACCACCATCATATCTTACTGTGACACTAAGCATTCAATGATTAAAGCTAATCATGCCTCTCTTCTGTCTAATGTGTACAGCTCTGGTTTGCCTTCGATCTGGTCAAGTACTGATGAATAATTAATGATGTAATTAGCCCAAATGGTTTTGTGCACAACGCTGGGTCCGTCATCTGCTATAGATGATGGGTGAATTGACATGAGCCACGTTGCATATGGAGCCAAGCTTTAACTTGGCCTTTTCACATTTATTTAGTTTTCTTTCTCTCTTTCTTTCATTTTTCATTTGCTTTTATTTGTGATTCTTTTATTCTACACCATTTTGGCAATCACCCAAAGCATTAAACATGCTTTTAAGAACTTGGATGGGCATTATGGGCACCTCCTGCAATGTACCAAAGCCAAGTGCATTAAGACACCCCCCACTCCACCCCACAAGCCACTATCTGATGTTTTCTGGTCTCTGTGGAGCAGAGCTGAGTATTGATCTGTGATCAAATTTCATGCCTGTTTCACTGTATCTGTTTCTAACACGTAAACACGTACACGCATGGCAACAGAAGAACCTCTCATTCCTCCTTTTTTTGTTCTCTCAACCTCTCCATTTCTTTATGTGTATTTCTCCCTGCTTTCCTCATTCTGTGAAATTGAGCATATGCTAGATATGTTTATGTGTGATCATTTTATTTAAAAGGATGTTTCACCCAAAACTTTAGTTAACATTTATTCATCCTCGTGGCTCGTATGTCTTTCTATTGAGGAAAAGGAAACATTTTGAATAATACGCTGGTTGCTCTTTTCCATGAAGTTACATTAAAAGGGAATGAAGCTTTCAAGCTTAAAAAAAAGACCCGGACACATTGTGAAAATATCTTTCAGTAAAGAAATCAGTCTTTATCAGTCTCATTGGAAAAAAATGTGCCTCCATTTGCATTTTTACAAAGCTCTAAAGATGTACCTATATAAGATGTACCTATATACAATTCACTTGTTTCTAGCTGAAATAGCACTAGTGGCAGTAAAACACCAATTACTTTTATTTGTTTTCACACAAATTATAATTACAGTGGAAGATTAATACAGACTTTTTTCACATGGTTCCTTGCATAATACTATGTTATGACCTCAAAACACTTGTACCACAGTGCATAATTTGTAAACGAACATATATCATGTATGGCTTATCATATGTATGGCTTTTCTGACTTGGTAAACTTGTTTAATAGCGCACCTGGTACAGCATTGCACACTGGTACGAATCACATAAAAAACCAGTAGAAGCAAGCTTTGCAAATGCATTTTAATCTATTATTTGCTTTTGTTATTGTTCATTTTAGGGTTTAGTGTGAAAGTATGTTATCAATAGAATATTAACCTTTCAGTACCACTGACATTTCCTTTCCGAACTGCCATGATAGATACAACAATCAATGTAATAAAACTTTGGCAGATTCTTTAAAAGTGTCCTGAAACATGCAAAAAGGAAAAGTAATACCATTTTGCAGAAATCTTGCAACGGCTACATTTGTCCAATGACCCTGGGTTGAATAATCTGCAATTATTTAATAACCTGCAATTTAATCAATAAGTCAGGGAATTAAATTCAAGAATTGTATCAGTTTACTTGTTTAAGAAATCGTGCAGGTTTTGTGGATCACTACTCCTCTCATACACTAGCACTAAGGCAGATGTCAAGATTTTGAGAGAATAATACTATTTTGATCTATTCTTCATGCAAAGATATTGTATGAATTCAAAAGACATTGAGTGCAGTGAACAATATGTGTGGACATCTATTATGGTCCTTTATGATCCTATTTAGTCATTCATTTTTTTACATATAATAAAAGTGCTCAGTAATTTTGATCAAATTGTAAAGTTTCTTACAAGATGTATTTTTCTGTTCTACAGGAGAAAGAAAGTCATGCAGCTTTTGAAACAACGATAGGGTGAGTAAATTACTTTTTGTAAATTACTTTTTTTAAAGACTTAATTTTATGAGTAAACTGTAATTTTACAGTAAACTGTTTAGTCTTGTAATATTCTGGCCTGAGATTGTGGTAATTTTTTGCATTATTGCAAAATCATAAGAATATTGTAACTGTTGCCCCGCTTGCCCCTTAAACAATTAGCTTGAAATGTATATGGTTCAGTGGCTTTAGACTCCCAGGGACAGACTCTCAAACACAGCTTAGTGTTGGATGTTTTTGTGTGTGTGTGTGTGTGAGAGAGTGAGTGTGTGAGAGAGAGAGAGAGAGTGAGAGAGAGAGAGAGAGAGAGAGAGAGAGAGAGAGAGAGAGAGAGAGAGAGAGAGAGAGAGAGAGAGAGAGAGAGAGAGAGAGAGAGAGAGAGAGAGAGAGAGAGAGAGAGAGAGAGAGAGAGAGAGAGAGAGAGAGAGAGACAGAGAGACAGAGAGATTAATAATTGAGTGACTGATGTTTGTTCTGTTCTCTTTACCATTTCTGGACACTGGTTTCACCTGAGAGATATTGTCAATCAACATTTGTTACCGGAGCATGCCATCAGTGAAATCTGAGCAATCCAGAGAACAAGAGATAAAGAAACAAGAGAAGTCTTGAAACCTCCCACAACCAAGCCTCTCACGTTGTGTGTGTGTGCGTGTAAAAATCTAAGGCAGCAGTTTCAATGTTAAGTCTCATTATCAAACTGCTGGCCTATTTACTGGTTGCCATGCTGACTGAAACAACAAATATTTGGAGCTATGTAGCACCTTCTAACAAAATTCCAAACTCAAATGATTTGGAAAGTTCCACTGCCTTTCTCTTCGGCCCCTCTTTCCTCCGCTCCCCCTTCTTTACTTCTCCTCAGCAGAATAGTGTCTTTGTCTCCTGGAAGTGAACTTGAAAACAGTGTTGAGGTGAGGAGCACACGTTTATTCAACACACAGACACACATACTGGCTAAGGACGTCCCGATAAACGCTGGGAGAGTTCTCAGTCTTGTACAATGATCTCCTCTCACCTCTTTCTCAGAAGAACAATCCTGAGCTTTGTCCTTCTGTATGTAGGCAACAGGATAAACAGAAAGATAGGCCTATACATTTTTGTATCTTGTTTACAATGGTATCCACAGCAAAAAAATAGATAAATAATAAATAAAAATAACCAAATAAATAAAAATACAAATAAAACTAAATAAATGAATAAAAATAATACATAAATGAAGTTAAATAAATAATATTTTCAATAAATTTAAAATAAAAATATATAAAAAATGACATTTATAAAGACATTTATAACTGTTTATAACAAAAAAAAACTATTTCAAATACATTCTGTTCTTTTGGACTTTCTATTCATCAAATATTTCTGAAAAAGTATTACAGTTACCACAAAAAATATTAAGTAACTGAAGAGTTTTCAGCATATCAGAATGATTTCTAAAGGATCACATGATAAGGGAGATTCAGTTTTGTCATCACAGGAATAAATTACATTTCAAAGTATTCAAATATAAAGCATTTATTTTAAATGATAATAATATTTCACAATATTAATGTTTTATATATTTATTTATTTATTTTTATTGATCAGACGAATGCAGCCTTGGTAAGCATAAGAGACTTTCAAAATGTATTTATTTATTTATTGTTTATTTATTTATTTATTTTCACCTGACAGATGAAAAAAGAATATATATATAACTGGATAAAAAACAATATTTTGACTAAAGTCAGTAAGTAATCACCCAGAAGACATTAGCAGCACCCTTAGAAAATGCACAGCAATATTTAAAAACAACAACAACTGAAAACACCTAAGAGCCGCATGACATTACCCTCACAATCAGCTGCAACATCATTTTCCTCAGAAAATATTCAAATCTATTCATTTTAAAATATTATTATTGGTCTTTTGGTGGAAACAACTAAATGGCAATGATTGTATTTAAGACTTGTTCATTCAACACAGAACAGACTTAGAACAGCTTGTTTATAGTCATAGAAACATACAAACAACCCCACCTTGCAGAATGAGACATTCTTACTGACATGAAACCTTGTTTTTCAAAGAACGGTGCCTTTCACTGCTACTGAAGCACTATTGTGATGTACGTATTATGCACACTTTTAGTGGCTAACTTTCTAGCTGTATCATTTAACATATGAATTTCTTATAGAATTCGACTTCATCAGTGTTGCTATGTGCTGTTAACTGTGTCTTGGAAACCCAATGAAACCCAGCGGCGACCTGATCTGGATGCATTCCATCTATTGTGAGTTGCACAGGAGTGATGTTGGCTGGCTTATTGGACATTATGTAACTATTGTCAGTTAGTTCATGCTCAGACATACACAGAAATACATATACACACCCTTGCCATATGATATATGTACTATTTAGCCATATTTACACATTCAACACATGCTTCCTCTCTTGACCATTTATGGAAACTGACTGCAGAAACAGACATCTTCAGTAATCGGCATAATTATGATGTCTAAAGCTTGAACATGTTAGCTTACGACTGCTTAATTGTACATATCAATGTCTATTCTTTGTTCAGCACACATAAAATGTACTCACCCTCGGGTCATTCATAGATGAGTTTGTTTCTTCAGCAAACAGATTTGGAGAAATTTAGCATTACATCAGTTGCTCATTCTCTCATTCTGACGGCACCCATTCACTGCAGATGATCCATTCTCTGCAGTGAATGGGTGCCGTCAGAATGAGAGTCCAAACAGCTGATTAAAAACATCACAATAATCCAGTCCATCATCTTGTGAAGTGAAAACCTGCATGTTTTTAAGAAACAAATCCATTATTCAGGACTGTTGTCTTCTCAGATCAAATTCCACCGACAGATAGTCAATATCTATTTTGGATTGTTTTCACTTGTAAACAATGTTTGATCTGTGAATATTTCTCTCTTGAAACACATGACACATGAACTGAGCAACCCAGAACACAAAACACATGTTTAACTGGAGAAAACAACATAGATATAGGATTCTTTTCAAGATGTTAAATGATAGGCTGATCTCATCGTCTTAATATGTTAAAGTCTTCAACGTTTTTTTTGTGTGTTTGTGTGTTATAAGTCTTAAAGGCACAGGAGCAACAACCTGTATAATTTTAAGTGTCAGAATATGGTAAAAAAAACTAAATCCAACTGTCTTTTGGTCATTATTCAAGTTAAGTCAAAATTCAAACAAGCACAGTGGTATATGTGCGAGTACAGTATGTGCCGACCGTCTGTCTGCCGTCTGTCTGGGTCAATCTGAACACAATAGATAAGGGGCCGAGAGGGACAGGTGTGGCTCTGCAGTGGCCCCTGGCATCACCCTTGGGCATTAAAGGCTTGAGTGTCCATTCAGCTGGAAGACAGGCTGTGTGTTTGGAGCTGTGCTTGGCATGTGGATACATATGTGTTATTCTAAGACTGTATTAAGTGGTGCATTATTGATGTGATCTCTTCTCTCTCTCGGCTCTGATGCCGTTGAGGGCCCCATGCAGCCGGGCTCAGCATTAACCAGCCTGTCTGCAGCTTGGCACAGCAGCTGGAAATAGAAATCGCATTGTTGTTGTGTGTGTGCCTTTAAATGTTCCCATACTATATATCTGATTAAAAACATATCAACTTAGACTTTTTCTGGAAGGGAATATAATATTGAATATACTATTCAGACTATTGAGGAGGCCCACAGGGCATTGAACCTCTGCAGTATATATATATTTTTTGTGCACAATTTGAGATTCATCCTACACTGTGTTCATTTATTAAATAAGTTTGATCATTTGATATTGCTTTTAACATAGAGTTTTGCACTTATATCTCGGTTTAAAACATTTTACCACATTTTACATCTTTTCATTTGAGTGTGAAAAAATGCATAAAGAGCCTGTAAGGTCTGTTTGGGCTTAGAAGTGCACTAAAGTGCATTTTGGATAATGGAGGTAACAGGTTTATCATCTACTGTTTACAATCAAACTATCTCTCAGTAGAGAGTGGTTGGATTTTTCCATCTCTGGGCTGTTGTTGTGCAGTTTTGCATTGGGTGACTGGAGTGCCGCTCTTAGTTTGCATAATAAATCTGTTTGATGGCGGGCCGCAGGGTTAGAAATGACAGGTGATAGACTGGAAAGGTTTCTGTGCTTAAGTGTGTAAGTTGTGTAGCTGCCAGTCACTGCAAGAATGCATTATTGTGTTTATATGTTTTAGACCCTTAGTCTAAATAGCGAACATATTTGAAATCTCTGTTTTTTTATTGCCATTCAAAAGTATGTCATGATTAAGTGCGGTAATTTCTTATTTTTATCTCACATCTTGCTTATTTTTTTCTTGTTTCATCTCAGCTTGTATCTTTTTGTCTTGTTATTGACATTAAATATGGTGGCCCAGCAGTGCACAACACAACGAAATCGCCAAAACACAACGCATAGGTCTAATTTTTGTGTTGTGCTCATTTTGTTGTGTTGTGGCTTGTTTCCATTGTGTTATGCTAATTTCATTGCGTTGTGGAGATTTTGTTGTGCCGTGCACTACTGGACCACCATAATTATTGGGAGAGAAGATGAACCATTTGAATGGGAGAAACTACAGCGGTCAGTATGGCAGCTGAAGGAATGGAAGTCCCAGCTTTTAGTTAATAAAATCAATCACTTTTTGTGTTTATTTACTTTAAAATGTTGCTTAGCATTGCTGTACTTACACTACTATTCAAAAGTTTATTGTCACATTATTAGATGTTTTTTTTAACAATCCAATCTTATATTTACATAATGTCTGTGTAGAAAGAAGCTGTGCATCTATAATATGAATAATAGTGATGTGATAAAACATATGTTATGCATCATTCACAAAAGTAATAATATCAAAACTTTGCAGAATCTTCTGAATCCTCCAGGAATGAGAACATCACAAGATATTTCAGTGGTTGTAGGATAATAGTCACTTTTGAATGCTTTTGTCTAGAAGATTTCCCTGGAATTGTTGTGTATGTTTCCCATATGAAAATATCTGTGGGATCTGTGTGTGTGTGTGTGTGTGTGTGTGTGTGTGTGTGTGTGTGTGTGTGTGTGTGTGTGTGTGTGTGTGTGTGTGTGTGTGCACGCACGTGTGTGTGTGTGTGCTCTGGTTGTTCACCGAGGGAATGCATGTCAGGAATGTGTGCCTTGAGTTTATCATTCATCTCTGTTTACACAATGTTACACAAAGTGAATCAGTGTATATATGTATGTGTGTTGTGCTCTTGCTGGGATGGTTTGCATCTCGCTTGTGTATTTTAAGGTGAGTTTCGGTTCCATTTTTTTCACCACATTTTGTCTTTTCTGCTGAACCAGTCAAACTACAGTGTCTCACTCTTTTTAATTCCACATACCAAAAATAAATCATTTCAGTATATATTGTTTTGGTGTTAATTGCCTCGTGGGATAATAATAACATTTCCAACTGGATGCTTCCAGTGTTATTTTAATATAACTTGTATACTATTATAGTATTCATGAAGATTTTCTATTTGTTTTTATTTTATATTTTCAGTTATCATTTTAAATTTTAGTCATTTTCTTATGTTCTTTTATTCTAGTTGTTTTTTATATTTTTATTTAGTTTTAGTTTCAGTTCAGTTTTAGGTTTTAACTTATTTTAAGTCATCTTCAAGTTTCAAAAAAAAATTTTTTAAATAATATATATATATATTTTTTTAATTCTATAATGATTTGTAATAGTTTTAGTTAACAATAACAACACCAAATAAAGCATATTTGGACATACTACTCATGTGATACACATTACTGATTTTCATATACTACATTCATACCACACTACATACTCGAATGCAGGGCGAGAAAGTATTTATACTATGAACCTGCACAACTAAAAGTCAAAAAGTAAGTTCTCCTTATTATAGTATTATAAAAGTTAGTGAAAATTTAGAGATTTTGTACACATCCATTGATTTGCTACTTGTAATAGCAGATAGCATAAGGGGGAGATGACATATCCATTTTAGACAGCATTTTATATATAAAAAAATCTTATATGTTATTTCATACAATGGCTCCTGTCAATTTTATTTGTTCTCTAGCAGTTTATCTAATCAGCTTTGAGTTTCCATTTATTATCTCACAATGGTCTGTTTGTCTTTACCAACATCTTTTGAAAGACAGGTTATGATAATTCAACAACAAAATACCTCCAAAGTAACTTGACACCTCACTTCTTCTTAAATGTTTTGTTTCCTACCCTCAGAGCTCATTCCTGAGCTTCTGCTGGCACTGTTATAACAAGTACGGCTCACACCCATAATATTTTCCATTTTATAATTTGCTTTCCATGAATATGAATGCCTTTTGTCCTTCATTCAACTTTAACTGAAACTACATTTAGAGAAAAGTGGTACATGTGAATTTCCCACCTGTGTCTGACACAGCCTTCTGTGTTACGTTCACATGTTTGCAGACACACGTGTGTGTGTGTGTGTGTTTTCACACCTATGTGTAGGTGAAAGTGGACTGTGAAGTGATCTTTCTGTGTGTGAGAATCATTCTTACATCCAGCCCTAGGTCTGCAGTGAGTTGTAGGGTGGAAAGTCCCTGTGTTGTAGTAAACTATGCCCTTGTACACAGAAAAACATCAAACCGCTCTAAGTAGCCATAGACAGAGAGCTGCCTTCTGTCAAAGCCCAGTGATCTTTATTGAAAGGACATTATCAAAGCCGTACATGACCCAGTTAAGGTGAGAGCCGAGAGTCTGTGAGAAAAGGCCATTATAGGTCAATGCATCACGGTGTGCTTCAGTTTAACTGCAGACACTATTGTCCGGGTGGGGATTTCAACCATCACATCTGGACACTGACACATAGAGACGATGTATAGCATTAATCAAGCAGTACGCCTTGTGAAAAAAGTGCTTATTTGTGTTGATTGTGCACTTATAATGTACTTCAAATGTTAAAAGAATATTTTTTAAAAATACTTGCAGGTAATATAATATTAATTTAATAAAATCCCACATAAGTGTACACATTTTACACATTTATTGATTGATTTATTTTTATTTTATTTTATTTTAGGCATTTTTTTGTGATAGGACAGTGTAGACCTGATAGGAAGTGAAGTGATAGAGAGTGGGTGATGGGATCAGATAAGGTCCCCTTTTTTCCAAAAGATTGGGAAAGAGTTAGGCCTCAAACTCAGGTCGCCAATAATAATCAATAATATCAATATTATTAATATTAAGTGTCTCAAAACACTGAATTAACTACATTACATTCATTACATTCAAACTTATGTATATGCATTCTCCTATAAGTATAGGGTGTGCTGCACAGAACATAAAATATAGAAAACAATATTAATTTAATCCAAAAAAGAAAAAAAAACTAAATATATAAAAATAAATTTTTATACAAATAATCAAATATAGCATGAAAACATTTTAATAAAAACAGAACAAAAATTAGAAATAAATAAAGTTGTGACCTCTGGCTCTTCCTATATGTGAATGTAATATATGTTCACAAATGTACAATTTCAGTAAATGAATTATCATATGAGGTAAAAAAAACATGTGAAAACATATGTTGCATATATAAAAACATATAGGCCTATTGTTGACAAAAGTTGTTACATAATACCGTAAAAAATCATAGATATTATTAACATATATGTTCAAATACTGACAAAAAATGCTAATATATATGCGCATACTGACAAAAAATATAACCTGAATGCACTGTGAGTCGCTTTGGATAAAAGCATCTGCTAAATGCATAAATGTAAATGTAAATACAGATTTGATTATGGGGATTTTATCCTTTACATCTTCATACACAGAGAATGTATGTGAAATTATATGATTGCCTTACAGGTAACATATATGTCAATATGACCCTTGGTATAGAGCAATTTATCATATATTACATTTCCATATGGGTTAAAGCAAGCCAAACTTCATTGAGTCAAATTATTTCGTCATCTCAAATGTTGGTCTGAAAGTGCCACTGCAGCTACAGTTTTTACTAGAACGAATGTGTTACCTTGAGATAGCCACCACTGTCATAAAACAAACTAATTATTTGCAGTATCTGAAATTCATGTATTATAAAATGACAGTAGTAGTTATTTTATGTAGCCTACATTTTGTAAGGAATGTTTATGTTAGCTTTACTGCTGCTGTTAGCAAAAAAACAACAACATGTGGCTACATGCTACGCTAACCGAGCTTCAATGTGAGCTGATTGACCGGCTGATTGATTCACATGTTGATGAGCTGGTGGTCTTGTGAATGAATGACTTTTTGTTTTCATAGTCTTGCGAATGTCAAACTTCTGCAATTGAAACGACAGTCACGGCCTGCTGTTAGCATTGTGATTAGCAATTTACTCCATCGAGGAAATCATTACTGTTTAATTAACCTGAAAGACAGGTGTTTTTTTGGGGCTTAATAGCCACCGGCCGCTCATTTATTCATCAAGTGTGTTTATGTGAGTACTGACACAAATGACATGATGATAACACAGCTGTGCTTAAACTCTGAGGCATGGTAATAATCACGATAATGCTACTTAATCTCTCTCTCTCACTCACTCACTCACTATATTTCCCTTTGCCCTCTCTTTGCGTAGTAGTGCATACTGCGTGTTTTACAGATTGGAATAAGGGAACATAGTAGGAGGACAGACGTCACATTCAGTTAGACGTAGGAGCCAGGAGATACGCAGACACCCACTGACTCTCTCTGTGTTGTTATAGTTTTCTGCTGTCTGCTACAGGCGTGCATGGAGGTTTCAGCTGAGCACCTGTGATGTCACTGCGTGGTGGTGGTGAGGTTTAGGCCTTCTGGAGCGTGTGTAAAAGAGAAGAGAAACTAGTGTGGTTTCAGCTCGCGTCACGACACTATTTCAGCCCCCAGACAAACACAAACACACGCATTCAAAACATTCACATGAATTGCCCTCTTTGCCACTATTTCTCTTTCTCCTCTCATTTGAATAAATCCCTAAGACTAAGTATTTAACTTACAAGTTAGCAAGCACCTTGCAAACACCCAGAACATGCCGGCAATACCCTGCCAACTGCATAGCAATGCACTGAAAACACTCCAAACACTTTAACTGGTAACACCCTAGAATTGTGGCGGCAAGTTGTACATAGATGAACGCCACACGTTTTCTTAAGAAAATCTATTTATAAAGCATAGGCCATGACACAGAACAATCTAAAAATTTTACTTTTCATAATATAACAAAAAAAAACGTTCAATAACACAAAACCTTTAAATAATCTTACAATTAAAAAAGTAACATCTTAAACTTTGAGTACGTTTGGAATCCTCAAGGAGACATGTTGATGGAAAGAAATATGCAAAAAAACAAAAAAAAAAAACAATGATTTTGTGTTCGGTCACAATTCTTTTGTGTTTTACTACACTATTGCATTCCACAGAGAAACATTGCATTCTTTTTCAAAACTTTAGCATTGCGTTCACCAGAGAAGCATAGCATTTTTTATTTATTTATATATTTATTTTTTGCTGAACTATTGCATTTCCCTAAGAAAATTTGCATGCTCTTGCTAAACTATTGCGTTCACTCCAGAGAAGCATAGCATTTTTTATTGCGGTAGAAATTATACAGTGCAAATTAACATAAAGTTTTTGCTGAACTATAAAAATGATCTGATATTTTTCATTTAAGTTTATTTTTCATTTAGTTGGACCACATGACTTTAATTTGGTGGCTTTTAAATAATAATAAACATTGAAGAAATTTTACTTACTAAAACTTGCTTTTTTCAGTTCTTCTTCTTCTTCTTCTTTAGGACAGTGGTACCAGCGTGACATATTTGATTTCATGCCCCCTAAAAAGCATCAACATGACTTTTAATTCAGAAATTAAAAACATGCACATCATAGTAGAGTTGAATTCAAGTCATTGTATTTTTGAATAAATTAATAGTTCTGATCAAATAATTAATTGTCATGTCATTGACCTAAAAGCCAGTCTTCAGATGTTAAATGACCATACAAGCACTAGAAGCAAATTTGCTGACAGGACAGGGGAGGGGGGCATTGTGTTCTGTTTCCTGACAAGGCCTCCGTCTGTCTTAAGCTTTCAAGGTTCCCGTCTTGCCTCAGAAGACACAGACAGCTAGCCTTTCCACTCTTTCTCTTGAACTAGCATTCTGTCACTCCATCCGTCAGTCTTTCACTCAGTGTGTCTGTTTCATGATTCTGCTGTCTTTCTCAGTGACTCCCTATTTCAAGACTATATCCACTTTCCTCTTATAATCTTCAGTGCTCGGTGGCATCTCATCTACTGTGTGAATGTGTCAGTGCTGATAAATTACATTTTTCTTTCTGACTGTGGGTATTTTTGGGACACTGAGGCAGGCGGACATTAAAAATGGAAACGGACACTGGCAGCCTTGCTGTCCTGCTCTCTCTCTCTCTCTCTCTCTCTCTCTCTCTCTCTCTCTCTCTCTCTCTCTCTCTCTCTCTCTCTGTCTCTGTCTTAGATGTTAGAGTCTGTGACCTGAAAGGGCATGTGGGTATAAACCATAAGCGATTAAAGGGATAATTCACCCAGAAATGAAAATTCTGACATCATTTACTCACCTTCATGTTGTTCCAAACCTAAATGACCTTCTTTTACGTTATTTACATGATCATCTTCTAAGAAATTAGTCATTGCAGTACGTTTTTTGTATTTTGTATGGGTGCCTGAGCATTGTTTCCCATCACAGGTGGCAGCAGGTGTGTCAGGTGGGCATTGTGGGCACTGATTCCTATCTGCTGGTAATGAATCAAAGCATCACCCAATGAATATAGTGACATTAGCTGCTTCATTTTATTTTTGTTCCAGGAAGCGCATTCTCTTTTACTTTGAAGTTTATTTAGAAACACCCAGCGAGAAAGAGAGAGAGAGAGAGAGAGAGAGAGAGAGAGAGAGAGAGAGAGAGAGAGAGAATGTTCTCAATATCTTCTAAAAAGCAACCTTGAAAGTAAAACTTGTTTGTGTGTGCGCATCTGGAAGCACAGAGCAAACTGCAACAATGGAAAATAGCCTGCGGTGTTCATTGAGTGAACATAAACCCATGTACTCGAGTTTCTTGTTTCTTCAACGACGAGCTTGTGAAAGCACAGCAATAAAAATGTACAGTCTAATAGCATGTGATTTTGCAATACATGTTGCAATAGTCTAGAATTTGACTATGTAGAAATAGCCTGTTTTCTTATTGTCCCCTGCCTGTGTCATTCAAATCTTTCTTTCTTTCTTTCTTTCTTTCTTTCTTTCTTTCTTTCTTTCTTTCTTTCTTTCTTTCTTTCTTTCTTTCTTTCTTTCTTTCTTTCTTTCTTTCTTTCTTTCTTTCTTTCTTTCTTTTTCTCAAATGCAGCAGACTACCACAATCTGCCATACTTTACTTTCCAGCACCGTTCCACCACTGTGATCTTTCCCCGAATAGACTCTGTTTAATTGGGATTCCATTTAATTGTTCCAGACAGTTAGGTTGGTAATATGTTTATCAAGTTGTTGAAAGAAGGTTCTTAGGCTCTCTTACACGTAAGGCTGGATTTATTTAATAAAAAAAACAGTAATATTGTAAAATCTTCGGTGTTACATGATCTCAGAAATAATTCTAATATGCTGATTTAGTGCTAAACATTTTTTATTATTATTATCAATGGTGAAAACAGTTGTGCTGCTTAATATTTCTGTGGAAATCATGCTATTTTTTTCCTCCTAAGATTCTGTGATGAATGGAAAATTCAAAAGAACAGCATTAGTTTGAAATATAAATCTTTTATAACATTATACATTTCTTCACCATCACTTTTGATCAATTTAATGCATCCCTGCTGAACAAAAGTATTTATCTCTCCTAAAATTTTAAACAGCATAATGACTTGAATACACCTCCTCTATAATGAGAGTGATTTTAATTACTGTATTAAAATCCATCTTGAACTTTGGGCATAACTGGAAATTAAATAATAAAGAGTTGTTAATTAAACCATGCCACATTTTTCAGAAGAAACATTCATTGTTACATTCTCTGTACAAAACGTGACTGCTCATCTTCCCAGAACAGGTGGGAAACATTACTTACCTCGCTTTTGAGTGCAGTGGAAAACACTTATCATTAGAACACACACACACAACACACACACACACACACACACACACACACACACACACACACACACACACAGATCACAAACGAGGTGTAATTGATTATATCTCCTGGCTTTGTTAATGAGTTCAATGGTTCATCTCCTCGCCTGAAGTTACATGAGGTATCTGCTAATTACTCTTCCTGTATGATCCAGTGTTTCAGACGAGCCTGATGAGCACTATGGATGTTTTTTCCTGACTTCCTCTTTTCTGGAACCCTGACCCGGCTCTGACCCAGGGATGTTTGACTGTTCATTGTTTGCCCATTTTTGAATATGTTTAAAATGGTCCCTGACATGTGGCTTTGAGGAGGCCAGACCTCTATATGTGTGTGTGTGTGTGCGTGCGTGCGTGTGTGTGTGTGTTGAGGGGTGCGTGCTAATTTCGCTCTTGGAAAGGAAACCGGGATCCCAAATACATCCACTATGTTTGCGGGAGAACATCTGCTCCTCGTTTGTTCCATCCCTTCTTGTTTTCATTCCTTCTTCTGGCACACACTCACAATCTGTCTGTTCATCCCCCAGCGTCCTATTCCTCTCAAATCAAAAGTTCTGTCAAATTATGCTCTCTACTTTCATGTGTCTGTTCATTTAGCTTTATTATTATCTCTTTGCCATAAGTTAGGATATATCATTTAATCAAAATTTTGGTGGTTTTATCTAAATGTTTGAGTGTGAAAATCATTTTCGTAATCAGAAGTTTTGTTTTGTTTTCCAGCAAAAATATATATTAATCTTGTTATATAAATATAACTATATTTAATGAGGACTGTGCCTAAAACAAGAAGCTAAAAAACGATTTGCCAGCGGGGTATTTAAAAATAACACGCAGTCATCTGGTCATTATCTCAAAATAGATCCTGACATGATTCAGAAGTGGTCTTGTATCATCCTGAAGGTTTCTTTTTACGATAATGACTGGCTAGCTGCGCATTATTCTGCTTATTATGGCTACTTAAGAAATAAATGAATAAATAACCATATATAATTGGGTTTAAATTATCATTTGAGAAGAAACTGACTGTAGTGATACAGGAGATCTGAAACAGAGAAGTGCAAATATACAGTTCAGTGATATTATATAGTAACATAAATATAATTGAACATAAAATGGTGCGACTAACAATCAGAAAATATATGTTGTTTCATATACTATTTTTACTGGAAAACAGAAAAATTACTGATTAAGACTTTTTTTGTGTGTAGCATATTGTAGGTTTTGAACGTCAGTATCAGTATCTGCTGTGGTTTTCTAATATGTTATTAGTGAATGTCAGTGACATTTACTCTGAGAGCTGAAAGGGATCAGCTGTAGCACTCTGTCTCCTCTCTCTCTCTCTCTCTCCTCTCTCTCTCACAGAGAGAGAGAGAGAGAGTCTCAAAAAGTGTTCAGTCAGTAAACATTTAGACAGAGTGAGTGTTTGAGATGGGTGTATGGTTTGTTTCTGGGCTTTGTGAGTGTGCTGTTGTCTCTCTGAAGATGGATGTGCTGACGGAGATACAAACCGACTCTGATATGGTAAACGGTGTCTAAAGCATTCAGGAGGACTGAAGCATTGAAACCCACAGGTGTGCAAAATAAGGCACAATGAGGGAAGAAACATAAAATCTGGATAAATGTACAGTTGTCAGTGGTTGCCAAAAAATCACTGTATAAAAATTGAATTACAATTCAAGCATAATGGGAGGCATTTTGGTGACTACATATGCTGATATATTAGCCTTCTTAAAGGGTTACTCCACCCCAAAATTAACATTTTGTAATTAATCACTTAACCCCATGTTGTTCCAAACCCGTAAAAGCTTTGTTCATCTTTGGAACACAATTTAAGACATTTGTATTATAATTGTTTTTTATTATATTATTATTATTGTCGTTATTTTTATTTTCTTTGCGTGCAAAAGGTATTCTCATCACTTCATAAAGTTCAGATTGAACCACTGATGGCAGATGGAATATTTTGACGATGTTTTTATACTTTTTGGGCCTTGACAGTGTAATTTACTTGGCAGTCAATGGACATTCACAAGCCTCCTGGTTTTTATTCAAAATATCTTAAATTGTGTTCCGAAGACGAACGGAGCTTTTACGGGTTTGGGACGACATGGAGATAAGTGATTAATGACAACATTTTCATTTTGGGGTGGAGTAACCCTTTAATTCAAATCGTTGTACCTTGTAGAATATACTGAGAACAACTGTATTAAGACCAAATGATGATATTCAAGTTAAACAAAAGTTAAACAAACATGGAACTAAAATAAATCAATAAACACAGTCAACTCAACTGATAACAATCAATCAATAAATGTTTGTATAAAGTGATACTTTTTTACAATAAAATGACATATAGGCTATTGCTATTTGAATGTATGTATGTATTTATTTGTTTGTTTGTTTATTTTTACAAAAAGAGCATGTTTAAATATCATCAACTATTGATCCTTGTTTTAAATATTTCAAATATTATAATTTTATATCAAATAAAAATAAATGAAATGTACACTACCATTAAAAAGGGCTTTTTATGGAAATAACTTTACATTTTTAATCAGCAATAATTAATTACGTTAATCGAAAGTGACAGAAAAGGTATTTTTTAATGTTACAAAATATTTTTTATTTTAGATCAATACTGATATTTTTCAACTTTCTATTCATTAAAGAATCCCGAAAAAAATGTGTCAAGATGTCCACATAAATATTAACTGTAACTGTATATAACTGTATTCAACATTAAAAATAAGCAGAAATGTTTTTAAAGGAGTTAAGTTGATATAATTATTTAGGGTCTTAATTAAAATTCTATAACATAAGTTGGTTAAAATGTCTCAATTGTAGTGCAAAAACACCTTTTAAACCTGTCAAAATCAGCTCTGCTTTTAGCAAGATATTATAGTCTATGTTGCTTCAAATGCTAATGAGCGCTGCTGACCCCGCCTCTCTATTAGGGGAAGTCGTGGCCTAATGGGAGAGAGTCAGACTCATAATGGAAAGGTTGCGAGTTCGAGTCCCAGGCTGGCAGGGATTGTCGGTGAAGGGAGTGATTGTACAGCTCTCTCTCCATCTTCAATACCATGACGAGGTGCTCATGAGCAAGGCACTGAACCCCCAACTGCTCCATAGGGCGCCGCGGCATAAATGGCTGCCCACTGCTCCGGGTGTGTGTTCACGGTGTGTATGTGTTCACTGCTGTGTGTGTGCTATACTCATTATTACATCCAACAACAAAACACCTCAATTGCTTAATCAGAGACATCTTGTCTTCTCTTGCACCAGAGTCAATGGTGGACGGATAACAGCTCACTCAGGGCGGGTCTAAGGTAAGACAGCTTGTCAATCAACTATCGTGGGAGAGGCCTGTACAGAACCACGTCATTCTGACAGGAATCTCAGAACAGCCTGATTTGAGAAAGAGGATTTTAAAATAGGGATTTAAAAAAAACACTGGGTGGATTTTATCATTATAGGAAGGATGTGTACACACACTTCCAACACACATTTATGTTCAAATAATTGAAAAGTGAATTTTGCATACGATGACCCTTTTAAGTAACAAATTGGCATATAAGATTTCAGAAGGATCATGTGATACTGAAGACTGCATAATGCAATGATGCTCAAAATTCAGCTTTGCCATCACATAAATAAATTACATTATAGAACACATTAAAATAGAAAACAGTTATTTTAAATTGGAATAATATTTCACAATATTACTGTTTTGCCCCAAACTTTTGAACAGTAATATATAGTACAGTAGCTTTACCAGTAAGCAGATTTTTACTGTAGCATTTTCACATTGTTTTGAATTGGAAACCCGCAAAATGTGCAGAGGATGAATGGAAGTGTTCAGTGTAGTAGCGAGTTCTGCAGCGAGTGTCCTGCTTTGGCTCCACACCCTCTGCAGGGCCAGACTGTGCTGTAGGCAGGGCGTGAGGCTTGGTGCCAATGTGCCAGCTCTATGGTGGGCATCGTGCCAGAGCCATGAATCACTCACTGTCATCCTGCTGGCCTGATGGACAGAGCGAAGGAAAGGAGAGGCATTTTTTCTCTCTCTGTCATTTTGCCTTCTTTCTCATTCTTTTTCTTTCTTTGTGTATGTGTGTGAACAATAAGAGATGCTTTATGCCCTGGCGTGGAGCAGTAGTGAGGGACACAGACTGTGGGCATCACCAAAGGGGCATTCAGAGATGGCACGCATCTCCAACTGCAGCAAGAAACGTGCCAGGACACACATGCACACACACACTGACGCACATTCACTGCCTACAGCATTTGAAAAAAGCAAAAATGCACGCACACGAGCACTAACACTGAATTATAAGACTAAACTGGATGTATTTCCTGGAGGAATCATGCGTCTTATAGTTTGTTTGAGTATGGTCATATAAGGCAGGGGTAAAAAATGGGGGCCACTATATTGGGGCGAGTTGAAGAGTTTGACTTTGAAGACTTCAGAAAAGGGTATAATAGGACCCTTTTAAAACAATGCTGAGTCTACTGAACTGAACAGCTAATTAATGTCATATTTAAATGCATATCAGAAGGAGATACGTCTTTACTCAGTGTTGCCAGATCTTGACATAAAAAGCAGCACCAGAAAACAAGCCCATAATACATTTAAAACCAAATGTGTTATCTTGGAAATAAGCCAAATACCAAAATATCACGACCTGAACCTTCCTACTTTATTATTTCTAGAAACTGGATCGCTTTATGAGCCGAGCCTGAACAGTAAAACTCAAAGATGCTTAATAAGCATCGCTTATAATAAGTGGACATGGCAACCTGTCAAGAGCAGTCTCCATGAAGTAGCCTTCAGAACACAAACAAAACTCGACAGCTCGATGGTGGTTTAGTTCAAATTTATGAACACAACGAGTTTGTTGTAGCATTACTTTGGTGAAAAATAGCAGATACCAAACGGCAAAATAGCATCATCATATATATATAGCAGCAATACTGGATGATGGAGAATAGTGAATATCTTACTGATTATTAAATTGAGTCATGTTGATGTTATGAGACTGAGTTTGAGTTTAGGAGCCTGATGGCCTGAGGGAAGAAGCTCCTCCTAAGTCTCTCAGTTTTTGCCATCATGCTCCTGAAGCGCTTGCCAGATGGCAGTAAAAAGAAAAGACGGTTACCAGGGTGACCAAAAGTGAGTTCTGATCCATATACACAGAAAATTATAATTTAGGGAGATTCATTTTAAATGTGTTTAACACTCCTGAAACTTTACAGTCTAAATGTGGAAAAAGTGAATAAGTGAACAAATGAACAGTTTGGGACACACTGATGGTATCGGAGCACATGCTTAACCAATTTTTTTGACTACTGAGTATGCAAGCATGTTTGTTGTCATTGCCTAGGTTACAATTACACATTTATGTTTGTGTTTTGGGCCTGTAAAAAGCATATGGAACAAATAAATTAAGCTGCTGTATAATAATCTTTATAGAGAGAGAACTGTGGGATACCACTGGAGAACAAGGGTAATGCAGAAAGTAAAAACAGATTTGTTTTAAGAATATAGTGCCAACTTAAAGTATCTTGTGGGTAAACATTTTTATTTACATATTAAATGTGTTGTTTGTTTGAATATTTTCAGCTGATGTTACTGTCTTGTAGCAAAATAAGTCATATTTTATTCAAGTTTACAGTCTAATTTCAATGTTAACATAAAAAATGTGTGTTTTAAAAAAGTAAAAAAAAAAACGTATATTTTCTATTTTAATTTTAGTTGAAGTAATTGTGTTATGGTCTGTGCTTTTATTTTTATTAGATTTTTTATTTGTATTTTTTTAATTATCGTTATTTTTTTATTTATCTTTATTGCATGGCAAAAGCAGTAATATTTTATTTACGTTTGTAGTCTAATTTCAATGTTATAACATAAACAGCTTGTGTTATATTTAAAATGATAAGTGTGTGTATATTTTATATTTTCAGTTTTCGTTTAAATTTAGTTGAATATTTTGTAATTTTGTTATGCGCTTTTGTTATTTGATAAGCTTTTTTATTTATCTAATTATCTTTATTTTTCATTACGTTTTAGTTTTAGTACTTTTAGGCAGCTTTTCTAATTTTCAGCTTCAAATCAAATCAAATCACTTTTATAGTCACATCACCAACAGCACGTGTGAAACAGCACGTGAGTGAAAAGCTTGGGAGCGTGCTCCAGACATGGCAGAAAACAATTGACACGTTTAACAAATAACATTACTTTAAAAAAGCACCTAAAGGACAAGATTTAAATGAAACCAGATTCTCTGGTCTGATGAACCTCAATTCTAAGCATCATGTTTGAAGGGAACCAGCTCTGCTCATCACCTGCAGAGCACCATCCTAAAAGTAAAGTGTGCTGGTAGCAGCCTCATGCTGTGCGGCTGTTTTTCAGCGGCAGGGACTGAGGGACTCATCAGAATAGAAGAAAAGCTCAATGCACCAAAATATTGAGATAGCCTTAATGAAAACCCAGTCCAGAGCATTCAGAACCTCAGACTGGGCAGAAGGTTTACCTTCTAACAGGACAATGACCCTAAACACACAGCAAGAGGGGCTTATACACAACGCAGTGAATGTCTTTGAGGGGCCAGCCACAGCCTGAGCTTGAACTCAATCAAATGTTTCTGGAGACAACTAAAAATGTGCATCTGCCGCCATCCAACCTGACAGAGCTTGAGAGATGAAGAGATAAGGAGAAGAATGGCAGATAATTGCCAAATGTTGATGAGCAAAGTGTGCCGCATCAAACAAAAAAAGACTTGAGGCTGTAAAGGTACTTCAGCTAAATACTGAGTTAAGGGTATGAATACTTATGTTTTGTTTTTTTTATTTTTAATAAATGTACGAATTTGTGACAATTCTGTTTTTGCTTTGTCAATATGGTGTATGGAGTGCAAATTGATGGGGGGGGGGGGGGTAATTTAAAGCAGTTTAACATGCAGATTGATGAAGGGATATAAATACATTGGGGGGGGGACATTTTAATGGTAAATTTTAAAGCAGTTTAACATAAGAACCAAACGTTATTACTTTTTACTTTTTTTTAATCAGCAACATAACAAATAAGAAAAAGTAACTAAAACTATAAGTGTCTATAAATACTATAAAAAACATGAAAAAGAAATTAAATAAAATGGCATACAACAACATTTCAAAATATAAATAAAAACACATTCGCAAGGCACTGCCAAACACCCATATATATATATATATATATAACATGAAGTGTTATTTTTGTATTAAAACTAAAACTAAAGAAAATAATGACATATGAAATTCATACATAAAGTAAAATTAAAATAGATAAATCAAACCATATACATTTAACAAACAACAATACACAGCTAAAACAGAAGAGAGCAGTAAGAAAGAGGATTAAAACCACACATTTTAATTAAATTATGCCTAAATTAACGGCTGCCACGACCGCTTCAAAATTACTTATTTTAATGAACACAATTTCCTGTTAATCACAATATGGCCAAGCAAGCGCCCACACTGACAAGGGACGCGAATACGGACCAAAAAATCTCCACACAGTAAACAAAACAAGCGTTTCTAGCAACAACAACAACAACTGCGCTAAACCTAATGAGACAAGTAAATACACTTACTAGTTGATTTTAACTTCCGCTGATAGGCTGCTTCTCTCAAAGAGTATTATTTACCTTATCTTCTGCTGGCGCTTAAACACAATTTCCAAAACATAAATGGCCAAGCAAGCTCCCACACTGACAAGGGACGCTACAGTACGAGACCAAACCAAACTTCCACACAGTAAACATTATTAGCATTATGCAAACCCTCAAAACTGTTTACATGAATCTAAAAATGGTGTGAGGTTTATATGTCAGTCATTTCTGTCTGACTTTTGTTGGCTCTGTCTTGTCGGGCTGTCTTTGAGGCTGTGTGTCTCTTGGCATGGTTCAGGCTATTTGGAGCTTGGAGACCATATCTGAACTGCTAATGAATACTGAACGCATGGGCTCATGTTGAATCGTGTTGCTCCGTTTCAGAAGCTCTCCATTTTTATTATGCTCTCACAAGTGTTGACAGATGATGAGGGGTGAACCGGGGGTGTGCAGTGAAAGAGTCAGCGGAGTTACGGTCAAACATCTGTTACAGTACAGACCCCTCACAGAGAGCCACGCTAGCATGCGGGCTGGCAGCATGACGGGAAGACACAGAATCATTGGAGGTGACTTTGCTGCTACACAAGAAATTCTATCATTCCACTCATATAATTAAAACATCAAGAAAACATGAAATGCATAGTTACATGCAATCCATAGTTAAACTGGTATGTATGGTCTGGTTGCAGTAGAAGCATATACTGTAAATCTGTTCTAGTAACTCTCGAGAGAGTCCATACACTCTCCCATACTGGCTTTGATGATGTTTTGAGATGAGAACAAGGTCTGTCGGCCAACGAGCCCATAATTAATTGCAGTGGTCTGGCCAACTGCAGAGCACGTTGTTCAAACTCCAGGCTCAGATTCAATAGAGCGGGTTCAGGGCTCATACTGTTACAACAGGGGCCAAAACTAAAGTACATTTGCACATTTGTGTCCTTTGAAAGTTCATAAATTATTTATTTGGTCTTTGTTGGCTGGATGAAAAGGGCCATTCAAAATGTGATCACCTAGAGGCAAAGATGTGAAACGGCAAATATATTACGGCCTATGACTTTCACACTGTATTTTTGACTGTTTGGTTCCTAAACAGAATTGATTTCCTCTCCCCTCCCCCCACGAGTCTCTTTGTTTCGTGGATTTACCTCTAAAATCTATATATTTTTTATTTTTTACATGCACTCATGTCCAGTCAAACTAAAAGAAAACAACAAACTCAACTTTTAATTCAATTAGACTCTGTTCTGCAAAAGTTTGTTTGAAAATATTCAGTAAAAGCTAATTTGCAAGTAACATAAAATAACAGTAACTATAAGATGTTATTAAAATAATGTATTTTACATGGTGTAACTTATTTTGCTGATGCAAAGCTGAATTTTCTGCATCATTACTCCAGTCTTTAGTGTAACATGATCCTTCAGAAATCACTCTAATATGCTGATTTAGTGCTAAAGGAACATTTCTTCTTATTATTAACCAGTTGTACTCTTTAAGATTTTTGTGGAAACCGTGAAACCTTTTGTTTTAGGATTATATGATGAATAGAATGTTCAAAAGATCAGCATGTATTTGAAATAAACATTTTATAAATGTCTTGTCGGTCACTTTTGATTCATTTAATTCATTCTTGCTGAAAAAATATTACTTACTGACCCCTAACATTTGTAGTGTACTGGTGTAGTGTAGTGTTTTATTTTATATATAATAATAAATTAGGAATGACAAGGAGCAATGATTTAATGTATTCGCACATGCTCTGCATAGACTGAGGAATCAAGGGATAAATCAGTACATGTGCACACCTCATGTCCTTCACTCACACTGGAACGTCGATCTGCTTCATTCTGAAAAGCAAAGCTGAAGTTCCTGAGTCACAAGCTGCTCAGAATTGCAATCAGCCTGACTTCCCAGCAGAAAGCACTTGAGCAGAAATGCTGGTTTTCCAGGAAGGTCAACAGTGCTCATCCCTGTTACACATAATGAAACTCAAGGTACATTAATCGTTCCTTTTCCCAACGTATGGCCTTGACAGAGGAGAAAAAAGAGAGAGAAGTGATAAAAATGGAGGTGTTATGCTAATTGTTTCTACGCCTTGTAAAAGCACACATCTACTTTAATTAGCTTATTGATTGAAAGTGAGCAGGCCAGCTTTTTACCCTGATACACCTAAGGGCCATAAGAAGCTAAACATTTGTATGGTAAAAAAATTAATAACATAAACTCGACATTTAAAGAAACATTTCACCCCAAAATGAAAATTTGTTCACCCTCAGGTCATCTATCTAAGATGTAAATGAGTTTGTTTATTCATCAGAACAGATTTTCAGAGGAGAAATTTTGCATTACATCACTTGTTCACCAATGGATCCTCTGCAGTGAATGGGTGCCGTCAGAATGAGAGTCCAAACACCAATGGCTCCAGTCCAGCAATTAATGTCATATGAAGTGTAAAGCATGTGCAGTGCTTGTAAGAAACAAATCCATAATTTCTCTCCTGATTCAGACAAGATTACATTTTCACTGGAGAAAACAGGATACAGGACTCATATTTAGCTGGAAGCAGGGGTTTGAAGTTTAAAAGTTATTAATAATGGATTTGATTAGCTGGAGTGTTGTGGATTACTTGTGGATTATTGTGATGTTTTTAGCAGCTGTTTTGACATCATTCTGACGGCACCCATTCACTGCAGAGGATCCATTGGTGAGCAAGTGATGTAATTCTAATTTCTCCAAATCTCTTCCCACAAAGAAAAAAACTCATCTACAACTTAGATTGCCTGAGGGTGAGTACATTTTCAGCAAATTTTCATTTTAAGGAAAGAATGATTACTTCGAGTATTCTTTACATATATTAGGAATTTTAAGTTGCATAAAATTTCCAAACAATTTGAATTACACAGTTACATATAAACCAAACAATAAACTTAATGTGATGCGTATTTGTCAGTCACACATAAAAGAAACATGTAAGATAAACTTGAGGTTTGTTCAGATTACCTTTCTCAAATCCTTTCCTCCATATAATTATATTTTGGTCTGCAAGCCTGGAGCTAACAGTACATCATCAGGTTAGCTTTGCTTTCACCACATGCTTTTTCTTCCATAGTCTTTTTCTTACCCCCTCACCTCTCGTCTGTCCCTGCTGCAATGTAACAGGGGTCAAAGGTTATGAGCAAGAGAGTTGAAAGGTATTTTTGTGGTAACCGTAAACCATATGGTGAAGCTGTACCCAAACATCATCTGTCTGTGACTTTAGAGGACCCCAGGGTAAGAATGTAAGCGATATGTGTATTTGTCAGTCTGTGTGTGGTGATTAACTGTATACATGAATGGTATGTGAATATTCAGTATTCAGCTTCTATGTATATATGCGTGATCTGATGTGCTTATTGAGCCTGAGGCATGTACAATAACTGAGCATGCATGGAATACCTACAAGTAAATGTAGCGTGTGTGTGTGTGTGTGTGTGTGTGTGTGTGTGTGTGTGTGTGTGTGTGTGTGTGTGTGTGTGTGTGTGTGTGTGTGTGTGTGTGTGTGTGTGTGTGTGTGTGTGTGTGTGTGTGTGTTCATGGGTAGAGGTGAAGGGAGGACAAAAGGAAAATCATTTTTATGCCACCCACCAGTTTTAGTCCCGTTCCCACTCTACACACACACACACACACACACACACACACACACACACACACACACACACACACACACACACACACACACACACACACACACACACACACACATATGAAACACATATGTTTCAGCTTATCTCTCCTGTAGGTCTTAGGTCTTGATCCTGAAGGGTGGATTAGAATAAAGGCCACAGACAGACATGCTGCTTTTATTCCAGATCATATTATTCTCCTAGGCTCCCAAAACACACACATATACTAAAATGGAAACATTCTGTTGTTCATCTGTCTGTGAGAGTTTTGTTTTGTCTTTCAAGTTATTTAAAAAGAACAATGCTAACTGGAAAGTCGCCTCTTTATTGTGTACAATTTCTTATTTAGAGAAGGGATATCAAGTCAATTCATTTCGATTTGAGGCATTGTCATTTTTACTTTTATCTTTCTTTGCATTACTACAAATCCAGTCCATTATTTTATTTTATTTTATTATTTTATTTTATTAATGACTGGATTCAAAGTAGTGATTTGGAAATCTATTGCATCTGCACTTTAAAACAGTTTTTTACCTTACATACCTACAAATCCAGTCATATTCTAGATTTGACAGATGTGCATTTTATATTTTATTATATAATTTTTTTATTTAATTTAATAATTTTAGATTATAATTGCAGTTTATAATTTTATAATTCATTTAATTATTTTAACTGTCCTTTTACTGTTACTTTTACCTACTCCAAATTTGCTATATGTGCATTGTATTTTATTTTTATTTTTTTCTTGTTGTTTTGTAACAGGCCTGGTTCCACAGTGGTGACCTGGCAACATGATGCATCTGAATTATGTTATCACATAACATCATGTGTGGAATATTGTTTTAGTTTTCAATGTTGTTAATATTTCTTTATTAAATATTCCCCACCCAATGTGTCCTTGTTTGACTTAAGAAATCCAGGTCACCCTAACAAAATCCTCATCCTTGGTGTCACTGAGGAGCCTCGTAACAGCAACAGCAAATTCCGGTCTGCAGCCGTGCTCAGTGACTCAAGATAAAACAATATAAACCTTGAGAAACCAGCAGAAGCGTGTCACGGCTCTCTGCCATGTTAAAATGGAAAATGCATTTGGGGATGTGCCACTGTTTACAGTCCTGAGCCCAGAGAATGCAGACAGCGCTGCAGGATGAGGCTGAACTCACGTGTGCGTGCGGTCCTCTCTTTTCAAAACCAGCCGGAGACTGAGGAAAAGGCTCGTGAAGGAAGGAATCTTTTCTGTAAGAGTGGAAAGACTGAAGGGCCTGGAGTTTTGTAGTCCAGCTTGGATGTTTATTTGTACAGAGCTCTTCACAGTAGGGCTTTTCTTTCAAATGATTGTTTGCACTCTTGTCAGGCTCTCTTTTCTTTTGTTTCGAGCAGATACTTGACATAATACAGTGTAAGCACAGTAGCTAGTTTGTGTATAGATGTCATGTCACTAAGTCAAACATCAACATGTATATTCACATTTAATTGTTCCTCACACTTTGATAGATTTGGCAGTGTGCCCCTTTTTGCATTTTCCCCTTTCTATCAGTCTCTACCAGAGCTTCAAAGGGTCCCTCAGGTTTCATTCAGTGTCACCACAGTTGACTAGACCTGTATCTTTTGCTGTTTGCATTTGCTTACAGGCCCATTTCTATGCATGCAAGTATGCAAAGAGGGACAGAAAATACAACTTTTTTTTTATTTTTCTTTTATTGGCTCCCACACACAGACTGTTCCTGTTATTATCACACCTGCCACTATGGCAGCACTAGTTTCAACGCTATCTCATGACCAATTCGTACATATTTTATGAGGTGGCTAATTCGTACAACCTCACTCGTACGATATGTCTAAACCCCAGTGACGGGTCGTTTAAGGGGCGGGGTTAGGTGTAGGTCATGTGTGCAAATTCATACGAATTGTGCAACTCGTAAAATACGTACGATTTGGCAAAAATCATATGAATTTGAACGAGTGACCTCATATAAATATGTACGAATTGGCGTGAGATCGGACTGCTAGTTTCTGTAAATAGTATATACTCTATAAAATCCAAATGAGTACAAGCTTTTCTTTATCTGGTTAATCAGCTACCGTGAATATTTATTTATATATATAAACATATACATTCAAATATATTTATGTGTGTGTGTGTGTGTGTGTGTGTGTGTGTGTGTGTGTGTGTGTGTGTGTGTGTGTGTGTGTGTGTGTGTGTGTGTGTGTGTGTGTGTGTGTGTGTGTGTGTGTGTGTGTGTGTGTGTGTGTGTGTGTGTGTGTGTGTGTGTGTGTGTGTCACGTAACAACATACAGAACATGCAATCGGTAAAAAGGTCCCACTTACAAGAAATATGAGCACTTTTGGAGAACTGTGTCCAATCAGATTAGACGACCAGACCTTATACATATGTTCATGGTATACAGCAAGACAGCAAGAAGATGAGAACAAGATACAGGAAAAAAAGGGGGGGGGGGGGATGAAAAGCCTTGGAACTGAAAAACTGCTAACAGAGACTAAATAAATCACACCAATAGAGCAGCACTGGAGTACAGATGGGGAGCAGATCTGGAAAACCCGCTGACCTCAGGAGAAAGACAGTTTGAGAAGTGAACAGACAGCTTTATTGTCCTCCAATCGTTTCATTATTAAATCAATCAGCTTACTCAAGGATACATCTTCATGCTGACTGCACTGCGATGTCAAAATGAGTACCACTATTGTTTTCATAATCCACTGGACTCGGGCTGAACCCAGCGAGTGGCTCTGAAATGAGTGTGAATGAGGAGGGAGAGAGCGGGGCTTCAATCTCAAACTTCTGCCAGCGCCATGAACCCTGGAGGAATCGAACCTGGCAAATAAACCAGAACCACTGCAAGCCTTTTACACTGCAACTATAAACTCTTTATATCTCGCTTCACTGTCATTCTCTGTTTTGTCAGAGTCACATTTCTCCTGCACGTGCAACCAAATGTGCTATCGTGTTTTTTCCTTTCTGTTTCTCTAAGATTTTTCATGTACTGCCTTTATGTGAATGTGGAGCATATGTGTCAGACAGAGAGAGAGAGAGAGAGAGAGAGAGAGAGAGAGAGAGAGAGAGAGAGAGAGAGAGAGAGAGAGAGAGAGAGAGAGAAAGTGCCTGTGGGTCGCCCAGCCCAGGGGCGGTGGGGATCTGTAAGCAAAAACAGCGCTGTTGCTAAGAAACGTTCAAAATATAAACAAAGGCACAATCCTGCGAGCCGAACAAGGGCTGTTTCAGTTGGAGTCTCGCTCGAGTTTGGAAAACATCATTGTGAGAGGTGATGAGAGCGGAGCGAGGGAGTGAGAGGGCTGTTCTCCGTGTTTTCTGCTAAAGGACGTTGTCAGCCTGTGGCTGCTCGCAGGTGTTTGCTGAGGAAATACCTCTACAGCTGCATGGCCTTTGTTTTCCAAGATCCTAAACACTGGACAGAGTTTATGAGAAACCCAGCTGTCAATCAAATCTCCCAGTCAACATACCCCAACAAAATTACATAAAAGCACCATGTTATTATTATAAAAATATCCCATGGAAAATATTTGGTGATGGACGCTTTCATTTGGATACTTCCGTGATGGTAATACATGGTCATTCTGTGAAGTACCTTACTGTACACTTGCAGAACAAAAGGTCCAAAAGTTGTCACTAGGGCTTTACCTTTTCAAAAAAGTACACCTTTGTACCTTATTTGCCCATAATGAGTGCTTTTTAGTACCGCAAATTTACATATCTGTACCTAAAGTGTATAAATTAGTACGTACTGTAAATGGTACATTTTAGTAACTTAGATACCACCCCAGTGACAACTTTTGTTCCTTTTTATCTGAGAGTGTACCGTGGTGTACAAATATGATAATCAAACAGTTTCATGGTATCCATTACAAAAAGTACTATGAAGTACAGCAAGTACTATGTTTTTACCATGTCAGGTATGATAGTAATACCAAGTATTTTTTTTGAAGTAGGCTACTTTAAAATGCCATGGTCCCCATTTAAAAATAGGATCTATGGTATGAGTAGTGAGTATATTGTATACAATAGTGAGTATTATATATGCTTCTGAGGAAAAAGTACTATGATATCATCATGTTTTTACCATATTGAACAGAATGGCAGTACCATGATATTGTTTGATGTACCATACAGTAACATGGTGGACATGGTGTTATTAAACAATATCGACCATATTTTTATTTTAGGTATCTTATGGTAATCAGACATGTGTGTGTGTGTGTGTGTGTGTGTGTGTGTGTGTGTGTGTGTGTGTGTGTGTGTGTGTGTGTGTGTGTGTGTGTGTGTGTGTGTGTGTGTGTGTGTGTGTGTGTGTGTGTGTGTGTGTGTGTGTGTGTGTGTGTGTGTGTGTGTGTGTGTGTGTGTGTGTTTACCAAGTGTAGCATGATAGAAATACCTATGCTATTCTTTGAAGTACCTTAAATTACCTTCGTGATTGAATATGGCAATCAAACAATAAAACTTTAAAGAACACTCTAGTAATATCATGGTATTATTTTAAGTGCCATGTAATACTGTTGTGTATGTACTGTGATATTACCATGTTTTTATTATTGTATTCTTCGAAGTGCCAAACAGTAAGATGGTGTACCTTACTAATAGGTTACCACGGTACAGGTATTATTGTGTTTATACCATATCTAACCGAATGGTAATAGCATAGAATTATGTTACAGTACTGTGGTGTACAATGTTATAGTCAAACAGTTTAATGGTATTTATAAAAAAAATCTTTGTATTACCATGTTTTTCGACACAAAAAAGACAAGATCAATAATTTGTTGTGTTCCATATAAATACTGAACACATCGACATGCTCATAAAGACACACATACAGTGCACTTCCTTCATCCTCTGTGTTTGATTAGTTTGAGATTGATCAGTTATGTGAGAGAATTACATTAAACAGATGATAAGGAAGCTCCTCTCTCTCTACCTCATTCCCAGACCGTCTGTGTGTGTGTGTGTGTGTGTGTGTGTGTGTGTGTGTGTGTGTGTGTGTGTGTGTGTGTGTGTGTGTGTGTGTGTGTGTGTGTGTGTGTGTGTGTGTGTGTGTGTGTGTGTGTGTGTGTGTGTGTGTGTGTGTGTGTGTGTGTGTGTGTGTTTGGGCTCAGACAAGAAATGAAATCTGGAGATTTATGTGGGATTTTCCACTTTGATTTGTGCGTGTTTTTGTATCTGCCAGACTTCTGCTCTCGTGGTTTGACTTTACACAACATGTCAGAGTCATCCAAAAGATGGAGAGGAGTGAAAGAGAGAGAAGACAAAAGAGGAGGTAGCAGCATCACGGCATATACTCCTGATTCAAGATGTCTGCTCATTCTCAGAATAACAAATGTTATCTTACTGGATCTAACTAGGCTCTGATAAATATGTATATTTTTTATGTAGCTATGTGTCATTTTCTATATCTATAGAAAATAATCCATCTATCCATCTATCTATGTATCTATCTATCACACCCACACATGCTGTAGCTGAATGTTTGTTGATTTTCAGAAGTATACGTTTTTATTTATGCGTGTGAACTGTGGGTTTTCCCCTTTTATTGCTTTTCACAGGCCAAATGATAAGGTCATACACAGACACTGTGGCTGATGCCCTTATCATTTTCGTAAACATAACCTCTTTCACCTCAAACATGCACATGCACTTGTACATAAACTACACTAAGTCTCTTATGTTCACCAAGGCTGAATTTATTAGATCAAAAACATACATTTGAATATATTTTATTTTAATATATTTTTTAAATGTATTTCATTCCTGTTATACAAACAAAATTGTTCAGCATCACCACTCCAGTCTTAAGTGTCACATGATCAGAAATCATTCTAATATGCTGATTTGCTGCTCAAGAAACATTTTGTATTATTATCAATGTTGAACAGTTCTGCTGCTGAATAATAACATAATTTATTAACAGAAATGGTTATCACATTTCGATATATCAGTTGAATGTGTCTTGCTGAATAATAGTAATTTCTTTACAAAGTATAATGTATGGATCTATTTTCCAAATTCCAATTTATCCCCAAACAATATCTACACATGACACTTATGCATTTAGTATTTTGACAGTTATTTAAAGCAATTTACTGTGCATTACAGATGTCTATTTAAAAGTATGTGCAATTAAACACACCCACACACACACAAGCTCATTTGCACATTCCTAGAATCTAACCAGATAGACTAGAAACTGTGTGTTGAAATATTTCCCTTCTGTTCCTCCTTTTACTTGTATTTAGCTTCAAAGAAACATTCTCAACGCCTTTTGGAAACACCTGTGTGCGTGAGAGACAGATAACAGACAGTTTCACTTGATTTTTCTCAGGCTCCATATATCTCAGTATCTCTCTAAACAAATGTCCTCAGAAAGTGTGTGTGTGTGTGTGTGTGTGTGTGTGTGTGTGTGTGTGTGTGTGTGTGTGTGTGTGTGTGTGTGTGTGTGTGTGTGTGTGTGCGTGCGTGCGTGCGTGCGTGCGTGTGTGTGTGTTTCCAGGCTGCCTCTGAGTTTCAGGAAAACTACGAAGTTCCTGCTCTCTTTCTCTCTTTTTTTCTCTCTCTCTGTCTTTTTCTCTGGGGCTTTCTGTGAGGGTCTGTTTAATTGTTAATGCAGCCAGCCGTTCTGTGTGCGTCTAGGTTGGGGAGAAGATGTGGAGGTTTACTTAAGATAGCAGATACAGAATCCAGCGATAAGAGCCGAATATATGACTGGAGTTGTGTTTGCTCAGCCTGGTTATATGTGTGGGTCAGGGAGAGGGAGATTAATTCGCCTGACTGTGATTTTCACTGAGAAAAGGCCAGATGCCTTTAAACAAAGCTGACTCTGTGTGTGTGTGTGTGTGTGTGTGTGTGTGTGTGTGTGTGTGTGTGTGTGTGTGTGTGTGTGTGTGTGTGTGTGTGTGTGTGTGTGTGTGTGTGTGTGTGTGTGTGTGTGTGTGTGTGTGTGTGTGTGTGTGTGTGTGTGTGTGTGTGTGTGTGTGGTTTTATAGTTGAAGTGTAACTCTTAGTGATTCTGAAAATGTACCATTCTTAGTTTTAGATGCATGTTTAAGCACTCTGTATTATTTTACTGGCCATTATAAATAATAAAGCTTTCAATTATAACTATAATTTGAAATTTTCTGATTAAAATGTGTGCAAAACTCACCACTTTGATTCTTGGTTGTCGTGGGTTGTTGTCTGGGTGTTGCTAGTGTTCAAGTAGTTGCTAAGATGTTGCTATAGGTGTTTGCTAGTCAAAGCCAAAATAACCCACATTTAAGTCTGATCATTCTGTTGGATTTTGATTCACTGAATCTGATACATTTTCATCAGTTTCAAATCTAAAATCAGCAGGCTTTTATTTTGGCAGGTTACTGGCAAGTACGTATATGCACTGCAGTGGGAAGCACATCAGTGAATGAAATGTCACGTTTTTTCATTTTGCTATGAAAAGAAACCGCTAGCGCATAGATTAGATTTATGCTTTCAGTTCGATTGGAAATCGTGCAGTTTAACAATTAGTTGATCTAAAGTGGTGATTGTGCATTAACAGCTGTCAGCCAAGGGTGCATTTCCCAAAAGCATTGTTAGCTAACTATGGTTGTTCATTCCATTGGTAATGACGGAACTTGCGACCATAGTTGCTTTTAGGAAGCGCACCCCAGGTCGGTACACAAATGAGTGGTCTTAACTTATTTACCCAGCGCATGTTTTGATTCATTTTTTTGGTCTTGCATGTGAACCTGTACACCACTTAGACTATGTGTATCCCTATCTGTATGGCTTGGGCAAGTCCTTTATTGTAAGTCTATGGAATATCTTGTCCATTTATCATTCGGCATGCAATAATTACGAGCCTATGGAAGCTTATTTCCACAATGGGACAAAACACATTCTTGCAATTCTTCAAAAGTCAGAATTGTGAGATATAAACTTGCAATTCTGAAATAAAATTCCGAACGATAAGATATAAACTGGCAATTGTGAGACAAAATTATGCACTTATTTATTTATATGTTTGTTTGTTTGTTTGTTTGTTTATTTATGGCAAAAAAGAGGAAATAGTGAGATGTAAAATCAGAATTCTGTGGGAAAATTCAGAAATGCGAGATTTCTCACACGGAATTGTGAGAAGAAATTGTTGTATGTATTTTCTCAGAAAATTCCTAATTGTGAGATAAAAGTCACAATTTCCTGTTTATTTATTTATTTTTGGGTATACCTGCTTTCATACAAGTATGTTTAGAATCTTAATGATAATGGGTTTCAAAACAGAAAGATATGTTGTATAGAGATGTAGAGTCAACTATCTTTTAACCACAAGACAAAGTCACATTTGAATACTAACTAAAGTATTAATACATAAAGTTTAGGTGGATTTCTAATGTTTAGGTGGCAACATACTATATACCCTTCACTAATATTGGCACCCTTGATAAATATGAGCAAAGGCGACTGTTAAAATAAATCTGCATTGTTTATCCTTTTGATCTTTCACTCAAAAAAATCACAAAAATCTAACCTATTATTGAAGTAAAACAATTGAAAGTGTGGGGGGATCTCATTGTGAAATAAATGCTTTCTCTAGTTCATGTTGGCCACAATTATTGCAGCATCCTTTTCCAAGATAACAGCTCTGAGTTTTCTCCTATAATGCCCGAAGAGTTTGGAGAACACCTGATTAGAGATCAGAGACCATTCCTTCAACCAGAATCTCTCCAGATGCGTCAGATTCATAGCTCCAAGTTATTACTACTTCTCTTCAGAGAACTTCACCCCAATCCTTTTCTGTAGGGTTCAGGTCAGAGGACAGGGACAGCCATGCAATATTCATTTTGTGCTCAGTGACCCATTTTTGTGTTTATTTCCATGTTTGTTTTGGATCGTTGTCCTGGTGGAAGATCCAAACACGGCCTATTATACGATTTCTAACAGAGTCAGTCACTTATTGATTTTTTATCTGTTGGTATTTGACAGAATCCATGATGCATGCATCTGAACAAGATGTCCAGGACCTCCAGCAGAAAAACAGGCCCACAACATTAAAGATCCAGCAGTATATTTAACCATGTACATGTTGTACTTTTTATCCCTGTGTTCACCAAACCCATCTTGAGTGTTTGCTGCCAAAAAGCTATTTTTTCAGTTTCATCTGACCATAGAAGCCAGTGCCATTTGAAGTTCCAGTCGTGTCTGATAACTGAATTTGCTGGAGTTTGTTTTTGGATAGACGAGGAGAATTTTGCTTGAAACCCTCCCGTACAGCATGTGGTGATGTAGGGGTATTTTTGATTATGTATATATATTATATTAGTGATGTCAATCGATTAAAAAAATGAATCGCGTTAATCACAGTCATGGACTGTCGTTAATCATGATTAATCACAAATTTAAAATACTAGGATTTACCTGTAAACGTGTTGAAATAAAGAAATGCATGACAAACTAGTTTAAGGAAACCGAACATTTCACACCTCCGCCAGGTATGAGGCATAATTATAAGACACCTTATTATTCTTTTATAGTTTCAAGTTTGGTTTATTTCTTGAGCACATTTAAAAACAACAGAAGTTGACCAAAGTGCTGTACATAAAGGGTCATAATACAAACAACAATAAGGTACTGTAGATAGAATCTATACATTACACACCACATACACAAAAAAACAAAAATAATTAATACAAAAAAAAAACGGTCTCAAAATTTTTAAGACTAGTTTTAAAAGCAGACAAAGTTGGTGCAATCCTCACTGACAATGGTAGTGCATTCCAGAGTTTAGGGGCAGCTACAGCAAAGGCACGATCTCCCCTGTGCTTCAATCTTACTCTAGGGACTGCCAGCAACATAAGATCAGCAGACCTCAGAGACCTGAATGGAACATGAAGTTGTATAAGATCAGAAAGGTAGGTTGGGGCTAGTCCTTTTAAGGATTTATAAGCAAACACTAAAACCTTAAAATCAATTCTAAAATGTTCCAGAAGCCAATGTAGGGAAGCCAATATAGGGAAAATATGTTCCCGTTTACGCGTTCGAGTTAAAAGTCGAGCTGCAGCATTCTGCATTAGCTGCAAGCGTGAGAGAGAGGCCTGGTTGACACCAACATAGAGGGCATTACAATAGCCTAGACGAGATGAAATAAAACATGTATAAGCCTTTCTAAATTAATAAATGACAGAAAAGTCTTAACTTTAGATAAAAGTCTTAACTTATAGAAACTTGACTTTACTACAGAGTTTATCTGTTTGTCAAGCTTAAAATCCATATCCAATATTACACCCGGGTTTTTAACAGTGGATTTAACATGTGGAAGCAAAATTTTTATTTTGTTTTTATTCAGCCATTATCAGTCTTTTTACTGGCAATAAAACGTTTACCAAGCCACATTCCTTCAATCCCAGTATACATTTACCCAACTATTATCAAAAGTATTTCTAAACATTTTCTTGCGACCTTACGTAAAGTATTATGACTAAATGCATTATGAAGATTTTGGACCTGTTCTGCACTGCATTAGAGCTAACATTGCATCATGCTTCATAAGACAATTTATGAGATTAATAGGAAGAGATTAATGTGTTCCGGTTCTGCAGTAGCGCAAGCATTACACATACATGAAAATGCTTGCAATAAGTCGCTTTGGAAAATTTAAATGCATAAATTAATAGTACACTTTTACTCAGAACTCACTTCAAACCACCATTGAGTGTTTTATAATAACTTCCTTTTGCGATCACATGTGGAATTTGGTCGTTTACTGTTGTTAAAATATGCTATTTATAGCCTTTTATATTGCTGCACAAATTAGCATTTCAGATGTACACATTCATCTCAAGAAAATCACATACAAACCATGTTCCTATCGTAATCATGTGTTTATTATCTTATATAATCTATAGTGGCTGTTGTCGTGTTTATTTCTTCTGTGTAAAAGCCTTAACATGTATGCTCTGGCTGAAACTCATGTTGTTTGTGTTACAACCGCCTCTCCGTTCTTAAGTTGCCAGGTATACATTCCAAGTATAAACACATTAGTAAAATATCTATTTTCATATAGATAACCTTCCGTGCTGCAATGACGGCAAGAAGTTGAGGTCAAACCTTATAATGCGATTAATTTGCGTTACAATTTTTAGATTAATTGCATGCGTTAAACGCGTTAATGTTGACACCCCTAATATATATATATAGGTTTCTGACCCCAAGGTTTCAGACCCCAAGACTCAACTAATCTCTACAATTCATCAGCTGTGATCCTTGGAGAGACTTTGGCCACTCAAACTCTCCTCCTCACCTCTTAGTTATTGCCCTGATGGTGGAAATGGGGATTTTCAATGCTTTAGCTCTTTTCTTACAGCCACTTTCTATTTTGTGATGCTCAACAATCTTGTCCTGCACATCAGAACTGTATTCTTAGGTTTTACTCCTTGTGATGAATGATTAAGGAAATGTGGGCTTTGTGTTCCTCATATTTATAATCATGTTGGAACAGGAAGTCATGGTGGACAATGTCATGCTCCTAGTTACCCTGGTGTGCTAAAAGTTTTTTAATATGAATGTGAATATACTTCAGAGATATTTTGCTCATAAGAACTTAGGGGTGCCAATAATGGTGGCCAACATTCATTGGAGAAAAACATTTATTTCATCACTAGATTTTCTCCCGACTTTCAATTATTTTACTTTAATGATAGGTTAGAATTTTGTGCATTTTTTGAGTGAAAGATCAAAAGGATAAACAATGCAGATTTATTTTCACAGCCACCTTTTCTCATATTTATGAAGGGTGCCAATATTAGTGAAGTGCAACATATAGAAAGAGTTTCATGCCATA
Organism: Ptychobarbus kaznakovi; assembly: GCA_027422405.1. Classification (NCBI taxonomy): domain Eukaryota; kingdom Metazoa; phylum Chordata; class Actinopteri; order Cypriniformes; family Cyprinidae; genus Ptychobarbus; species Ptychobarbus kaznakovi. Next base: position 32,983,008 of record CM049794.1, read on the forward strand.
TTTTAACAATATTTAATCAATTGTTTTAAAGAATGCTTAAATTAACTTTTTTATCTTAATTGTCAAATTTTCATTTCTGACCTTTTGTTACAAAGCCCCACCCACTTCAAAGCTCCTCCGGTCAACATACAGATAAGTCTGTCTTCTAAATGGGCCAAATTGATTGAAAGCACACTGTCTAGTAAACAAGTCACATGTTTTTTCTAATAAAAACAGCACTCACCATACTCTTAAAGACTGCCAGTGAAGCATCTGGGCATGTGTGTGGGACTTTAAATGACATGTTTATAGACTCGTGTCCAATGAACATCAATCTTTGCTCCATTAAAATGGTACAGGTATCTGCCATCGACTCCTAGTGATGCACAGCACTGGGCCATGTGTTCAGTGAATCATACACATATATTCCCACAAAGAATATTATCAGCAGTGTTGGGGAAAGTTACTTTTAAAAGTAATGCATTACAATAATGCGTAACTCCCTAAAAAGTAACTAATTATGCTACTTAGTTACTTTTTATGGAAAGTAATGCGTTACATTACTTCTGCGTTACTTTTTAAATATGAGCAGGGCTTGATTGTTTGTTTTTAATATAAGATGTTTTATTTATAGCAAATGTAAAAGCCTTTCACACCAAAAAGTGTAATGAATAAACCTCAGGCTGAAGGATGAGCAAATCACGTATGTACAGCAGAACGGAGGAGAAGAAGATTCAACACTCTTCAGCAATAAAAAAACAATGTTGTTTATCTAAAGTAATTTTTGCTTATTAGTATGGTTGAACTGGATCATCAAAGATCAGCAGCAAACACATTGGTTAATAAAATGAGATTAGATAATTTTGTGTTGTTTAACATATTTAATTATTGCAGGCTTGCGTCATATTCTGATATATCATATATCAAAGTTATATTCACTTTGCATTTCACTGTTTTGAATTCATTTTGATGAATACTGAATCAGTTTTTTTGCGAGTGGGATGAATTAATACACATTCACATTTAGTCTAGATTAGAACTACAGTAAGATCATGTTCACTAAGCGCACTGTCAGTCAATAAATGGAAAAAAAGTAACTCAGATATTTTCTTGTAAATTAAAAAGTAATGTGTTACTTTACTTGTTACTTGAAAAAGTTAATATTATTACATAACTCGCGTTAACCCAACACTGATTATTAGCATAACAATCTGATTCAAAGTGAAATTAAAGTGAATTTGAAATCCCAAACATTGAACTCCAGTGTATTAAGATTATTTTTACATAGATAGGTATCATTTCTGATGATATTTTAGGGGAAATCATGTTTCTTTTAAAGCAATCACCACTGCCTGGAACTAAAAAATGACCTTCCCCTGCAGTCCACTGAAACTAACCAGATTTGTTTAGAGTGTTGCTCTGGGTCGCAGCTTTGAACCCAACCCACACACACATACACACACGTACGCGTAGTCAAGTCATTAGTCTTCCATGAAGTTGCTTTGTAAAATTCCAGAGTAGCTAATAAATAACCCATCTAGACTATTTCACAAGAACTTCAGCAGGGAATTTCCCTGAGGCTGACCCTTACCTTAACAATCTGCCTCTCTCTTTCTATTTCACACACACATGCTATATGTGCTATATAACACCGCAAACAACCCTCAAGCTTTTTCACAGTGAGAATATCAGAGAATATGTTACAGTTGAAGGAGGAATTCTGCAGTCAGCACGTAAAGTGGCATGCTGCTTTAACTGCCTCGAATTTTAAAACACATAAATGCCTGAGGGGGCTTCATTTCCACAGGCTTTTTAATACCACAGCACATGATGGATTGCAATGGCTCCTGAATCCACACACCCTGTCACAAATGATATGCAAAAAGACGACTGGGTGTGTCACTCTCCAGTGAGGCAGTCCGCGAATTTATACAAATTCATCATTACAGTGCGACTTCCAGCAGGTGTGGCCGCCCACACTCTGTAGTTCATACCCTGTAGTCAGCACCTAAACACACTTTTCACACACAGTGTTTATCCCAGTAAACATAGTGCAAACAGTAAACAGCACTCAAGTGAAGCACAAGGGAAGCTCGACTACAACAGAGTTTGACATTAACATGTTGCTATGCTAACAATGTGGTACTCTAAATATATATAACGCTAAAATTCTATCTATCTATCTATCTATCTATCTATCTATCTATCTATCTATCTATCTATCTATCTATCTATCTATCTATCTATCTATCTATCTATCTATCTATCTATCTATCTATCTATCTATCTATCTACCTATCGATATGAAAGTGCAAAAGTATACAAATAAGTTACCTTATACATGTACATATTATTGTACTTAATAAAAACCCTAGAAATTGTTAATTTAGTATACTAAACTGGTATACTTAAATTTAGCTAAATTTGAACAATTAACAAATTTTGTACTTAATGCACTTTAATTGTGCAAAAGTAGTGTTGAAGTCTAACTAAAGATATACTGAAGTATATTTGATTGCACTAAAGTGGAACTATTGCAAGTTCACTTCAGGTACACTTTAAATATCTTGCATTTAACGACCGGTATTATTCAAATTAAATTGAATTAGTGCTGCCAAATGATTAATCACGATTAATTGCATCCAAAATAAAATATTTTGTTTACATAATGTATGTGTGTGTACTGTGTATATTTATTATACATAAATACACGCACATACAGTATTTATTTAGAAAATATTTACATGTATTTACATGCGTATATTTATATTCATATAATTTAAGTTATATATAAATATATTTTATATGCAAACATAACATATTTTCATCTAATATGTACATGCATGTGTGTCTATTTAAATATATGTAAAACTGTATATATATATATATATATATACACAGAATACATATATTAGGTAAACTAAACATTTTATTTTGGATTCATTTGACAGCACTAAATTTAATACAAATTTTATATCAGTAATTCTCAAGCGATATGTCAGTAAATATGTTAATAGATTGGAACTATACTGAGTATGAAATTATTATTTTGTACTTTAAATATATAATTTTTTACTACGGTATATATAGAAATATAAGGATGCAATGATGCATTAAATTGATCAAAATTGACAGTAAAGACATTTAAATTTTACAAAAAAAAATTACATTTAAAATAAATGCTGTTCTTTGAGTTTTTTATTTTTCAATTCATCACAGAATCCTGAAAAAATATCATGGTTTCGAAAAAAATATTAAGCATTGTCAATTAAATTCATATAGTTGTGGATGGGTTTAGAAATAGCATGTACTTTAAACTTACCCCAATTCCACCTTCTTACTTTTACTAACAATGAAATTAGAAAAGTCCCTTTACCAAAAGAGGAGGACAAAAGGAAAAGGGAACTTAGAAAAGAAGAACTAAAGAAGAGAAAGGGGTAGATTGGGATGATGAGAAGGGACAGATTTAAGGAAGGAGAGATGGGATTTAGAAGTGACCATAAGTAAAGTGAGACACTTAAAATTGCTGGAATAACAACTGGGGTCTCATGCTGATTAAAGCCTGCAGCACTTTCAAAATTATCTAAAGGATCTTCTCACAAACAAGGAGATATGATCTTACCGTGGGTCGGTTCACTGTTTGGGCCTGTCAAAAAAGGGCAATATTTATCTTAGGGGCCAGGCCTGCACATGAACATCACATATATATGCTGTATACACATTGCATTGATATTGAAAGGTGCACTTAAACTCACTGACCCCTTGTGCGTGAGCAAAATTAAGTCCAAAATTCCATCCACTGTACACAAACACACATATTTCACCAGGTTCTTGGTGTACTCTTCAACCTGTTGAATCTTGTCATTACTGTCAGGTATGAAAATAGTTGCATCTCTGGAAAGCAGGAGTGTTTCTCACTACAGTGTTACACACACACACACACACACACACACACACACACACACACACACACACACACACACACACACACACACACACACACACACACACACACACACACACACACACACACACACACACACACACACACACACACACACACACACACACACACACACACACACACACACACACACACACACACACTGATGCTGGATGTCCCGAGGCACTGGAAATTTGAACAGGACCTCTGTGGGTCTCTCCGCCTCTGGTCTCTCCTCTGTTTGTGTATGTTGTTTTCCCAGTTCATCAGGGAGGAAGGGGCGAATGTTTTCCTCAGCTATTAGTGAGGTGTTTGTTTATGTCTGCTAGAGTATTTGATGTGGTGTGTTGGGCCAGATCGTGTTTTTTTTTGCCATTGATGTAAATAAAAATGTTTGCATATGGCTGTATAACACTGACCAGTGTACTCTTTTCTTTTTACATGTTTTTAAATTTAAAAACTCCAATAAATGTTATCAAATACAACATCATAACATAATAAACAATACAATCTATCTACATATTAAAGCTGATGAAATGCCTATAATTCTGGATCTAAAATGTTTTAAATAATGTTTAGAACATTTTTGTTACATCGCATTTGTGGAACAAGCTCAAAAATAAAAAATTATATAGGTTTATCGTATGATCCTCATGTCTTTTAAAATCCATGTGACTTTCTTCCATGGAACGAAAAAAGAAAAGGTCACACTGGACCAACATCTTTCCAAAAATAAAACATGCGGACATATTTATTAGTTTTTCTCAAATTATGTTAATGGTTCGGTTTAAACCTTACATTTTGATTTAATTAATAATAAAAAAGATTTATTTTCACAAAGACAAAACCATACTTGATCAATATATTCCTTTAGAAATAAACCAAATTTGTAACATAACTTTATTAAATAACTCAGAACCAGAAATTTAAATAAAACACAATCATTTTTGCAGTCATTAAAGCTAGACAGCACAACACTACTATATTTAATACTTTTTTCATTATTGTTTATGTAATTTTTCTAAGGGGAGTATTATTTGCTTTCTCAGGATGAACAAAACAAGTTTATAATTGGAAGCCATGATTTCCGATTATAAGCCTCTGTGTATAAGACAAGGATCAAAGAGAAATGATGATTCAGTCAGTGTGGAAGAACTTGACTGGTCTGCAGAAAGCCAAGTCCTAATCCCAGCTGAACACCTCTGGTGTGACTTTAAATGCAGACCTTGAGCCAAAAACTCATCACCAAACACCAATGACTTGTACATTCATTATATGGACAAAAGTACTGGGACACCCCCTTCTTTAGAAGAGAAAAAGGCACTTCCAAACTGTGGCAACAAAGAAATTCATGTACTTAAAAATTATATTTACCTCTGTTGCAACTCTTTTGAAGTGTATGAAATGACTGTACCCATATGTACAAGTCATTGGTGTTTGGTGATGAATTGTATTGGTGGCCCAATACTTTTGGCAATATAGTGTATGGTATGGTTGTTTTACTTTTTTTTCATTTCAGCTGCCTTTTTCATACAATGAAAGTGAATGGTGAACATGGCAGTTAAGCAAGATTTCTAGTGAATAGTGATTTCAGTTTTAGTCTGTTTGTCACATTGAATGGTTTCAGATGACTCGCGCATTAGTAGTATAATATAGTATAGTTTATGTTCTTTTTTTCTTTACTGCCCTGTCACAGAGATGAGAGCAGCATGAACATTCTTAAAAAATTCTCTTTTTTCACTTATGAAAGAAGGTCATACAGGTTTGGAACGGCATGAGGGTGAGTAAAAGGATGACAGGTCTTTCATTTTTGGTTGCAGGAGTCCTTTAGGTGTAAATTAATCAGAGAATGCTTTGAGTTTACAAATCAAATAGAGAGCTGTATGGACGGATGAAAAGAGATTTTGAATGATAGCCCTGTGAAGGAGAGCAAAGTCTGGTTAATGTCTGTCAGGAATGTCAAAGCAGATCCTGTCTGCATGTCACAAAATGCATAATTTCCAGACCCTTCAACCCCCAGCACTTTGGTCTGTCTGAGCCTGAGTTGAAGGAGCGTACCCCTAGGTGTAGTCCCGACCCGCACGCCACCCCCCAAAATATTCTCTCCTCCCGTCAAACGCTTCATATACAGTATGTTGCTAACTTGTCAATGGCCTCTAACAAGAGAAAATTTCCACTTGCTCGTCTAAAATCTTATATTTTTTCATGTGATACATGAAGAAAAACAGGTTAATGCACTAAATATGTAAATTAGCTTCTGAGCACTGAATGTGTTTTTGAGTCTCAAAGTACTAGACACATAAACAGTTTTTGGCACTAAAATAAGACAGAGCCAACTCAACATATTTTCCAACTCCAGGTTCATCGGGATACTATGACATTTTCCAGGCATTCATGAATCATATTACATCATAAGACATTTTGCCCATGTTATATGGGTACATACAAATCCTTGTGTATTCATACTTGACATATATGACACATTGTCGTATATTATTTATAGATAGATAGATATAACGGACGGACGGACGGACGGATGGATAGATAGATCGATCGATAGATAGATAGATCATTTAGCTCTCAGTTAGTATTCTAACATGTCTAACTGGTTAAGAAAAGCTTTTATAGCCAATATAAATTACATTTCACATATTACACAAATATTAAGGATAATTTCAAGACTACCTAGTTAAAGGGGTCATCGGATGCCCATTTTCCAAAAGTCGGTATGATTTGGTCTTCATGAAATGTCTGCAACATACTTTGCTTAAAATTCCTTAATTGATAAAATTGCCTTTTACTTTGTCAAAAACAGCTCTGTTCACAGTGATGTGTTTCGGTGAATGTCTCTTTAAACGCAATGAGCTACTGCTCACCCCACCCCTCTCTTCCTTCCTTTTTTTTCAAATTCAAACAGCTTGATAATTGAGACTGTTTAGGTTTTGTTTGTTTGTTTGTTTGTTTTTTTTTTTTGGGGGGGGGGGGGATTTTTATCGTTGCAGGGTGTTTGTGTCCACACACTGCTAAGACACATTTATATGCAAACTCCATATAAAAATGAAATTTGCCTCCGATTTCCCCTTCAAGGAGGAACATACCTAAAGTCTAAACAAAATGTTGGCCTTAAAGGGATAGTTCACAAAAAACTCTCTCATTATTTACTCACCCTTATGTCGTTCCAAAACCATAAGACTAGAATTCATCTTAGACAAACAAATGACAATATTTTTAATGAAATCAAAAATATTTATGTCCCTCCATTTCATCAAAACTTTGACAATTCAAAAGTTTATGAAGACATCATAAAAATAATCCATAAAAAGCGAGTGGTTTAATTCAAACCTTCTAAAGGGAAACAATCCCTGCACAAATTTAATTTAGGATTTTATTAACATGGAAACTGATCAGTGCACATGTATGTATGTAGAAGAGAGAGAGAGAGAGAGAGAGAGAGAGAGCACATCAAATATGATAAACAGAAATATCTTATGTTTCAAACCAATTTGTAACTATTTTACTTTTTTGCCCGTTTTTATGAATTTGCATAATTCATAAGAATTGGCAACAAAAACAATAATATGTTTTCATATGAATCACGTCACCATTGACTCATCACGTCATAAAATTGTCTCACTATAGTGTCATTAAAAATATGTTAATTTATGCTTCGAAGATAAGTGAAAGTATTATGGATGTGGCACGACATGAGGCTGAGTAAATGATCACAGAATTTTCATTTTTGGGTGAATAATAAAAGTAGCTTATAAAAGGCTTTTCAAATCCGTAAGCATAAATATCACGTATTTTCAAACAACGTTAAATCAACACCATCAAAATTAACTGTGTTAATCAAGCAACAGTAAGTTACTCAAGCACTTCAAACAGTACCACAATCACAGAATGCATCAAGAAAACACAAACACTGTCATTATTCATTATTTGAGATTCACATATCATAAAATGCTTTTTAAAACTGTGTTTTAAACCATTTTTACGATAGCTGACAGTTAGTAGCTTGTGCTAGTTGTGCTGGAGACACCTGTGCATGAGGTTATGAAGCTGTCGCTATGCAAAGGAGCTGTATGCTTAGTGTGAACTTGTTGCATGTAATCCGCCCTTTTAAAATAAACATACCTGCTACTCAGCCAGACCATAATTCACACTAATCTCTCATCCTCTGTCAGTGTTTCTCTCTCACACACACACTCAATCACTCACTGTCAATAACATGAAGCAGCTGAATAATGCTAAACAGTCAGTGAGAGGCAGTGTGATGAAGACAGAAACCCATATCTTCTGCCTTCCGTCACGTTGCAGCCAGGCAGTGTGCCAACTGAAAGTGGCTCAAAGACTTCACTCTCTTGTGGTTTTTGCATAAATTGACTGAATTTCTTTATTTCCTTAATGCATACACGTGCACTTGTTAGTGTGCTTGTGATATTTGATTCATAATTTGGCTAACAAATTGATTATTGTTCTGCATTTCGCTCTCAAACTAAATATTACTGACTTAGTGCTTTATACACAGTCAAATAACGATATCTAAAAGTGAAGGTGAAACGTTAAAGGGGAAGTTCACTTTGGAATGACACCACTATGAGTAAATAATGACAGTTTGATGAACTGTTGCTTTAAGGTCCAGATTAGGCTGTAAAAGATGTTAGAAAAATCTATGTGAATCTTTTCGGCTCCTGCAGATGAAGGGGGTGAGGATTGTGGGAAAGGTGAAAGGTGAGGGAGCAGATAGTAAGGAAAGGAAGCGAGGGGATGTGTCCTGGCCCTCAGAGATTCTGCCAGGGGACCAGAAACTAGATAAAACGATTGTATGTGTGAGCGGTTGTGACTGAGGCTGCAAACAGGAACACATTGTAAAGAAGTTTTGTTAGGGAAAAGACACAGTAAAGGTGGGGGAGGGTGTAAATCAGAGCCCTGTGAAAAAGAAGTGTACTTGATTGTCTTGAATGTGCACTTTTAGTGTACTTCAAATTTTAGAAGTATACTTTTAAAAACTGTACTTGCAGACAATATTATATTAATTAAATAATATGCCACTTAAATGTAGGCTCAGACAGAATAGAATTTCATGAATATATTTTTTAACAATTTAAGTAAACTTTTAAAGTGTAGTTAGCATTGGCTAACATACTATAGTAAAGTACTTGATTACAATTTTAACTATTCTGTGTTATTTGGTATTACTTTTTAAATTAATATATTTTAAATATACTAAATTACAACTTCATCATTACAAATGTTCAATTAAAAAAAATATATATATATATACATGTCAGATAGGTTTCAATTGCATTATTATTTATAAATGGCATTAAAGCATAATTTAGTCTACATGCTTGTCAGTACATTTGGCAGTGAACTTTAACCATATTACAATCAAATTAATTATGAAATTGCACATAAAAATTTACTTATATCCTACTTAGATGGGTAAAGCACTCCTAATGTAAAAAAAGGACACTGTAATATATGTTAATTTACTTGTAAAAATAACATGCACTTAAGTGTCTGAAAACATTGCATTCGGTTCATACTAAAGTATTTGATCTTTCCATAATAAGCACTCTTTTTTTAAAGTATGCTTTTTAAAGTAAAGGTCTTTGCTGTCTGAAATTCTCGTCCGAAATTTTCGCACGTTCGACCTCACCTTGTATCAATCACGTTTACACACTGCCTCCGAAACTTTCTTCCGTCATAAAAAAATCAGATCAGGTTCGATTTTCTGCGTTTTCGCTTCCGTAGCAAGCATTTTGATAGGAAAGGATGACGAATCCGGAACACACCCCACCACTCCCTCGCATACAAATAAACGCATACAAATATTTCAGACTCAGTGTGCAATGACCTTAAGTGAACTTCTTTTTAAAAATAAAAATTGAATTAACCCCTCCCCCTCAATTTCTTATCAAAAGCTTAACCAGCTATCAAGATATCTTGATCTAGCAATTCAAAAAAGCTTCAGCTATTAAGTTAAGCTAACAGCTTGCTAATCAAAGGTTAAGTGAAAACACAAACACATGGACATGTTTAGGCTACTACATCAGAAGACATGAATGAACACATTTGCATGATTAAGAAGAAGCCTAACATATTGCAAAACGTTTTCTGTCATTTCTAATCAGGCACCCAACAGAGTGTCCATAAAAGTTGTCTCAGCCAACATTTTTTTTTTCAGCATTAAGCTAATTCACCTCAAAAGTTCAAGCAAAAAACAAAAAGCATCTGTTCAGGATGAAGTTGATGTGATTGTGTGTTGTTGAGTGTATGTGTGGTTTGTTTTATCTGAGTGATAAATGAATTGCTTGGCTGTCAAAGCTGGGCATGGTGTAATTGACAAGTAGCCCAGGCTTACAATCAGCAAGCTCAGCAATCTGTTCTGATTCCTTCTTTCTTTGCCCTTCTGAAAGGCAGCAGCGGTAATGCTGCTTTTAATTCCTGGCAGATGGGTGACGGTGGCCCTTCATGACTCACAGCAGGTTGATCACGCCACTTTAAAGCAGATCTAGGATCAGTTCGATCGGATGCTGTAGGCTGATGACTTCAGCAGAGGAGCTGCATTAGTGTGGCTCTGATGAGTCACAGTGTGATGATGTCACCTGATCACAAGCCTGCAGTTCTTACATCAGATTAGACATACAGCCATATGCCTAAACATCCTTGCATTCATGGTCATGTACCGTAGATTTACACTAAAACTGCACATAAAAATTGCCCTTTTGAAACTAAAGAACATACACTGGCCCCTTAAACTATCTAGATGGGTAGGATTATTGAGATAATTTGGTTACAAGTCATCTGAAATTATCACAATAAAATGGTTGAGAAATGGGACTGGCATTTATTAAACCAATATGCCACTTTGCTTGATATTTTGTTATTTAGTCAAATAATTCATACAGTAAATGTTATGTATGTGACTTAAAGGCCAATGACATGACTAAAAAAATGGAATCCATCCATTTATAAAAAAATAAATGTAAAAAAATATAAAATATAATCTAAAAATGTATACATACAATGACTTCTATAGTTCAAACTATACTTCCATTTTCCTCTTTTTGTCTTTTATTTTTTTTTTTTTATTAAGTCTCAAAACTGTCCTGAAATCATAATGAAGACAAAATATGAGTAACTTAAGAATTTCAGAAATTATTATTTCTAAGAAAGTACATTGTAACAAAACTAATTTAGAGATTATTCATGTTTTAAAAAGCTTTGTCCGCCAAATCAAAGGCATGTGAAGCAACCAAAATAATCATATATAGCCTATATATATATATATATATATATATATATATATATATATATACAGGTTAAAAAATTTGAATATAATGAAAACGGTCAATATTTTTGTCACTCGTTTCAGAAAGTCAAATCCATATATTATATAGATTCATTACACATAGAGTGAAATATGTCAAGCCTTTATTTCTTGAAATGTTGATGATTATGGCTTACAGATAATGAAAACTCAAAATCCAGTGTCTCAGAAAATTAGAATATTACATAAGATCAATAAAAAAGGATATTTTAGACAGAAATGTCAGGCTTCTGAAAAGTATGTTCATTTCTATGCACTCAATACTTGGTTGGGCCTCCTTTTGCATGAATTACTGCATCAATGCGGCGTGGCATGGAGACAATCAGCCTGTGGCACTGCTCAGGTGTAATGAAAGCCCAGGTTGCTTTGATAGCGGCCTTCAGGTCATCTGCATTGTTGGGTCTGGTGTCTCTCATCTTCCTCTTGACAATACCCTATAGAGAATCTATCCAGGTCAGGCGAGTTTGCTGGCCAATCAAGCACAGTAACACCATGGTCATTGAACCAGCTTTTGGTACCTTTGGCAGTGTGGGCAGGTGCCAAGTCCTGCTGGAAAATGAAATCAGCATCTCCATAAAGCTTGTCAGCAGAATTTATATATATATGTAGAGCATGAAGTGCTCTAAAAAAATTCCTGGTAGATGGCTGCGTTGACTGTGGACTTCAGAAAACACAGTGGACAAACACCAGCAGATGACAGCAGCCCAAATCATCACTGACTGTGGAAACTTCACACTGGACTTCAAGCAACATGGATTCTGTGCCTCTCCACTCTTCCTCCAGACTATGGGACCTTGATTTCCAAATGAAATGCTAAATTTACTTTCATCTGAAAAGAGGACTTTGGACCACTGAGCAACAGTCCAGTTCTTTTTCTCCTTAGCCCAGGTAAGATGCTTCTGACGATGTTTCTGTTTCAGAAGTGGCTTGGTAGCCCTTTTCCTGAAGATGTCTGAGCGTGGTGACTCTTGATGCACTGAATCCAGCTTCAGTTCACTCCTTGTGAAGCTCTCCCAAGTGTTTGAATCGGCTTTGCTTGACAGTATTCTCAAGCTTGCGGTCATCCCTGTTGCTTGTGCACATTTTCCTACCCAATTTCGTCCTGCCAGTCAACTTTGCATTTAATATGCTTTGATACAGCACTCCTTGAACAGCCACCCCTTTCAGTAATGACCCTCTGTGACTTACCCTCTTTGTGGAGGGTGTCAATTATCATCTTCTGGACCATTGCCAAGTCAGCAGTGTTCCCCATTATTGTGGTTTCAATGAACAAGGGATGCCCAGAATTTATACTGTATGGATGGTCATTTATCGAAACTCTCGAGAAATATTCTAATATTTTGAGATACTGACTTTTGACTTTCATTAGCTGTAAGCTCTAATCATCAAAATTAAAATAAAAAACTTTTGAAGTGTTTTACTTTACATGTAATGAATCTAAAATGTATGAAAATTTAACTTTTTGAAATAAATTGAAAAAACTTTTTCATGATATTCAATTTTTTTTAGATGTACCTTTATATATAATTTTATACTTTTATTTTTTCTTTTTTTTTTTTACTTGGTGGTAACACCACATGACAAGTTCAATTTGAATCAAAAATGGCACAAAGATTTTTCAAAATCATATGAAACCAACATAAATACATTTCTAAAACCTTGGCACATGTGTTTTAAACTAGATTTTTCCTTTTCTTTATTGTGGACATATGTTTAGAGTATCCAGTGGGACTAGTTACAGAGTTTGTGCTTTGAGGTTGGGATTGACGGGATCTGCCCAGTGAGTTTTGTTTTGGTAAATTCCCTGTACTTTTCCTATCTAACTCCAAAACTGCAATGATAAAATAGGCTCTTGATGGATTGTCCCTTTGTTTTTCCTTTCCATGTCTGTTCTCTTCCCTCCACTCAGGGTCCTATCCTGCTGCCTGTCCTGTGATCTGTTTCCTTTGCCCTTGAGCCAGATGCTGAATATTTAGTAGGTACTTACGCCAAAGTGACCTAAACATGACAACTAGTCACAAAGACATCAATAACTCACCCTTATACTCACAGGCTCTCTCTCTCTCTCTCTCTCTCTCTCTCTCTCTCTCTCTCTCTCTTTCTCGTGCGCAGACATCAATTACGCCCTCATGTACCCACTGACCTCTCCATAGACACACAGACTCATTTCATTAGTCTGGGCTCATACAGCAAGCAGAGCCAAATACATGATTAAAATGAAAATGAAATTGTGTGTATGTGTGCCAAGACTGTTGTTTAGTCACATGCAATCTAGCGCTGTCAGTTTTGCGTAGTGCCACACATGTAAAACACAAAATAGACTGCAGACTGAACTACCTTAAAATAATATTCTGGATTCAGTGCAAGTTAGGCTCAGTTGACAGCACTTGTGACATAATGTTGATTACCACTTCATTTCTTCCCTCAATGTATTAATGTCGTCCCTCAATTTCTTTAAAAAAGAAAAAGAATATAGGTCAGGGGTAGGCAACGTCGGTCCTGGAGTGCCGATGTCCTGCAGAGTTTAGCTCCAACCCTAAAAAAAAACCTCAACTGCCTGTAGCCCGAGTAATTCTGAAGACCTTGATTAGCTTGTTCAGGTGTGTTTGATTAGGGTTGGAGCTAAACTCTACAGGACAGCGGCACTCCAGGACCGACGTTGCCTACCCCTGATAAAGGTTTTAGTGAGGCACTTACAATGAATGTGAATGGAGCCTATTTTAGATGTTAAAATAGCAATGGCCGTGAGACTTACCACAAGTTATATCAAATTTTACAACTTTGTTCCAATGACTAAAATGACAGCTCAAATAATACACAATACAACATGTATACAATACAAGTTTTAAAATAAAAATGTGATGTTTATTAAATGAAGTGCTTTTATAAAATTTTAAGCTTCACATTTCTGCACACAAATTATGATTACATAAAAGAGCTCAAAGACGTAGAAGTCATCTAAAAAGTTATGGTTGCTTCAGCAAATGTGTTTTTAACTCATGTTTGCTTATTTAACATTATCGATTATGTTTAAGCTATTATTTAGTGTAGGTTGAACGTTATTTTTAAACGCAATAGAGCTTTAAGCTTTTAGCACAACTCTTTGGAGATTTTCATTTCCAAACTGCTGTGATGCATACAACGATCACTGTAATAAACTGTTGTCAGATTCCCGTTCATCATCAGGCGTTTAGTGCCAACCACTGGACATTTTACTTTGAAAGTATTCTCAAGAAGGAACACATAGTTTGCAGAAATTTCACCACAGGCATATTTTTCCAATGAGCATGCATTGCAATTTCTTTAAGAATACAAGGGATTGAAAATTGAAATCCATAGAATGACAAGAAATCATTAATAATAACCCTAATAAAGCCAGTACAGATGAATATTAATGATTTACATAATGCTTAACTCTAAGTCTTTTCAAAAGGGATATTACATGAATTATTATCAGAATAATATAACATTCCAAACAAATCTGACTGTTTCTCTGGCCAAAGCTCACTTGAGACCTAAAAATCACTGTGTAGCTAGGAGTGCACTCAGGACCCCCAAATACAATTTCACAAGAGAAAGAGAAGAAACTGACAGTTAGGAAGAGAGAAAGCGAGAGAGGGGCATAGAGGCTGTTTTTGACAAAGGCTACAGTGGATGTCCTGAATCTGTCTTGCTGACCCAGGCTGTGGATAGCGGCACACTACATTATTGATGTAGTGACCTGGGAGAGCTACTTTATCTGTGCTCTTGTAATTAGCTGCTCCGCAACGCCCTGATTCGGCTGTCTTTGTGTCAAGCTTGGTATCTTGGCTATGTGCCCTAATGGTAAACTGGAGCCAGTTGTGTTGTGTATAGTTAATAGTCAGAGTCAGGTAAAGGGATCTGTTAGAGATTACCTGATAAGGGATGAAATGAACAGGGACACACTTGTTTAGTGAAGCCTTTCAGGTCAAAGTTAATTTCCAAATTAGACTCTAATTCATCTGTAAAATAATACAATAAATCAGAATCAGAATGAGCTTTATTGCCAGGAATGTTAACACATACAAGAAATTTGACAAGACACAGATAATAAAATAATAATATCCAAATAGACAATGTCCAAAATAGCAAAAACATAATATACAAAATAGAACATTTTGTATGCTCAGGTATGTTATGTGCAAATTTGAAAATTAAATAAGTATGTGTGTTAAATAAAATAAAAATACTTATAATAATATTAATAATAATACATAAAAAAATCCAGTTTCTCATTGTTTTTCAGTAACACAACCTAAACATCGATATAACATTTCAGTATAAAATTACTTGAATTAATAATTGTGAAAAAATGATGAGACATCGGATAAATAAAAAAATATTCCTTAAATGAAATTAAAATTATAAGACTGGTTTAGAACAACCTTAGAGTGTGAAAATAATAACTGCATTTCAAAGTGACCTTTCCTTTTGAGGCTAACTGGCATTTTTTTAATTCTCAACAGTGTCTGTTTACACTAAGTGCAAATAGAAGTCGTGAAGTCAGGAAGTCGTGGCCTAATGGTAGAGAGTCGGACTCATAATCGAAAGGTTGCGAATTCGAGTCTCGGTCCGGCAGGGATTGTAGGTGAGGGGAGTGAATGCGCTCTCTCCACCTTCAATACCACGACTGAGGTGCCCTTGAGCAAGATACCGAACCCCCAACTGCTCACCGGGAGCCGCAGCATAAATGGCTGCCCACTGCTCTGGGTGTGTGTTCACGGTGTTTGTGTGTTCACTGCTGTGTGTGTGTGCACTTGGATGGGTTAAATGCAGAGCACGAATTCCAAGTATGGGTCACCATATTTGGCCACATGTCACGTCACTTTCACTTTCAAAAAGCCCGCTATTTACACTAACTCCTGATTGGGCTGGTCAACATTAAAAAAGACTGCTAACTGTTGTCAGTTCCAGTGGCACAGATGGTAAATATGTGTCGAAGTCATATTGATGCGATCGCCCCGGGTTCGAATACGCCTTTTGTCCAACTTTTTTCTCCCTTTTCAAATCTCATATCGCATCAGAAAGGCCTTTATTTTCAATAAAAGTTAAGTAAATAATAAAAAAGTTGAAAATAAAGTATTGGGTAGGGTTAGGGTAGGTGTAGGGAGGGCTTTATTGTCCCAAAAAGGTGACATCCATTTAATAATTTGAATTAAAATTAAAATGTACCCTCAATAAGTTATTGTTGCGTACATTTTTATAATGAACTACAATGCTGAGGTGCAGATAATTGCCACTATTTACAATAAGTAGTATAAATATCAGAAAATCCTGCTATTTTAACAGTGTAAATATAATCTATAGCTATTTGCACTTAGGTAAATAGCATATTACAAAAAATGCTGCTATTTGCAGATAGTGTAAATAATATGCTATTTACACTTGCAAATAGCTGCTGCCAAATTTTTATTTTTTTTGCCTTAAAAGTGTCACTGGGGTAAGACAAATAAACTCAATCTGCATGGCTTCTCAATTAAATCTTGTTTTTTTATTGTTTTAGCAAAATAAAATATATATATATATATTATATATATATATTATTATTTTTGTGTGTGTGTGTGTGTGTGTGTGTGTGTGTGTGTGTGTGTGTGTGTGTGTGTGTGTGTGTGTGTGTGTGTGTGTGTGTGTGTGTGTGTGTGTGTGTGTGTGTGTGTGTGTGTGTGTGGCATGTTTATGTGGTTTATGAGGACACAAATTTGTATAATGACATGGGTATGACATAGGTATTACAAGGAGAAGGTGATTTATGAGGACATTTTCAGTGTCCCCATAATTTAAAACGCTTATAAATCATACAGAGTGAGTTTTTTTGAGGGAAAATAGAAATGCACCGTCTCCTGTGAGGGCTAAGTTTAGGTGTAGGTAGGTGTAGGGCAATAGCACATACGGTTTGTACAGTATAAAAACCATTACGCCTATGGAAAGTCCCCGTAAACCATAAAAACCAACATGTGTGTGTGTGTGTGTGTGTGTGTGTGTGTGTGTGTGTGTGTGTGTGTGTGTGTGTGTGTGTGTGTGTGTGTGTGTGTGTGTGTGTGTGTGTGTGTGTGTGTGTGTGTGTGTGTGTGTGTGTGTGTGTGTGTGTGTGTGTGTGTGAATTGCACTCATATTGCGCTCATCATCCTCTAAAAGTATTATGTTAAAAAATGCGCATAACTTTACAAGATGAGTGCATATGCATTGGCCCAAAATCATCTCAAATGGTTCCATTAGATTACAAATTCATGTATACTTGAGGAAGAAATGTCATGGTCGTATATATTTTTGGTGCGGTAATTCAGAGAAGGCTGTTACTGTAAGTCACTCAGCATTGTGTGTAATCACTGTAGGTTCACACACTGTTAGTTCATGTCAGCTTTCTCCAAAATTAGGGTGGCGTTGTGACACCACATTAAAGTCAATAGTGCTTGAACTGTCACAATCCCACAAACGGAGAAGAAAAAGTTTACAAATTTACCCCCAAATTCAAACTGCTTATACTGTATGTAAAAAAAGAAAGGGTGTAAAAAGTACATAGAAAGTACCCTTAAGTGTCGATCATGAAATCTGTTAACTTACTGCTAACTTTACTGTCAGTTCTGTTTTATAGAATAGTAAACATAATTTCAATAAATAAACATGTTCATGCTTGAGACAAATTCATCCATATTTGCTTTAAATCAAAATTATTGATGTATAAAGGTTGTTATATTTGTACATTGGAATGGATTTGTTATATGATAATGAGCTAAATATGTATAACTGAACAGCTAAATGAAATTGAAAGGAGGAAAGTTTTTTTCTATAGAAATATACAAGTATTTTTCAGTGGTACAGGTGCAATTTCTACAAAACAATACTTAATCATAGTAATGAAGAACAATTTCGTAAATCACTGAAAAAGCATCATTACTCATTCAGACATTATAAAACAAAAAATGCACACACAGAATAAAACAAAATGCAATCTTGTAGAAATGGATTGACGAAGCAACACTGAATGATTTGCAGATCAAAAAGTACCTATGTGAACATGCTTCAAGTGTTTACTGTAACTCTCTGAGCGTAACAAGTGATGAGCAGACCTAGAAACTCCAGCCTCCTACAGAATCTTTACATGTCACTTACTATAGGAACCAATGAAGCGTGAACCCAAACCACAGGTGGGCACGATCAGAACTCTCCCAGGAGAGCATTATGACATAGTTCATTGACTGGCATATCACTTTACAAATTACATGTCAGAGTTCTTTTACCATAACTATAAGGCTGAACCTTTGCTCTGAAAGGTAACCTGGGGACGGCGATTCCCGAAAACATCAAGTACAGTTAAAAAACTTGCTTCTGTTCATTCAAAAGTAGCAACATGACTTAGAACGCTTTTGTTAGATAAATACATTTGAAATATTCTATTCTTCTCATTATCATTAGCTTTAAAATGTATTTGTGCTGCCACGTAAAGTAATTTGTGGTGACATCTCGACAAATATATATTTGCATTACGTGTTCTTACCATTAAAAATTATACAGAAGATCATGAAGCTGATCACAATAAACAAATAATCTACCGGAAAACAATCTTGATCATTCCCCAAACAAATGCTTTATGACATGAAAGCGAAGATGACTTGTTGGAAAATGACTCAAATATCAAAATGAAAACAGCCTTTGCGTAACCTTATGTAAATGTTTTAGTTTCAATGCACTTTGTGTTTTCATTTTCCATCTGAATGATAAAAAACATGCTCATCAACAATCCCAGAATGCACTGTGACAAGCTCACTTAAAACAAAATCCAAAATAGCAGACGAGGCAATAGAAATGTTGATTATAACCTTTCATTTATGTTTTAATAAATATTGTTTTGTGTCATCTGTTGATTGTTATGTTTGTTGGAGTGTAATCCTGTTAGCTTAGCAGCATGCTAACGCCAAATCAAAGTTAATCTTATTTTAACAAAAACGTTTTACATCACTTCCTTATTAAATTTTAATAAGATAAGTAGGCTTTGTACGACATTACACATAGTCAATCATAATCAGTGTAAAACAAGTATATTCAGTTTTAATATAAATTAAGCTCTATAGGCCTACTTATAAGAGAACTGATATTGCACATGACATACATAAATTATTAGTGATAATCCCCATTCCCGCACTTTAATGTGATTATATTAGAGAATGAGGAGCTGTATAAGGTTGTGTTATGGTAATGTACCCTGTGGCTCCACGACGTAAAACCACCAGCGTGTTTACGCCCACTCTATTGAAACCACCACAGTGTTTTCTCATCCAGACTCTACTACTGTATCGCACTGTGACATTAAACCAGAGGTGTAGGAGTTAGTGTGTATCTGTGACGGTGAAGAGTGTGTCACGATCTTTAACAGGATTTTAGATGCAATCATTAATCATTTTAAAATGTCCTGGCTCAAGTTAAACAGCCCTCAAATTTATCTATGATATTCTGGTTAATGTAAGCCTATAGGATTGTTTTGCCCTTTTCCATATTATTTTACATTTGTGCATCTAACACCGGGACATTTTTAAGCTTCATAACATTGTCTGTTTCTGGTTTTCCAGAATGATATTGCTTAACCCTCTAAAGCCTGACTTTAAATTGGAACAGTTTACTAAACTTTAAACAAAATTAATCATAAAATGTAAAAAATTAATTCGTATTTGTGTTTTGTCCAAAGTCTCATATTTGATACATTAGGCTTTTATGGCTTACATATGATATAGGAGAATATGCTCATGTTTCCTTTATAAAAATTGACATTTTTAAAATGTTTAGACTAAAAAGCCTTTTATTTGCTTAAAAAGTATAAACTCAATAAGACCACATAATTAGAATCTTTATTATTAGAATCATTTAGAGGCCTTAGAAATTTGTGTATCAAATATGATAGTTAAATAAACACTATAAAGTCAAAAAGGTCAGATAAGATACACACACACACATAAAAACACATAGTATTAGCCTTTTCTCTCTTCTCTTTTTCTGTCCTTCTCATCTCAGGTTTCTGGGAAGCAGCTTTGACTGTGGGAGAAGCTTCCAGCCAATGACATGACCGTGCTGTGGAGGGATCTCCCGATGGTCATGTGACCATAGTGCTGATTCACTGTGCCTCCGTTTCACTCTGATGAGGAGCAAAACCAGGGAAAGAAAAGGAACTGGGTAGAGGGCTTTTGTGTAAATAAACGGCATGCATCTTTTTCTCTTTCTGTTTCTCTTTTATCTCACACCCCTTTTCTTTTTACCTCTGGGAATTACTCTTGGCTGGTCTGCTTGTCAAATAATAGAGATATCTCTTATGTGTTTTTCTGTGTCTTATCACCGTGAGGCGTTAAAGTGGGGGGCAGACAGAGCACCGTCTGTGTGGGTGTACTGAATGCGAGGGGCTCGGCTCACTGAACAGGGGGCTTTTCTCTTGCACTTTACACCTTTGCGCTGAGAAACAGGGCAGACATTAGAAATTCCCTCTGATGTACGATAAACCAGCTGTGGGCTGTTTCTGGTTAAAAGCCGTTTGTGATATTCACAGAATATCATGACCACTCTACTGTAAAAGGGTGATTCCTCAGTTAGGGCCAATTCATATCATGAAAAATGAAACTTCTTCTAAATACATGGTCAGGAATCAATAATACATTATCATATGTCCGGGAATCACTCGATTGCCCTGGCAGAGACGTGCTCCTTGTTTACTTCTCATTTTATGATAAGAAAAGCTAAAATTGTTTGAAAAAAATAAAAAAATAAAACTGATGGTATGTTAAGCACAGTTTGTATGTAACATATATTTACATATACATTACATCATGCATCTATATACATATATATATATATATATATATATATATATATATATATATATATATATATATATATATTCACAGTAGAGTTTTCCATATATACTGTATATACACATTATATACCATTACATATCTTACAATCTATCCTGGATCAACATATTTAGCATAATGCTTTAGGATTCTCTTTCACTTTCTTTTTCTTACACTTTTTCTTTCTCTTTCTGTTGCTTTCTCAGTACAGAACCACACAGGCAGAAGGTGTTGTGTGCTTGTTTGCATACAGTACTGAATGTTTCTACTTCCTATAACTGAACGGTCCAGTCAGACTCGGACAAACAATGATATTATCTTCCATTATATAAACAGTATGAAAGCAAATGTAAGCAATAAAAGTTATCTGTGTTTTCAGCACATCCCTTCTAGATAAGGCTGTGTGTGTGTGTGTGTGTAGGGGTGTTTGTGTCAGAGATAGAGAGGGGAGTCCCGGTCTCTCACCAATATTTAAAACCTGTGTTGGTGGTGCCGGCAAAGTCAAGAGTAAAGTAAAACACCCCATGGAGACAGAGGAGCCTGGCACTCAACTGACCCTTGACACTTTTCATATACACCCACATACAAGTGCTAGAGAGATGGTCCAGAATCCTCTCTGTGCGCCACCATCTGCTACAACAACTTGAGAAAAACAGAGAAGGCTGAAAAAAACAAAACAATGGGAAAATTAAAGGACTAGTGAAATACCTACAGAGCGCTGAAATGAAACTCGAGTGTGAATTCACGAAATGTTATATGTATTTCAGTGGAAGAACTTTTAGTGACAGGTTAACCTGGGTTGACATTAACCACTTGTAATCCAGTTAAAATAAGGCTGATACAAGTATTAAAATGCTAAGCGCTCGGGTGCTAAGACATATTGACAATACCATCAGTGGGTACAGTTCATTCTTAGTGAACAAGGCCCAGAATATAGAAATCATATTAAATAAGAAAAAAATATTTGTGTATATAATAGAGTTCACAGGTGACTTTGCAAAGGAGAACAATTTAGTTAGAAAGTGGATGAATACCATAGTTGGTGTAATAATGTAGGTTTTATGAAGTTTTCATTTTTAACATGACATTGTTAAGATGCGATCACATTAGCGAAATTTCATGGCCAGAAAAGTCCGTTGTTGTTAATAGTGTAGCGATGTATGAAGCCAACACAACTGCATGGCAATTCTTTACTATTTGACAAATTGGTGACTAATTTGTATAAATTCGTACAATATAATTTATATGTTTTTGTATGATTTGCTTGTGCTCCTGTTTAGGGGTGGACCTTCAAGCATTCTTTTTTTCCTAAAAATCATATATTGGTCTGTTTGCCAACATGGCGAATCCACTTGACCAGCTTAAACCTATTGAAATTGGAGGAAGCACCCTCATTTTACTATTGAAAGCGCATTGTTTACTATTGAAATGGTTTGATTTCATCAGTAAAAATTTACAGAAACAATATAATTATGACCACAATTTTAGACAGCTTCATTAACTACAATGTTCTTGTTTTGTCGCAATGCATTGTGTCACTCATTCTCAAGTGTAGAAAAAAGTTAGCATTAGCATACAGGAACTAGAAGCACCACCCGTAATCATCACTTCATTCTCATGTTGACACAATGGATAATATTTGACTTACAATCTTAGGAGACTTGGCAGCTAGACATGGATTTCTAAAAACGATAAACAAACTGGTAGAGATGTCAAATGCATTTAGAAGAAGTAGCCGTTTACTAGCTGCATTTACACAAAGTGAAAATAGTATATTTTCTCAGCAATAGATGCTATTTACACAAAGCGCAAAAAGCAATGGGTTCTTTTTATACTATGTGAAAATAGCAGTATTTTCTTAGCGACATACTATTTACATTAAGTGCAAATAGCGATAGATTATTTTACTGTGTAAAAATTGCAGTATTTTCTGCTATTTATACTACTTACTATTTATACAACTACTATTGCAAATAATGGCAAATATCTGCACCTCAGTATTGTAGTACATTATAAAACAGCATGCAATAATAACGTATTGAGTGTAAATTGTCATTTTTATTACAATTATTAAATGGATGCCACCTTATTGGGACAATAAAGCCCTCCCTACACCTACACTAACCGTACACGATACTTAATTTATTTGTTTAATTTTCGATTATTTCCTTCATTTAAAAATAAATAAAAAAAAATGCCTTTCCAATGTTATATGAGATGTGAAAAGGGAGAAGAAAGAGTTCAGCAAAAGCCATATTTGAATTCAGGTCGATCGCGTCAAAAAGATTACTCTATACACTTTACCAGCTGTTATATGACAACAGTCTTTTGTAATCTAGCCCAATCACACATTGGTGGGCGGAGTAAGTATAAATAGCCTTTGCCAACAAGGCAGGCTATTTGCACTAAGTGTAAATAGACACTTATTAATACTTATAGACACTTATCAAGTAAACAATATTAATATAAAATGTTTTATTGTTGCACTCCAGTTCACTTTTTTGCAAAGTCAGATTCATGGACCAACTTCATCAAGCATATTCACTCATCAATTGCACTAGAAATGGCCCCACGTTGTGTGCTAGCTCCGTCCTCTCTACCAGATGGTCTTACGTCATCCGCCTAAAGGACTTCCGCGTACCTCGTTTTGTGCTTCTAATTCGTGATCTGCGTTTTGTTTTGTTCTCTCCACGTATATATGTCCAAGATCTTCCAAGTTTACGAAATGCAGTTGAGATTTTGAAGCCCAAAAAACAGCATCCATCCATCATTAAAAGTACTCCACACAGCTTTGCAGGGTTAATAAAGGCCTTCTAAATCGAAGCAAAGTGTTTGTATTAGAAAAATATCCAGAATTAAAACTTTATAAACCATAATCTCTAGCTTCCACTAACTGTTGGACGCACGTTCACGAGAGAGTGGCGTCCAGCGAATGACGTAGGTCGTAGGCATAGTGTAAACGCCAGTGAGAAGCTCATGATCATCTGTCTTGCACTGATATTCGACACTGAATAGTTTAAATTCCGGGATCACAGTCAAACCATTGTTCCAAAACACACATGTGGACTATAACAGTCATAAAACGTATAGTATCACCACAGTCATATATATTTGAAGGGGAATTCTAATAATGTATACATTGACAGTTTCATCCTAGTTGTGTATATCTGAAGGGGAATTCTAATGTATGCATGTAAATTTACTGTAGGTTCAAAGTATATAAACACAGCATCAGTCCCCATTTCATAGACCGTAAAAGCATATTGTTATCTGTTAATGTATGTAGTTACGGTATGTGTGTGTGTGTCTAATTGGATGAAAGTAAGATGATGAATACCAGAAATAATCTGATACCTGCAGTGCCCTGAGATCATCAGACTGTGACTCATTCAGAGTCATCACTGATCACAGGGTCTTACAACTGATCCTGGACCTGCTGTAAAAATGGTGCGATCAACCTGCTCTGAGTCATCAAGGGGCCACAGTCAGCTACAGTCAGCATCTGCCAGGAATCGAAGAGCTAAAGTAGAATTACGTCTGCTGCCTTCTCTCCTTTACTGTTAGTGTCTACCGCCTTCTTTGCCCTATTTTCTTTTCCTCTCTCTTTTCCCCCTCCTTCACTTAACTTTCTGTCCCGCTCCCCTGCTGGGTCTGAACCGTCCATCTCTGTGTTATTCCCGTTAATCCCCATTTTCACTTCTCTCGGCCTTTACAGGAAACGTTGAGCTGCAGAAATGGCCACAGTGGGTATTCATTTACAATTCCCCCTCTGGTCTGTCACATACTTCACACAAAATGGCAAGTATGCATTTAAGACTTTTTGTGGTATTTATTGGCCTTTTTGCCTTTATTTGGCAGGATAGTGGAGAACAGGGTTGTGCGCATTCATAATTAAATTGGGAATGACAGTGGAATTGAATTGAGGAAGCAAATAGGATATAGAATTGCTTTTGAATGTAAGAAAGTACAGTTAAAATCAAATGAATTTCAAAGAAATCCATATTCTGTAAATGTAAAAGCAAAGTTAGTTTATTCTTAGATATGTTGTGTTTCAGGATTTCCCCCCTACTATACATTAGTTATTTTTTATCACATTGAACTAAAACTTACTGACTTAGTTCACTTGTTTAAATTTTTGTATTTTGAAAACAAGTTGACAAAAAGACTGTATCCAAAATTTGATAATATAGCATAATTAATAATATAGCATAATGCATGTTCGAGTCTCAGGTCCGGCAGGAATTGTAGGTGGGAGAAGTGAATGTACAGCGCTCCCTTCCACCTTCATTAGATGAATAAGGTGCCCTTTATCAAGGCACCGAACACCCAACTGCTCCCCGGGCACTGCAGCATAAATGGCTGCCTGTGTGTTCACTGCTCACTGTGTGTGTGTGTGTGTGTGTGTGTGTGTGTGTGTGTGTGTGTGTGTGTGTGTGTGTGTGTGTGTGTGTGTGCACTTAGAATGGGTTAAATGCAGAGCACAAATTCCGAGTATGGGTCACCATACTTGGCCACATGTCACATCACTTTCACTTTTCACAAATGCAGCCTTGGTGAGCACAAGAGACTAAAAGGAGTAGTTCACCCAAAAATGAAAATTACCCCATGATTTACTCACCCTTAAAGGGTTAGTTCACCCCAAAATTTAAATTAGCATGTTTTTTACTACGCATCCTAGGTGTATGTGACTTTCTTCTTTCAGACGAATCCAATCGGAGTTATACAATTTTTTGTTAATTGCTACCCCCCTTTCAATTGTTGTCAACAGTTCAGAAGACGTGAAATAAAGTGCGCGCATCCGTGATAAAACACCCCTCACACAGCTCCGGGGGGGTGAATAAAGACCTCCGGTAATGAATCCATGTGTTTTTGTAAGATAAATATCCATATTTCAAACGTGATAAACACTTTTTTTCACTTCCGCTGACCGTGGTATGCGGAAGCAGTTCCGGTGGATGACGGAGGATCTATACGTTGCGTGATTAGTGACGAATGCAGAGAGACAGAACAAAACTCCGGTCACAAATTAGAACCCCAAAACGAGTATTTGTAAAGAAAAATGTCAGAGGATTTCTATATAAGCCAAGAGGAGACTGACTTTTCCTTTGCTAAAGAAATGAAACTTTGTTTTCTTTGCTCCTGCATATCTTAGAGGCGTGCATATGACGCCTACATCCTACGTCCTATGTCCTCCGCCTGCACGACTTCCACGTATACCTCATTTTGTGCTTCTAATTCGTGTTCTGCGTTTTGTTTTGTTCTCTCTCTGCGTATATATTTCCAAGATCTTCCAAGCTTTATAAAAGGCAGTGAATGAGGATCGAGATTTTGAAGCCCAAACAAGTGCAACCATCCATCATTAAAAGTACTCCTCACAGCTCCGTGGTGTTAATAAAGCCCTTCTAAATCGAAGCGAAGTGTTTGTATTAGAGAAATATCCATATTTAAAACTTTATAAACCGTAATCTCTAGCTTCCATGAACTGCCACAAAGAGTGGCATCCAGCGAATGACGTAGGACGTAGGCATAGTGTAAACTAGGCATGGGACAATAACCAGTTTCAAGGTATACCGCAGTTTGGAAAAGTCACGGTTTCAAAACCACTAAAAGATTTTGTTATACCGTTCCTGCGATACGCGCAGTTTTTTTCTGTGTCGTCAAACATGGAAAGTGCAGACTCCCTCAGTGTGCAGTGAAGAGCGCACGAGTCACACGGCCCCTACCCCTTCTGCTGGTGCGAAGCTGCGAGCAGTCAGTGAGAGTCAGCTGTGTGTAGGATGATGGCCGAAGGAGATGAATCCCTGTAATTTTTTTCCCCTGTCGAAAAATACGAAGTCTGCCGTATGGATTTTTTTCAGGTAACGTAGACTAATCATAGTCTGTACACAACGATGTTCCGTACAGATGGACGTTTAGCGCCGATCGCTAAATAAATACTTCCAGGTTGTACATAAACTATTTATGTCATCTTCATTTCTCCCTTTGTCACCCCCGATCAAGACTCACCTGCCCGACATTTGTTTCATTGTTGAAATAAATACTATTTGGCTTGCTACCGAGGCAGATAACATGGCTAATAAACTAGCTAACATCAACTAGTTTACTTACTCACATTACTTCACAGAGCGGGGAATAGCTGACTGAAGTAGGCCTACTATGTTTCTGCGATTTAGTACAATAATTAAATGTAGCTGGTATCACGTCTATACTTTTACATTAATGCATTTAGCAGACGCTTTTATCCAAAGCGACTTACAGTGCATTCAGGTTATACATTTATTGTCAGTATGTGTGTTCCCTGGGAATTGAACCAATGACCTTTGCGCTGCTAACGCAATGCTCTATCACCGAGCCACAGGAACACCTCCTCCTGCCATTGTTTACATCTGTTCAAAACCACAACATTTAAAAAACAAACTTTTCCACTGTTAGAGTGTTGTACGTGTGTAGAGTGTGTAGAGACACACTCGCGCTCTCTCTCTCTCTTTATGTGCACACATCCTTGTACCTCACCGCTCCAAACTTAATCCGGGAAAGTTGAACATTCCTGCATCATAACTTGGACTGAAAGATGAATGTGTAGAAAGTGAGCATGTCTCCAAAAACCTTGTTGAGCTGCAGGTTTAATGACTGATATTTAAATTATTTTTTATAATAATTACATTATAATTTTTACATAAATTGTTTTGATTATGTTTTGGTTATTGAGCTGCAGGTTTAGACTCACTTTAAGTGACTGCATTTAAAAAAAAAATCATTTATAATGATTTTTTTTTAAATTGTTTACAGAAAATGTATTTTCTGATTATTGTTGAGCTGCAGGTTTAGGCTCACTAAAGTGATTGCACTTCAATTAATGAAGACTAATTCAATTATGTATTTTAATTATTTAGCTTGACATGTTTACGGTTCCAAAATGTTCTATATGTTTCTAAAAAACAAAATATATTGTGTTCAGTGGGGAAAAAAGTTGTTGTTTTCTTCCCAGACATTTAAAAATAACATATTTTAGACCTGTAATGGCAATACTGTGAAACCGTGGTATTTTTATCCAAGGTTATCATACCGTGAGAATCTCATACCGGCCCATGCCTAGTGTAAACTCCAGTGAGAATATGCTACTCTCACGAGAACCAAGTTTTGTTTGCAGCAAAGGAAAACTAGTCTCCTCTTGGCTTATATCGAAATCTTCCAACATTTTTCTGCACAAATCCTGCACAAAGCTCTCTCCTCTGCGCTTCCGTGTTCGTCACTGCATTTGCCTACATCATAATTCATTCGCTGGACACCATCTCTCGTGAACACGCGTACAACAGTTAGCGGAAGCTAGAGATTACAGTTTATATCATTTTAAATATGGATATTTTTTTACACAAATGCATCGCTTGACTTTAGAAGGTCTTTATTAACCCCCGGAGCCATGAAGAGCACTTTTTACGATGGATGGATGCACTTTAATTTTGCTTGACCCCCATTCACTGCCATCACTGTATAAATATGTTATAGTTATATATACATTTTTATATATAACTCCAATTGTATTCATCTGAAAGAAGAAAGTCGTATACACCTAGGATGACTTAAGTAAATTTCATTTTTGGGTGAACTATCCTTTAAAACCAAATTCCCCTTGAAAAATCACTATATTTTATTACAACATGTAGTTCTCAATTTAAATACGCCATAAAAAGCAGCCAGGATATTCTTCAAAATGTTTTTTTTTTTTTGGCTACAAGACTATTCCACCCGGGACGGACCTACAACACATGACCACACACTGCATATATTATAATGTTCTAGAAATCTCCCAAGGGACTTCAAACAGCATTCCAATCAAATAGGCCGTCCCAGACAGGCATTGGAGTGGGCACCTGTCACGCCTTTACTGAGGGGTCTTTGGCTTGCTTGTCTGTCTGGGCTAAGACACAAATCACTGGCTGACTGGCACATGGCCAAATAATTAAATTAATTACAGTGCACTGAGTGAGTGAGTGAGAGAGAGAGAGAGAGAGAGAGAGAGAGAGAGAGAGAGAGAGAGAGAGAGAGAGAGAGAGAGAGAGACCAGGCCACTTGTCTAATTTTTGCATCCTAAGCAGAGGGAAGATGAAGTGCACTTTTGGTTATTACACTTCCAGAGATTTTCCAGAGAGTTCAATCAAAGCAACCTGTCCTAAATGAACTGAGAAGCAAATTAAAATATGAATTATTTGTAATTCATCTAAATGTATTAATTCATTCATTCATGACTAGACTGTACATGTTTGTTACAGGGTGTAACTGGTAAGACAATAATAATATATGGTATGTTTCAGTCATTGATTTATAACAATTAAATGGCCATTATAGGTTGATTAATTCAGTTGTTTGTTTCAATGATTAATCTCCTTTAACAATATATCCAAATATTTACCATTGATAAGTTTCCCAACTCTACACAATACATGAATTGCCACTCAGTCATCTTGCAATCTTTATAGTCACACCCTCTAAACAATGTAGAATGCTTTTTGTTTCCCAGAATTCCTTCCCCACCCTCACGTGCCCAGATAACTGAACCTACACAGAGCATACACAGAACCACATCACTGTGCTTTCAAGCTTAAATAATTGGTGACAAAAGAAGTAATTTGTTAATTATGCCTTATAATGGACTAACCTTGGGTGTGTTACCACGCAGTGTTCGCAAAGAGAGCAGTTCAGTGAACACAGGTCGCAGGCCTTAAAGGAACAGTTCACCCACAAATGAAAAATCTATAATTATTTACTCATCCTTGTTTTGTTTCATACCCACTTGACTTAGTTTCTTCATTGGAAAACATACACTGGTTAAAAAGAAGTGTGCTTAATTGCATTTTGTGTGCTTAATGTGCGCTTGCAGTGTTTAAATCTCAAAAATATATTTAAAAAAATGTATTTGCTGATCAAATAATATTAATATTAAGTGAAGTTAAGGTACGCTTTCATGACTGTTTCTTAAGTAGACTTTTAAAAAGTACATGTTTAAAACATGTTTTAATCATCTTTTGTTATTAAAACAGTAAAAATAGACGTTTGCTTTAAAGAGGTACACTTATTTTGGTGTGTTGACTAACATACTAAAGCACATGTAAAGTATTTGATTATAGTTTTAATTATAGTTTGTTATTTGATATTGGATTTAAAGTTAAACATTTAAAATGTACTGAACTGCAACTTCATAGTTACAAATGTGTAATTGCAAATTTATTTAATTAAATACACAACATACACGTTTCAACAGAAGTATCATGAATGCTGATCATTGCATTCAGTAATCATATAAAAACAATTGAAGTAATTATGAAATGGCATATTAAGATATACTTATATACCTATACATATAAACATACCTATACTTTTCCTACTCAAGTCGGTCAAAAAGTACTCGAAGTTCAATCAAATTAAATGTTACTATAAATGTAAACTATATACAGCATTTTATTTAAATGCACTTTTATTTATTTTTTTTTATTTTTTTGCACACCGAAAAAACAGCATTCAGTTTGCACTTCAAATCAAATCAAATCAAATCAAATCACTTTTATTGTCACATCACCACAGCAGGTGTGCTTTGGTGAGTGAAATTCTTGAGAGCGTGCTCCAGACAGTGCAGAAACAATTTACATATAGACAGTACATACTTACAGACTTATACAGATGACAATGTGCAGAATACACATACATATAGTCAGTACACACAGTGTACTATTATACATACTTACAGTTATCAATACACGTTATGCACCGTATGTATACATTTTACATTATGTACACATATATACACACAATAGTATGCAAAAAAAAGTTGCAGCAGATTTTACATAGGCCGGATACGCAAGTGTCATGGATGTGCGTTGCATGGTATCCAGTGGTAGCAGATAGATTGTTGTGTTTGTGCAGTGTGTGTGTGTGTGTGTAGTCCAGTTGAACTGTGTTAAAGTGCAGTGCATGGCATATTGTAAAGTGGGAGTGTGCTGTAGGGTGTATTAGTTTTTTTCTGTTCATTAGCCTGATAGCCTGAGGGAAAAAGCTATCCCTCAGTCGGCTAGTGCGGGATCGGATGCTGCGGAGACGTCTCCCTGAGGGCAGCAGAGAGAGCAGACTGTGGGACGGGTGGCTGGAGTCCTTGATGATCCTCCGGGCTTTCCTTATACACCGCCTGGTGTAGATGTCCTGGAGGGAGGGAAGCTCACCTCCAACAATGTGGCGGGCAGTTCGCACGACCCTTTGCAGAGCTTTGCGGTTGCCAGCGGTGCTGTTTCCAAACCAGGCGGTGATGCAGCCGGTCAGGATGCTCTCCACAGTGCAGGTGTAGAAGGATCTGAGGATGCTGGGGCTCGTTCCAAACTTCCTCAGCCGTCTCAGGAAGAAGAGGCGCTGATGTGCCTTCTTCAGCACTGCATCTGTGTGAGCAGACCATGTGAGATCCTCGGTGATGTGAACGCCGAGGAACTTAAAGCTGTTTACCCGCTCCACAGGTGTCTTGTCGATGGTGATGGGTGTGTGTTCTCTGCTCTGTCTCCTGAAATCCACCACCAGCTCCTTGGTCTTGTCGATGTTGAGTGAGAGGTGGTTCTCCTGACACCATTTAGTCAGGGTACTCACCTCCTCTCTGTAGGCCGTCTCATCGTTGTCAGTGATCAGGCCTATCACCGTTGTGCATTTAACACCAGTGCTGCCACACTGGTGCGAAAGGAGTCTGGGCAAGCTGGATTTGACAGAATGTGGATGACGTACACACACGACTGTACGTCATCGAGCTGGTGTGGTGCAGTCAGGGAGTACTGGAGTGGGATCTGAGGACGCATGCCCTGAGGAGCACCAGTGTTGAGGGATGAGATGAGGTTTGTTGCCCATTCTGACCACCTGACTTCTGCCTGTCAGAAGTCCAGGATCCAGCTGCACAGAGATCTGTTCAGTCCCAGAGTGCACTGGAGCTTTGCAACCAGTGTGGCAGGCACTATGGTGTTGCACAAATGCTGAACTATAATCCACGAACAGCATCCTCACATATAGGTGTTCGATTATTTTCCAGGTGGGAGAGAGCAGTGTGCAGGGTGAAGGCAATAGCACTGTCTTATGTAATTGTTGTGTCTGTGTTTTGATTTTTTGCACTGTCTGGAGCACACTCACAAGAATTTCACTCACCAAGCACTTGTGCTGTGGTATGCAATAAAAGTGATTGATTTAGTGGGTCCAGTGAAGCAGGCAGCACATTGCAGATGTGGTCTCTGATGAGTTTCTCAAAACACTTGCTGAAGATGGGGTCAGAGCAACAGGCCTCCAGTCATTCAAGCATGTGATTTTATTTTTCTTTGGTATGGGCACAATGGTGGCCATACCAAAGGTATCACCATTGTATGGTATACACAGGTATACACAATTCTATACAGTATATTCTTTCAAATAAATAATGTTCATAATAACTACTCATTTTATGTTGACAAAGTGTAAATCCTACATCGTTTTCACAGTGGTATTCAAACTTTATGTATTTTGATGACACATGGAACCAAAAGCATTTGGGAACAGTGACATCAAACCTTTTACAACATGGATAATGACTTAAATTCCAGTCTGGAAATCAGCATCTGCTTTATTTTAGAAAAGAGAACCGTGGTCATTCTGCTAAACAGCTCATCCACAAAAAGAAGAAGAAGAAGAAAATCAAATGAATTTGGAACAAGAGTGATTAAAAGATTACCAAAAAAATAAGCATTTCAGCCTGCTGCCTATTTTGCATTCTGTCATTATATAAGATGGGTTTAATTATTATGCCAAGGTCACTTGAACTTGTTTATCACCTCGGGCATTGTTAATGAGTTTAAGGGCGCAGTGCCCATCTGCCTCAGTAATTTGTACTTTTTCATAAAAAGCTGTCTTGAAAAAGCTTGGTAACAGAGATACATTCTTCTGATCATTCGATGGGACTATTATCATTATTTTGGTTGTTATGTTGTGCTGGAGATGACTGCTCATGTGTCAGGGAAGGGACTGATACAGCTTGTCATCGTGTGTGGGCATAAGACTTGCTCATCTTCTGTTTGTTTGTGAAGTTATTATAGTTTCAGTTCTGCACAGTGAAAACCTGTGTGTGTGTGTGTGTGTGTGTGTGTGTGTGTGTGTGTGTGTGTGTGTGTGTGTGTGTGTGTGTGGTGTGTGTGTGTGTGTGTGTGTGTGTGTGTGTGTGTGTGTGTGTGTGTGTGTGTGTGTGTGTGTGTGTGTGTGTGTGTGTGTGTGTGTGTGTGTGTGTGTGTGTGTGTGTGTGTGTGTGTGTGTGTGTGTGTGTGTGTGTGTAGCTGAACCTCCGTTGACCTGCATGTGTGTGTTCCGTCAGGGGTGGCAGCACTTTATATCTCCAATTTTAATCCTTTCTTTGTCGTTTCAGATTTATTTTGGTTACTAAAACAGGAACTCAAACAATGTGTTACCAAGCTTATCATTGCTTCATTTGTGTGCACATTGATACCTTGAAACAATTTTGATCAAGGGTCTGCAATGGTTACAAAAAATTTACCAATGCTCCATTGAGAAAAACCAAAGCAAACATTTAGTTGATTATTGTAGTTTTTATGGTTTACAACCAACATCCTTCACAAAAAATGCGCCTTCAAAAGATACCAGTGTGTGTGTGTGTGTTTGTGATTGCCTTAATAGTTGATTAACGTTTTTAGCTTCTGAAAACAAGATTTAACAGTGCAACTTGCACATAATTTTAAACAGGAAAACAAAACCAATTTAAAGTTTAAATGGTTTATTAAGTTTAAAATGACTTAACTATTTTAAGTAAATACACTTAAATGTGTAAATCTCAGGAAAGCCGTTCTACAAGCACCTATTTTTTACAGTGTTTTCGAAATAATCTTTAGCTGATCTTGCCTTCTTTTCCTCATCTTTCATCTTGTAGTTTTTCCAGTCTTCGCTCTTATTTCCTTTACTCTGTGTTTTGAGAAATCCAGGAAACAATTTTACCAGCATCAAGGGTCTGTTTAATGGGCCGTTTTGCTGAGAAAACCCAGAAGCTGTTGCAGCATTGTTGTTTGGCCTGGTCCAGACTCCACTTCAAAAGATCATGATTCTCCTGCCAAACACAACAGCGACTTAAGCCTTAATAAAGCGTCAGCTTCTGTAACTGCTTACCCAGTGGGAAAAAGACACTCGTTTTCTGTGGGCGTACTTGAAAAATATACATGAACGTTCTTTATTTGCCCTCCTCAGAGGCAGGAAAACAGTTTGGCATCAAATGTGCCCATGTAGCAGTAAAATAAGATGCTTTATTTGATTTAAATATAGTGCTCATAGGAACGCTTGGCAATATATCACCCAGTGTTGAGTGCAGTGATATCTGGGCTGGTATAGTGCACACACTTTCTACACTGTTGCCACAAATTCACTGACTCATTTATTAAAGATTACAGAATTAAATTAATTAAAGAACTCACATAAATTGCAATGCACTAACAATGTTTTCTGTGGAATCTACAAGGAATATTATAGTTTCCAATAAATAAACAAGTACTGACCTGCTTGAGCTTTTAATTAATTAATATGTGTCGATTGTTTTGCTAATTTGATGTACATTGTTGTCAAACCTTTGATCATGAGACTTCTTGGGGCATATTGCTTTCTTACCAATTAATTTATGAAAGTTTTAAGCATTTATATATATACTCAATTTAGCCTTTTTTTATTGTCATCAACTAAAATTAGTTGCCAATTAGATGACACTTTATAGTAAAAAATGTATTAAAAAAAATTCACACGATCTAATGAAATACTGACCAAATGTGAAAGTTGTTTGTTCTAAAAGACAAAAACTATGATAAAAAACTGTAAAATTAAAGACTGTTGCACATTGCATTTTGCTGGACTGGAGAAAGTGTGTTTGTCCATAATTATACAATGAACCTCAATAATGAGCATCCACAGAAACCCGGAGTTTAAATGAGTGCGCAGGCATCATGAGACGAGAAGCAGAGGAGTGGAGAGTTCTCAGGCTGGCTAAATGAAACACAGACTCTTGTGCCAGCCAGACTGGCCTTTCCTGTTATGGAAATGTGCACAGGACCGAAGCTTAAAAGAACTTCACACTGCTGCTTGAACACCCCACCCGAATGTATCCGATTGAATAGACCTCTCCTTTTTCTCTCTTTATTTTGGAAACTTATGTTTTATATCCATCAAAAACCAATGCCATTGTACAACAGGGCTGGTTGTAGAAACGTTCATGGGCTTGGCTCCTTTCACAACATTACACAAGAATACACAGGATCCCGGGGTTTTGAATGAAGTATATTTACTGTTCTTACTTCTTTCACACCCGTATGAACTCTGGAAGTTCACAGAGGACTTCCGGGACCTCTTTGCTTTCCACATGCTAAATGTCACCACGTGCATTGACTTCTCATAATGTTTATGTCAGATCTGTGACCACTTTGGTCATCTCATGTTCCTAGATACAGGACGAACAGCTGTGCTTAACATCTGAATGTAGTTAATCCACAATTAAAGTGAATTTCATGGTCGAGGAGGAAGGTGGATCAGCCTGTGCTGTATAATTCATTACTAATGAAGGAAAAACAGCGGACATGTTGTCTCAAGTGCAGATCTGTGCTCATATTCGCACATGTTATTTGAATTATACTCAGTACAGCATCCCATGTTAGCATGTCAGGGTGTCCCTACGTGCTTCAACATGATGTGATCTAAATGCAATTCAGCCTTTGACTGCTTTGACCCAAGAAAAACATGGGTTTTATTAAACCAAACAAATCCTTGCACTCGTAGACCTGTGCTTGTCAGGGGTATTGGGTTGTTATGACAGTAGATTATGATGTTTAAAATCTTTAACTTGTGCTGAAATCACTCAAAAGGATGTGTAAAGACCTGATTAATGGCAAATTGTGAGAATGAAACTAAATTACCACAACTTCTTTCAAGTACATTGACAAAATCATCATGATGAATGCTTGCTGCTGCCCACTTAAAATGAAAGTGATTAGAGAGTGTAGGAATCCATTTGTATCTGCATTGGGCCTCATTACTCAATGTTCAACCTCATTAGGATACATTAGTAAATGAAAAAACCAATGTATCGGGAGGTAGACGCAATGTCATGAAACTGGGTGCAACAAAAATGGCAGGAGCATGCCAACTATTTGTTGTCAAGGCACTAGTTAACCAAAAAAAAATTTAATTATGTTATCTTGATTTAAAAGTTATCCATGGGTTACTGACTATTAAAGCGATAGTTCACCAAAAAAATTACACATTTTGTCACTAATTACTCACCCTCCTGTTGTTCCAAACCCGTAAGACCTTCGTTCATCTTTGGAACACAAATTAAGATATTTTTGATGCATTCCGAGAGCTCTCTGACCCTCCCATAGACAGCAACGATCCTTACACGATCAAGGCTCTAGAAACGTTGAATGGAGATCGTTAAAATAATTAATGTGACATCAGGGGTTCAACCATAATTTTACGAAGCTACGAGAATACTTTTTGTGCGCAAAGAAAATAAGTAATAATGACTTTATTCAACAAATTTTCTCCTCCGCGTCCTCCTATATTTTGAAGAGTATCACATACATATGTAACGTATGTATGCAGATACATTGTTTACGTTCAGATCAAAGCGTAAAAAACTGTAAACAGCGTATCCGCGTGCAGTGCTGCTAACAAAGAACAGCATACATTGTTTACGTATCTTACAAATAATTCACTGCTTATTGACTAAAAAAATCTACCTAAGAAAAGCTGTGTTGTCATCAGAAAATTTACATTTTGGTTGTATTTGTATGGATTTGAATAGACTTGTATGTAAGGTTCACCTATTCCTGTAAATCATATATGGCAATAACGGTAAACAAACCTCCAACGATTTCTTACTCTTTCAGGGGGGGGGGGAGTTTGGAGGAATTGAATATGGTAAGTTTAAAGTAGGTATATGTTCACATGTGGTGAGCTGCTCTTATATAAGATGTTGCTCTGGCACAGTGAGTCAGTGTTGCACATGTGTGGAAACTCAGATATTTGTGACAGGATTTCAAACTCCAAGCAACATTTCCTGGGGCTCAGCAGTGCTGAAGAATAGAACATTACGGTGTAAGAGGATTCTGTTACCCACAACACTCTTGGCAAGAGAAGAAGAAAATCACCCACCCCAAATTTGGCAGGGTATACTCGACTGGTGTAGCTTTCCCTAAACGGCGCTGCCAATTTCCTTTACATCAATATGCATCTGAGAAGAATTCAAGATTATGTCTGAACTTCAGGACTTGGATTAGCAGCCTATGGGCTAGTGATATCATTTTTGTTTAACTGGGTACATTTAAATTAATTGCTAAACATATTTCTAAGCTTCTTATATAAATCCAGAATATACATTTTGAAGAAGGAATGATACATTTTGAAAGGCACATGTACAGAGTTGAGAGGTAAAAATGTAACCTAGATTCAAACCTAGATTACCCAAATAATCATGATTTAGATCATGACTCAAATCTGATTTGACGTTTAACATCTACTGTATCTGTATATTCAGATATATTCCAATCAAAATATATTTAGGATGCTGGTAAACTTAAAGGAATAATTCACCCAATAATTAAAATTTGCTGAAAATATACTCATCCTGCATCTAGGATATAGATGAGTTTGTTTCTTCATCAGAATGTATTTGGAGACATTTTACTTGTGGATTATTGAGATTTTATCAGCTGTTTGGACTCTCATTCTGACGGCACCCATTCATTGCAGAGCATCCATTGGTGAGCAAGTGATCTAATGCTAAATTTATCTGATGCTAAATGCTAAAATCTGTTCTAATGAAGAAACAAATCTTACTGTAGATTGCCTGGAGATTAAAACATTTTCAGAAAATTTCCAATTTTGGGTGAACTATTCCTATAAAAAGATATGCTTTTTAACAGAGCAAGTGTTTGGCTTATTTCTAAACCTTTATACAATACAATAATGTTCACAAAATGGATTGATGTTTAAGGTTAAAACAAAAAATAAATATATATTTTCTAATTAATGAGTTGAGTAAATGCATGTTCACATTAGTCGAGAACTAGTGTAATACAGTAAGAACTACAGTTAGCATCATGTTTACACAGTGCAACGCCTCTGTACTCTCTCCCGATTTCTCTCAGTGTAGAGACAAGAGAGGTCTCAGTCTATAAATGGAAAACAACGTAACTTGTGTTACTTATTTGAAAAATTAACTCAAGTATTTTGTTGTACATTCAAAACTAATGCATCACTTTTCTAGTTACTTGAAAAAAAAGTAATCTGATTATGTAACTTGAGTTCCCTATTGAAAGGTAACTCCTGTTGCGTCGTCATTGACGACTGCTTTGGGGGAAACTTCTGTTTACTCTGTTACTGAAGCCAGATTGGTTTACGTTTGTGTAACTGCAAACCAATGGCGCTTGAGCCCGCAAAAGGGGGGGTCGACTTGCTATAAAAATCAGTCCAGAGCGTAATTTTCATCAGAATCTTCTCCTTCAGCAACGAGACCATCTCTTCGCTGACTCTGCAAGAAGCCGAAGAAAAAGAAGCTTACCTCTTCACTGCTCCCGCCGTTAAATCCAGCCCCGGCAGTGGACGATTTCCCCTGCGGCCATCCGGCGAGGAAAAAATAGCAAATTCCTGAGCAAATTTCCAAGCGCGTTGTTTCAAATGTCACTTCGCGAGTGTAGAATTGGATGGGCACGATGAGTGCGTCACATGTCTGGGTGTCGCCCTCGCAGAGGCTGCACTCGCAGGGGCTTCGTGTCCTCACTGCGAGGTCATGAGCCTTGCTCGCCTTCGCTCGCGGATCACTTTTTTCACGAAGGGAGTCTGATCGACTCCCAACAAGTGTCAATAATACCATTTTAGAGACTAGAGCTCCATCCACATGGCGCCTCTATGCCCTTAAGTGGTCAGTCTTCAGCGACTGGTGTTCAGCACGTAATCAGGATCCGATTTCATGTGACGTGACCCACATGCTAATCTTTCTACAAGAGCTGCTGGACAATGGGCTCACCCCTTCCACGCTCAAGGTCTATATGCCAGCCATCATGGCGAATCACTCTCCCGAGGCTGGCAGGACTATTGACAGAAATGAGTTGGTTGTTAGGTTCCTTAAAGGCACTTGGCAGTTAAATCCTCCTCGCCCTAAGACTGTACCAACTTGGGACTTATCTATAGTCCTCGGGGCCCTCAAGGGCCCTCCCTTTGAGCCGCTTCATACAGCTGGCGTAAGGGTCATGACACTCAAAACCCCTCTGATTTTGGGCCTAGCGTCCTTCAAGCGAGTGGGTAAGATGCAAGCCCTGTCAGTCAGTGCTTCCTGTCTTGAGTTCAGACCCAACGACTGTAAGGCCGTTCTTCAGTCACGTGGCGGCTATGTACCGCCCAGTTTCGGGCAATGTGAGTATACAGTACTTTGAGCGTTCTAAGTCATTTAGACAGTCTGAACAGCTCTTTGTGTGCTTTGGAGGCTGCTCTAAAGGGCTGCCGGTCACAAAGCAAAGGCTATCTCATTGGATAGTGGAGGCTATCGCCCTAGCCTATGCCTCAGTGGGCGTACAGGGCCCTATAGGTGTGAGGGCCCACTCCACAAGAGGAATGGCCTCATCCTGGGCCTGGTCCAGCAGAATCTCTATTGGGGAGATTTGTGCGGCCACCGGCTGGTCGTCGCTGTCTACCTTATTAGATTCTACAGTTTGGACATTCCTGCCCTGCAGGCACAGGTACTATCTGCTTACTGCTACTTTTTTCCCCCTTTTGGGCAGGAAAGGCTTATGACAAGCAGACCCCAGATCCCACTCGGGTCTCTTATAGCTCAGACTCACGGGGTCCACACTGAGTGTGCCTGAGCTGAGCTCGCAGGGCAGGCTTAGTTCTGCTTCTGCTTTTGCATGGCATTACTGGATGCGTTCCCCAAAGCAGCCGTCAATGACGACGCAACGGGAGTTACCTTTCGATAGGGAACACTCCGGTTACTCATGTAACCTCGGTTCCCTGAGATAAGGGAACGAGCGTTGCATGACTGGCCGTGCTGTAGCTGCACGCAAATCGATGGCTGTCACTTCAGTCGTTGATTCTGATTAAATGGCGCTCTGGGACGACCTTTATATCAAATTGTGAGATTGTGAGATTTTGTGATCTAGGGTCACATATAATAAACATTTATTTTGTATTTAGAATGCTTAGATAAAATTCTGATAAAGAAATCATTTTTGGTGTGTGCATTCACCATGTGCAATCAGTATGTGGTGCATAACAGAAAACTGTGATCTGCTTATGAAGTGTATATGTGCATAAGTGCATGCACATGTTTATATATGTGCATCTTTGTTTGGGTTTCTTTTTCTCTTGTGGATTTGCTCTGCATGTTCTCTCACTCACAGAAGGGATGTCATTGTGTTTTGTGGTTGACTCTGGCTTGTTATCTTTTCCTGAAGCCTGTGGTTTACTGAAGGAATAGATGGTGATGAGAGATTGCAGAGTCTTTCTGATATTGACAAAATTGCAGCTCAGTTGTGAACATCTTGGCAATACATCTGCACTTCAGGAAAGAAAAATGACAAATGTAATATTTTAATGTCTCAATTGTTTCTCCTACATAACAATGATATTAAATGGAGTGCAACATCCGCTTGTCTCTTGATTTTTTTCTCCTGAAAAAAAGTAATCTCAAAAATGTTGCCTCTAGTTCTTTAAGAACAACATCTTAACAATGTCTCATACTGTAGTCAGATTTACGCCCGTTTACGCCACTGAAAAAGGTAATTGTGACTTTTTATCTCACAATTCTGACTTTTTTCACAGTTAAGTATACATCTTGAAATTCTGACTTATTTTCTAGGAAATGTGTGATAAAAACTCCAGATTCTGACATTTTTTTCAGAATTGAAAGATTTAAAGTCATTGGATGCGACATGAACTTTAACAAGCTGTTTGAACTCTAATATGTGTTGGCAGTGTGTGTACACAACCACCCTTTAATGATAAAGATCAACCCAGTGTTATTTTTTTTATCTCGTCAAATAATTTCCCCTTTCTTAAATTGAGCCGATCTCAGGTGCCTGTCTGTATGACGTCACACTGACAGGCCCCTCCCACGATTATTTGATTGAGCATTTCAGCACAGACTGGACAGGTACCTCAGGTACCTTCGAAGATACCTCAATTCCTCTGGGAATTAAGTCGTGCAGTAAATTTCAGCCTAGCCTTCTACTGTTTGATTCAACTGATGATGGTAATCATGCTTCTGTGAACATTGTCATTCAAATAAATTCCCCCTGTTGGTTAATGTAGGTATTCCTGTGTGTTTAATGTTAGATTGATTGAAAAACTTTGGTTAGTAATTCTGTGAGACTCCATGGAGCCCACAAGCCGCAGCAGCTGTCTGAAACAATTAGAGCAAAACGCTGGGGGCTTTGCAGACTTTCTGCATCTATGCAAAAACACTGCATTTGCTTGGGTGTGAAACTGAAGTGTGAGCAACAGATATCTCAGGGTGGCATATTTAAATGAATCACCCCTGCTTTATACATGAAAGAAGCTGAGACAGAGGGATAGGAACGTGCAGTCTAACATACTTCCCCTCGTCCTGGAGATTTCCCCTCTCACAGCAATACTCATATCTCATGTTTATCTGTCTGCTCAAGTGTGATGCAAATCTGAATAGTTTCTTTTTCACAGTTGACAGATCCTGCAGTCTCCACTGTCTCTGTTAATTTCTCTTTCATACATGTCACTGATTCTGCCTCACAGCTTCAAACAGCATAAACCTCTAAATTATAAAGCAAGAAAAATGCTCTTCATATAATATTTTTTCAATTTTGTAGGTTATTACTTAGTTAAAAAAGAAGCAATGCAAAAATCTGTCTTCATAATATTTTGCCTGATCTTTTTTACAGCATAATTTAATTAAAAAGATCAAATAGCTAAGAAAAGATGTGTAATTAAATCAGTCTTATGAAAATGTTTTTGTCTTGTTTTATTTGGTTTTCCTGCCCAGTAAAATTAGTCTCTTCTGTCCCTGCTGGTCCCGTCCATCAAGCCCCTGCTGGTCCCGTCCACAGCCCCTGCTGGTCCCGCATAGCCCCTGCTGGCTCCGTCCGGCTCTCCAATCCCCTGCTGGTTCCTCTCAAGCCCTGCTGGTTCCGTCCGGCTCCCCATTTTGTTCCCCAGAGCCCCGAGATGAGCGCGCCCCCTTATACAAGAATTTTTTTTTAAAGCAGCTCCCTGCTCCGCCAGAAAAGCTCCCTGCTCCGCCATGCATATGTCCGCCCGAGCTCCCCGCTTTACATACGCTCCGCCATATACCCGCTCCGCCATATTTTTTCACGGGCGCCGCCCTGGAGGCCTCCTGTCCTGTCCTGTCTCTGTGGTCCCTTTCCAAGCGCCCACCCCCCCCCCCCCCCGTTGTAGGTAAACCGTTCGGGAGGGGGGAGATGCCAGTTTCCCCTTTTCATTTGGTTTTCCTGCCCTTCTTAGTTAAGTCTCTGTCTTGTCGTGAAAAGGTCTCCCCTTTATAAGCCCTGTGTTTCCCTGCCTAGCTGCTTCATATTGCTGTTATAATATAACTTTTTTGCCTCACAGTTTATATCTTGCAATTGTGACTACATTTTCATACATACCACATTCTAAGTCATAACATGACTGTACACAGTGTTGGGGAGAAACTAGTTACATGTAACCGAATTGCATAATTTAATTACAAAATAAAAGTAATTGTAATTAGTTACAGTTACTAAGAAAAGATGTGTAATTAAATTACAGTTACTTATGAAAATGTAAAGGTGTCAGCTCCGTGTCTTGTGTTTCCCCTCCTCTCGTGCCCATATTTGGTTTTCCTGCCCTAGTTTCGTTAATTAGTTTATTAGTCTCTGTCTGTCCCTGCTGGTCCCGTCCAGCTCTCCAGAGCCCCTGCTGGTCCCGTCCAGCTCTCTAGAGCCCCTGCTGGTCCCGTCCAGCTCTCCAGAGCCCCTGCTGGTCCCGTCCAGCTCTCTAGAGCCCCTGCTGGTACACAACAACACAAGGAAAAAATCCAGCTCTCCAGAGCCCCTGCTGGCTCCGTCCGGCTCCCCAGAGCCCCTGCTGGTTCCATCCGGCTCCCCTGAGCCCCTGCTGGTTCCGTCCGGCTCCCCAGAGCCCCGAGCGACCGCGCCTCCTGAGCGCCCCCCTGACAAACAAATAAAGATAG
This sequence comes from Ptychobarbus kaznakovi, assembly GCA_027422405.1. Taxonomy (NCBI): domain Eukaryota; kingdom Metazoa; phylum Chordata; class Actinopteri; order Cypriniformes; family Cyprinidae; genus Ptychobarbus; species Ptychobarbus kaznakovi. Next base: position 33,026,345 of record CM049794.1, read on the forward strand.
GAGTTACCCCAATAAACAAGCAAATTTTTTTGGGGGGGCTGAGGAACAAAACCAGACAAAACCCGCCATGGAGACATCCCAAGCTCCCTGCTCCGCCATGGAGGCATCCCAAGCTCCCTGCTCCGCCATGGAGGCCGCCCGAGCTCCCCGCCATAGAGCAGCATGTCCGCCCGAGCTCCCCGCTCCGCCACTGTCTCTATCCGCCCGAGCTAACACAAGCACAAACGCTCCGCCATGGCCTCCTGACTCAAACAAAAAGCCAAGATCCGCCAGGCCGCCCGAACTCCCCGCTCCGCCAAAAAAAAGGTTGGCCGCCCGAGTCCCCTGACCCGCCATGGCTCCCAGAACGGGCGGCCGCCCTGGAGGCGTGCCTGTCCTGTCCTGTCTCTGAACACAAAAACTGTCCCTTATAAGGCCTCCAGAGCACCCACCCCCCCTCTCCGTTGGACCCCCCCTCTCCGTTGGATGGTGTACGGTGCGGGACGCACCGTTCGGGAGGGGAGAGTAATGTCAGCTCCGTGTCTTGTGTTTCCCCTCCTCTCGTCCAAAAAAAATAACTTGCCCATATTTGGTTTTCCTGCCCTAGTTTAGCAAGCACAAGAGCCAGGTTTATTAGTTTATTAGTCCTCTGTCTGTTGTCGTGATTCAAGAAACAGGTAACACCAAAACGAACCAGCAAACACACAAGGGAAGTTCCAGGTGTCTCTAGTTTAGTCTCCCCTTTATAAGCCCTGTGTTTCCCTGCCTCTGGGTCCAGTGTTAACATCATTTCCGTCAGTGTGATCTGTGTACCTGTCTCCAGCGATCGCCATGTGTTCTCATTAAAGTGATTGTCAGCAGTATCCTCGTTGACCAGGGGAAACAGGGAGGTGGGACAAGGGAGGACATGGAAACACAAACAGAGACAGAGCCATCCCCCGTGCACCCGTGACAAAAGGGTTACATATTATTTTTTCATACATGCTCCCACATACAGATTTAATTGATTTCTTTCATAAATTGCAGTGACTGCTCTAAAATATGAAACACCAACGTTTCAGAAGTTTATAACATGCTTTTCCAATAAGTCTTATATTTCCTATATGGGTTTATGTATATGCTTTTTTTTTAAGATTAGCTGTTTTTTTCTAAGTCATCATTAGATTAGAGTGCTTCATGTCATGGCTATGCAAAGATTTGATTTCAAAATCAGTATCATAGCTATTAAACTATTTATTGTTATGATTTTAAATCTGTATTTATCCTCATCATGATTCTAAATTAAGTCCGATTTTGAACTGGCTGTGCTTCAAAGGGACATCAGATGCCCATTTTCCATAAGTGGGTATGATTCTTTATTTGGGGGTAATCTTGAAATGGTCTCGGTGGGCATGTAAAAGAACACAGCGACTCGTTTCGGTGCATATCTCTTTACATGTTAATGAGCTCTGCTCACCCCGCCACTCTCTTCTGTGGAAGAGCAAAGGCGATTTGCAGTTTGCAGATAATCATAAAAAAATATAAAGTGAGAGACTTACTTCTTCTGGAGGTGCAGCTGGATCATAAGCAATGGTTGCTTATGATCCAGCTGCCATTGTAAAAATTGCAAAAAAGGCTTTTGCAAAAAAGGCTTTTGGGGGATTAAAAAAGGAGTGCATTTTTACCATTGTATGGTGGTTGTGTCCACACACTACAAAGACACATTTATATGAAAATGGAGATATTTTGCATCCAATGTCTCCTTTAAAATTTTAATATTATTGTCTTAATTCAAGTGATGAAGGCTTTCGAAAGACGGACAGTAATTAGTGTTAAACACTACTGTAAGTTTAACCCTGCCTGCTTTACATGTTTGGAAATGATTAACAGTTGAAAACATTAGAAATGTAGAAAAGTAATCAAAAAGTAATCAAATGTAATCAGTTACTTTACTTTTATAAAGTAATTTAAAATGTACACTACTTATTAAATTTATTACAACTTGTAATATGTGACCTATTACATTTCCAAAGTAACCTTCACAACACTGACTGTACATAATACAGTGTGACTTTAGATTTCTCAGTTTATGACTTCAGAAATCACAGTGCGACTTTATTACTTGCTATGTGTCTTTAAAATTTGCAGTTGCAACAATTTCTCATTGTAACTTACAAAATGACTTTAATATCTTGCATTTATGATTTGTTGTCTCTCTTTCCCGGCGCGCGCACACCCCTCTTTACATTTGCAGCTAAAAAAGGAGCTGCGCTTTCAGTTAAAAAACAGATATGTTGCTTCTCTAATTTTACATGCCAGTATAGCCGAAATCACAGCACAGCTATTGTCTTTATCTTATGTGTAGCCTATTTTATTTTATCGAACGACGGCACGATTAAAAATCTGGATTTTTGTGCAGATTAACATCTTGGAAGTGAGAGCTGGTTATGTAGTCTTAATGGGTCGCGTTTCAGTCACTATTCATATTCATTCCGTTGTCTGACAACAGAAACAGGAAAATATATAAATGAAAACAGTTTAATTGAGAATTTAGCTGCCTCAAAATAGGCTACAGTATGTGGCACAGAGAGGCAAACAAATGAAATAATAAATAATAAATGTAGATTTTGCATGTTCAGAAGAAGTGAGCTGCTCTGTTGTACAAAAATGTAAACAGGCTTGTGTCAGTAAATTGCTCAGAGCAAATAAATAGGAACCTGTTATTTCTTTGTTCTTTTTTCATGTGTCTAATAGAAATGAACAAGTTCTTTGAAAAACATCTAGTACCGTTGGTCTAGTCTTCATGCTCTGTTAACTATGGTTTCACTAATAATAAACATATATTGCATAAAGCATCTATATTTGTCCATTCCCATGTTGATTAGAGTATTTAAAACTTGAAAAGTATTAAATTAAGCTACATTAAGAACAGATACAAATGTGTGATTAAGTTGCGATTATTCGCAAGTTAACTCATGACAATCGATTAGTTGCGATTAAATATTTTAATCGATTGACAGCCCTAAGTTAAAATTACTCAAACTAAATGTAGGCTTACGCTGGTAACTCATCAGTGGACTTTCCTCGTCAATATAGGCTATATTTGTCACACTTTTCTCATTCTTCCTAATGTGGACATGTTGCAGTGGGCATTCCTCTTGACTGAGGGTCTCGTCTGTGCGGTAACGACTGGGTCTTTCTACAGAACAACGCTGCAGTTCACAACGCCCGCCTGATGAAAGACTTCTTCCAGGAGAATAACGTCGCTCTTTTGGACCATCCTGCGTGTTTCACTGATCTTTTTTTACTTTTTTTTCCCATAACTCACATGATATTTTAAGAAATGTAAAATGACTGACTTACTGACTGACGTTGCGCACGTCCTTGCTTGTGCTGCTCAACCATCCTGCCACGTTCAAAGACAGAAAGAATGTTTGCCTTTGCCATCCGGAGGTCATGACAGTGTGACTGCCTGAAGGACAATGACATGAAAGCCATATTTTTGTGCAGATTTTAACTTTTTAAGGCTATGGTCTAATACTTTTGATCAGCTGATGAACAGCCTGTTTGAGTTTAAATGCAGTTTTCAATAAATTGCCTACTCTCTATTTTTGTCTCTTGATCCTGATTCTTCTTTTGGCATTTTGAAGCAATACTTACAACCTGGTTACGATCCACCATCGCGAAATGCGAATACTTGTAATGTTTCCTCCGGTCTTAAGATTTTGTTCAGGAGTGTATATGTATGCATATTTATCACAGCGTATTATACTTAGTGTTTATCGTTGTGATAAAATGAATAATGAAGTGCCGTGAAGAAGCTGATAAGATTATGATTCATCATTGGTCATGATAAGGGCCAGAACACTTTGAAAAGGTCACATTCAGTGCTTTTGAAATAAAACGCAATGAATCTCCTTCATCTGTAAACACTATTTCCAAATAAAAATATTCAGTTTGAAAAGAGTCCTTGTTACTTTTTTATCTGTGTAAGGACATTAGCCAAATTGGAACACAAAGTTCTTATTTAGTAAACAGAATATTAATGTCGCCTTGTAAATGCCTATTTTAGTGAAGCGTGTCGTGTTCCAACAGCCGACGGCTTGAACTGCGATCTGGCCCCCGCTGTTTTTTTATGTTTCTGTTGGATTTATCTGTCACACATTGAAGTGGCGGTGTTCTTGCCAAAGCATATTTGTAAGACAAACAGACTGAGCAACTGACTGTTTAGTTGGATTTCCCTAAGGCAGTTCAGACATCAAGACTGCTGCCCTCAGGAGGGGTTTACACATACGCTCTCTCTCTCTTTCCAATGATCTGATGTTTATTAGCTTTGCCCTGTCAGCCTGAGGGTAATGGGGTATGTGGATGTGTCTGTCAGAGGTCTGGCCTACTTAATCGCATGGAAAACAAAAGGATAAATCTTATCCTCCACCTCCCACACATATGAGCACTTTTCATCACTAAAGACTAACTTTAGCTCCAGATAAATTTGTGTGTTTTATAGCAGTTTGAGTTAGTGTATGTGATACGGATAGATAGATAGATAGATAGATAGATAGATAGATAGATAGATAGATAGATAGATAGATAGATAGATAGATAGATAGATAGATAGATAGATAGATAGATAGATAGATAGATAGATAGATAGATAGATAGATAGATAGATAGATAGTTTGTGTGTGTTGGGTGCGTGCGTGCGTGTGCGTGCGTGCGTGCGTGCGTGTGTGTGTGTGTTTTGGCCACCATATAAAGTCTCATTTATTACTCGCAGTGATTTCGGTAAGCAATACATCAGATTGATTACACAGTTATATGAATACATCGGTTCTAGCGCTGACTGAGCTGAAGGAGCATACTGTTGAAACAGCACATTAACTCTGAGTGAGAAGAGACAAAATTAGATGTATTTTATTTGACTCACCGCTGCTTTACATTGGATTACGCTTCTACGCAAATGAACCAAAGCGCTGGCCTAAACACAGGTTTAACAGCATGAACACTGTTATAACAAACATTAGGGAGTATTAGTGCAATCTTACCGAGCACTGACTCGAGTCCTGGTTTCTGTGTGTGCTAGTGTTCCCGTTAGTAAAACACTGTTTCTAAGTGAGGTCAATCTAACCTACCTATTCTCTCAGAGTGTTTCCTCTTGGGACAGAAGAGCTTGTTAGTTAACTATCTGCGCCTCAGGCCTCTCTGGGTAACTGCCTGAACTCATGGTGTGCCACATATGGTGAGAACATCCATGTGGTGGAAAGTGTGCTTCAACAAAACTTCACATGCATTTGGCATATACTTTTATCCAAAATAAATTTCACAATGTAACGTGTGAGTTGCTATGGGGCTAGAAGTTGGAATAGACCTTCTTATTCAATAATACAATGAGATTTAGCTGCTGATAAAATTGCATAGCATTTTATACTATTTAACTTTCAATGTCCTGGATGTTTATTTCTGCGCTACTACTTTAAATATTTTAATTATATAAAAATACTGTTTACAATTTAAAAGAACTTCAATTCCCAGAGAACACACATACTGACAAGAATGTATAGCCTGAATGCACTGTAAGTTGCTTTGGGTAAAAGCGTCTGCTAAATGCATAAAAAAAAAAAAATGGTACGTATAGTCACCCTACCTAAATATAAGCAACTTTAATAATGACTTTTGCCTTAGCTAGTGTTACTAATAAAGTTGGTGTGAAAAAGTTTGAAAACTGACAGACTGTTATTGTGGATTATCACAGAACAATATCCAGGCTCAGGCTTTTGAACTGCTATTTCAGGTCATGAGGGAGATCACATTACAAACACACACATTTTACCCCTTTCTCATGGGGTTTGAAGTTTAGATGGAAAAAGTATGTGGAAACTTCTCACTAAGACAAATGTGTGAGATGGGTGTGCACCTTTTAGACACACAAACTTAGAAGCCCCTTCTCACCCACGTGAAGGTCAGAGGTCAAAGGGTACATATGTGCATTTCAGTCCATCATCTTTGGACAGCTGAATCTGGCTCCCCTCAAAGCATAGACCCTTAGAGGAGGTGTGTGTGTGTGTGTGTGTGTGTGTGTGTGTGTGTGTGTGTGTGTGTGTGTGTGTGTGTGTGTGTGTGTGTGTGTGTGTGTGTGTGTGTGTGTGTGTGTGTGTGTGTGTGTGTGTGTGTGTGTGTGTGTGTGTGTGTGTGTGTGTGTGTGTGTGTGTGTGTGTGTGGTATGGAATCTAGTGAGGTACCATTACTCCTCTGATCCTGGGCGAAAAGCCCCCTCAGGGAAAACAGTGCAGTCGGGTTAAAGGTAAACTCAAATGTTAGTGACATTGAAAGCATCTAACTGATTGTGGAATGTGGTAATACACATTGTGCTGTGATATAGGTACATACTGATAGTTTAGGGGTTACATTTTTTGTGTGCATTTATACTATAAATTCCTTAAAAAGTAATGGTGTGGTTGGATGACTGACTATACATGTCTTGCTGTAGCCAACATAGTTAAGGGATAGTTTGCCTAAAAAAATGTATTTTGTTATCCTTGACTATCTTGGACAGCTGAATCTGGCTCCCCTCAAAGCATAGACCCTTGAGGAGTGTAGTGTGGTGTATGGAAATCTAGTGAGGTACATTACTCTCTGATCCTGGCGAAAGCCCCCTCAGGAAACAGTCGGGTTAAAGGTAAACTCAAATGTTAGTGACATTGAAAGCATCTAACTGATTGTGGAATGTGGTAATAACACATTGTGCTGTGATATAGGTACATACTGATAGTTTAGGGGTTACATTTTTTGTGTGCATTTATATCTATAAATTCCTTAAAAACTAATGGTGTGGATGGATGGACTGACTATACATGTCTCTGCTGTAGCCAACATCAGTTAAAGGGATAGTTTGCCTAAAAAAATTTATTTTGTTATCCTTTACTCACCCTTGTTTGACATAAATAATATGTGTAACATATATGTGATGCGATCTAGGAAAACACAAGGTGAAATTTTACCTTTTTTAGGTTTTGATATATGAAAGCTGGGTTCAAGCACTTTCCAAATTTATTTTTATTTTGTCCATAGCTTGACCGTAACTATCTGGCTATCTGAAGTTGTCTGATAGCTATGATTTTCAGGAATGGAATTTTGAGAAAAACGGGTTTAAAGTGAGACGGGTTTCACTTCACGGGTTTAATGAGAGCTGTCTATAAGGAGCGCTATACTGCATCATTACACAAACAGGCTAACGTTACCCTGAAGAGTTTTCCATTGTTTATCATGGGCATAGTCTCTGAACTGTTGATCACCCCTTGTTTGTTTAGATAGCATGAATAGTGAGTAGTGTACCTCAGAAAAGCGCAACTGTTCGCGCACCTGTGCATATAACAGACTGTTACCGGACTCCTCTTTAGTAACTTCATCATCCGATCCTTCATCTCTGGATGTGAAATAGTCCATTATAACATTGTTTTAGGGCACTGACATCGCCAAGATTAAGCAGACTGAGATGAGCAAGAGCGTTTAATTGAGCAGCTCCTTCAGACTGCATTGTTTTCTTGTGCTCCGCCATCTCACAATATTAAAATAAATTACACTTTTATACCGTAGTTTACACAGGTCTGGTGGGGAATGTGCATTGATACACATATATTATACATGTTATGTGGTTTATTTTGATAGGTAGGTGTTTTTATGGTGTTAGAGAAGCACCTCCGCAGCGCGTTCATAAGAGAAAACAGTCTTTTCTGCTTGCTGCAATAAATCGCTATTTTTCTGCACTAAACAAGTGAATTTTGCCAAGATATTTTCAGAGATGATAGACAAGATGTTATAGAATACAATTTAGTGAAAACCTAATTTTGACCAAAAAAATGACATTCAACCTATTTTTCGAATTTCCTGAAAGCGTCCCAGAGCGACATCCGACAGGCTTTCCTGGGTCGCATCACATATAATAAAAAACGTATCAATAAAAAAACTGTATAAATGGCATCCAAAAACAAAACTGGACCTCATTAACTTTCAAAATATTGTTTGGTCTTTTGCAGAACTAGAATAGTTTGCCCAAAGTCTTTAAAGCTTTCATGCTTTAAAAAGGATGCAAAACCACCATAACATTTGCATAGAATTGACCCATATGACTTGTGATTGTTGATTCTCTCTATCCCTTTTCCCATGTTTTTCCTCCTACTATCTTCCTCACTCCTGTGGTGAGTCCTTCCTCCAGTCGGGAGCAGAGGGACTATCTGTGGGTCAGAAACAACAGACTCCATCTAAGGGAAAAATAAACTTTTCGTGTTGTTATGTCTGCTCTGTTGTGTATTGTCACAGCAACGACCTTTTGCTCCTCTATTGTCTGATGCTCTTCCAGTTTGTCTTACCCGTGTGAAAAGATGTTTCGACAATCTATTTTTCACGATGGTTAACACTGTGCAAAAAGCATGAAACTATTAATTTTGTTTATCTAAGACAGTTTGGAGTGGGGTCAGAATTATAGATAAGGTCTATGTGAGAGAAAGAAAGAGAAAAGTTCATAATTTGAAAAAATGTCACAATACTTTTGTGAATCCGTTACTAATTAATTGTCGTGTCCATCCAAACCTGTGTGACTTATTTCTCCTGTGGAACACAAAATGAGAAATGTTGAAGAATGTAATGGCTCTCTTTCAGGCCGTTAAGATAAAAAATGACAGAAAAAGCACCTTAGAAATATCATACATTTTATACGATTCATATGCTACATTCCAGGTCCTCTGAAACCATGTAAAAGCTTTGCGTGTATAGAACAAAAGTTCCCATGTTTTCCTCCATCTCTGATGCTGTGCAATAAACAGTCTTCTTAGGTTTAGACATGCTGGAAAATGTGCGCTACTATACCTTTAAGACCTCTATATGTAAAGACGTTTCAGCTAACCTTATCACATTTGAACTGAATAACCATACTCATGGTGATAACAACACCAAGTTTGAGAATCCTGAACAGACACTGATATTTAGACATGAAGGGTCATATGTGTTGGCATCTATGAGAACGTAACCATGACACAATCTGAGGTGACCTTCTCAATAGACCATCTTAGACCTAAAACCAGATATGCTACCAGTTTAGAATGGATTATCCAATAGGAAACCTAATAGATTGAATTTTCGACTTCATAAAAACCAAGAAAATCAGTTTCCAAGGATATGGCCCCTTTAAAACAAAGGCCTGAGCATACTTAACATCTCCCCAATAGTGCAGAGAGAAATTCAGTGTGTTCTTCACGCTGGCACTCTTCCTCTACAGACTTCACAAAGTCTCCAACACCTCGCTAATAGTCACTGTATGTTGGTGCTTCTAAGCCAGAGGTTGCTTTGACATTACTTTGGTAATCCAGCTTTATTCCTCTTTTTAAAAGCTTGTGTTTCACATTGGCTCTGAAAGGATTCCTCCCCACGGACATTCCCTCGTCGGAATGTTCCTGGATGTGAGCCAGTGGAGCACATTCTTTTGGACAATTATGTGCCATGTTGTCTCCTACTCTTTCCAGATCACACATCTCTAATGCCATCCTTCCTCTCACAGACAATATGGCTTTCACCCAGCTTCAAACCTTCACTCCATTACTATGACCTGGTCATGTACCTTTTCAGAGTGTGTTCAGCTGTGACTCAGAGGGGTCAAAGCTCAACAACAGAGGAGGAGACGCTAAGGGTCAGGGTGATCGTGAAACCAGGAGTGCAATACACATTAACTTTGAAGTTTCACAACTAGCCTATTTAGCTGCAATGAAAGTGACTGATTTGAAAAACTACTCGATAAAAATCGATCTCATGTGAAATGCACAAGGGAAAAAAACTGCTTAAAATAGTTTGCAGGTTGCAGCAAGTCTCTCAGTTAGCCAAGCTGGCAAAACCCACGAAAGACTACCTTAGCCAGTCTGAAAGACTAACTGAAACCATATAAAATCACTTAAATCAGCGAAGACCTTGAAAACAAGCCAGTTAAAGATGTTTTTTTTTTAGAAGGACACAATATAAGCTTTCAATAAAGACTGATGTTAGCATATTGCTAAGCTAAAAAGCTCACAACACAATACCCTTACGAAAATGAACCATGGTTTTATTGTAGTAAAAGTGTAGAAACTATGACATATTGATTATTATTTGTATAACCAGTTTTACTACAAATAGCATGGTTATTATAGCAAAAGGATAATTTGTGATTACCAAGGTTTATTAATCATAACCAAGGTTTTTTTTTTTGTTAAAACCATGGTTATTTTCATAAGGGACTCAAAGTACAAAAATACATCTCTGATTGCACACATAAATCACAGAGACTGTCTATTTGATATGCGTGTTTTCATCTGGAAAAGTGTGTTCTACGTCTCTAACACGTTTCCTGTCAGATGTTAAATGTGTCCCTGGACCACAAAATCAGTCATAAGGGTCCATTTTTTTAAATTGAGATTTATCTGAAAGCTGAATAAATAAACGTTCCATTAATGTATGGTTTATTAGGATAGGACAATATTTGGCCAAGATACACATATTTGAAAATCTGGAATCTGAGGGTGCAAAAAAAATCTAAATATTGAGAAAATCGCCTTTAAAGTTGTCCAAAGGAAGTTCTTAGCAATGCATATTGCTAATCAAAAATTAAGTTTTGATATATTTACAGTAGGAAATTTACAAAATATCTGCATGGAACATGATCTTTACTTAATGTCCTTATGATTTTTGGCATAAAAGAAAAATCTATTATTTTGACCCATACAGTGTATTTTTGGCTATTGCTAAACCCCAGCGGTTTTGTAGTCCAAGGTCACAAATATACATTTAGAAATTCATCTTTAAGATGTTTATGATTTCAGGGTCGTTCACACAGAACACGTTTTTGCATTCAAAACCTTGAGACCCAAGGCAGTGGAATGAAAAAAAAAACAAGGTCTCGAATCACGATGAACTTCTTTTACCCCTTATCTAACTTACTGAGCTTGTCACAGTGCATTCTGGGATGTTCTTGATCTATGATTCAAACATGCATTTCTGCCTTAGATTCTGGCCAAAACAATGTATCTCACTGTTTAAAAACAGCCTTCACATTGAGAGCTACAGTATGATGTTGCCTAGATGGGCAGCTCACTTGGTTTTGGAGCAGAACTAAGCTGTAAATTTCTTCCTCAAACCCTTGAACTCCCTAATATAATATTGTTTACAACTGAAAACCAAGTCGACTCATCAAAGCCTTTCCAGCTTACGCTGTGAGAAATTATCATTTTAAGATTGCCTCAGGGAAAAGGTCAGGGGTGAGGCGCTGAAGAGGGGGATACCGAGCAGATAAAATCATTATGTGACTCACTACCAAGCCAGATTTATGAGCACTCATTGATCAGAGCCTAGCGAGATGCTAAGGGCTTTGGTCAAGCAGCGGTCAGGTTACTCTCAGCCCGCATTGGGCCCTTTGTTTAGATTCTTCAAAGTTTGGCCCCGGACTTTGGAGGCTTTGGAGATTTTACATCATTCTTTTTGTTTGACGTTCTTCTGTGACATAGTGACAAAATTGGAGATGATCATGGAGCATTCTCTTGTAAGTAGAGTTTGAAGGGAAGGATTTTGTTTACAGGCATATGGATGGGGTTTCGCTATCAGGGGGTTGTGGGATAAGATTAGGTGCTGTTAATACAATGAGCGTAAGACTGTATGTGTAGGGGTGGGCCGCTGACCCGATTGTTGCAGATGTAAGCAGTTGGCAGCGTGCCCGTGTACCATGATGTCACCCTTCAGCCCAGCAGAATTAATTTCTGCTATACTGCTTAATCAGAGGCAGGCTAAAAGCCTCTGTGATGCTGTAGGATGCCGTTTGGAGGGTCTCTTGGGAAGCCGAAGAGGCAGTTCAAGACCCGTTGAGTGTTGTGCTCTGTAAATGTGCACATACCAGCCTGTGAGTGAGAGAGTCCGTCTGCTTGTAAGAGTGGACCAACTTAGGCTGCCCTTTTCTTGGCCTGTGTTCTATTTTGCATGCCACACACCTCAATGTGAGGATCGTGCCGTGCTTAATATAGTTTCGCTAAACTGGCTTGTGTGTTCCTTGTCCTCGTATAACCTCTGGATGGATGTTAGGACCCCTTGGTCTTCCTGTCCCACCTAAAACAATGTGCATTCCAGGTCTTGTGTGCAAATTAAAGAAATAGTCGGCATGTTAGTGAATTATGTTTTGGTTGTTTTTCGATAATTAAGTGATTCGTTTGGAAAATGACCGACCTGATTGCAGCGGTTCTTGAGTTGAATTCACTGACTCAACGATCTGATTAAAAAAACACAGCTTTAAAATGAGCATCACTAAGAATACCTTTAAAAAGTTTTGAGAGATTTTTAGTATTATTTATTATAAATACATATACTATGTTAATGACTGTTCCAGTTAAATTGTAAATCATGGCTGGACAAAAAAACATATTTTGGTAACACCTCACATCGTTCTAAATGTTTTTTTGTGGGGTTTGGTTTGTCCATACAGTGAAATTAATGGGGTCCAGTGTTGTTGTTTTGGACCCAACTGACTTTCATTGTTTAGACAAAAACAGTTGAAATTCTGTATCTTCTTTCTTGTTCCACTGAAGAAAGAAAGGCATGCAGGTTTGAAACATCATGAGGATGAGTAAATGATGACTGCCCCTTTAAAAGTGTATTAAAATGTGTATTTTCATGTTTGTCCAGTCCTTTTTTGTACAAGGTACTTAATCGTAGTAAAAACTGTAATGTAAGCAACATGACAGAGACATAATCATATCTTGTTATAGCCGTATTTTCAGCATGTAGGGGGGGGGGGCATGGTTAAAACCTCATTAATCTCAATTACAGTGGGTGTAAAAACTGAACTGGATCACATAAATACATTAATTACTTTCACTTAATCATGATAAAGAGTTATATTTGCAGAAGCAGACATTTCTTAAAGCGTGTAAAATGTCATATGACATCTGGGAACATGTGATGACATGTATGAAATGCTGAATTGCTTTTTTGGAGCAGTTCGTTGAAATGAACTGTTAGAAAGAACTGGTTTGTAGAAATGAGTCAAACTTTCCAACATTACTGCACGCATGTTTCACTATAAAGCTATACAACCGGAACCAACAAATGATCGTTTTGTTACAAACAATGAATAAATAAATAAATAAACACACATATACATAAATGTGTACTATTGTTCAGAGAAATTTCTTATTTCAAATTTTACAGCAAAACATTTCAATCTTTTTTTTTTATATAAATATATATTTTTCAAATAAATGCTTTCTGTTCATCATTCCTGAAAAAATTATGCATAAAACTATTAAGCAGCACTATCAGCATTGATAACAATAAAGAAATGTTTCTTGAGCAAATCAACATTTTAGAATGATTTCTGAAAGATTGTGTGACACTGAAGACTGGAGTATGATGCTGAAAATTACATTTTTAAATATATTCAAATACAAAACAGTTGATTTGATTTGTAATAATATTTCTCAGTATGTGTGTCCTGATATTTAAAAACATTTCTGAGCAAAAAATTATGACTATCATACCATGATTTTTAAAACATTTTTTAACCATGATTTTTATAATTTGTTCTATTTTGTATTTATTTATTTAGTTAGTTAGTTGGTTGGTTATTTTTAAACTGTGATTTTACCACCAACTAAAATTACATTCAGTGTAACAATATATGCCAAAAAAATCTTGTCAGGCATATTTATAACAAGAATCAGCAGATTAAAATAATCTATTTAAGGAATGTCAAAATACTGATTAATTGTCATTTTAAATCTTTACCAATCTTTCCCACTATCTTTCAAACCAGTAGGTTTTACACATTTGTCAGCTAGAAGTTTTTAATCTTTTAAAATATGATACAATATGATCACTCTTTCCTATATATTTTTTTAATTAGTACAGGTCAGAATATGTATGTTGTTTCATTTTTACATAAATATATTTGATACGCTAAAGGACAATGGAACATTATTTCACCCATATTTTGACATACATTTATTTTGATGAAGTCTTGTCTTATGATTTCCCTGACTTCCAGGCCTTACAATTATCTAATATTTCTTAGTTTTCCATTAAGGTAATCCTGTGTTAAACAAGCCTGTTTGTCAATGTTCAGTTCAGCCAGAGGCAACTTTTTAAGGTAGGCAGCACACCTCTCCCACCAGGAGAGAAGAAACAACAAAGAAAGACAGAGTTCAAGGAGAGAAATCTTAAGTGAACAGTCACAGGTCAGTGGACATGCAGAGTATCAGACTGAAAATGGCCCGAGAGCATTTCACAGCACAGACAGCCTCACACACACACACTTCACACATGAGTGAACACACTCCTTTTGCCGAATGTAGATGTTTATTTATGAAGGGGTTCTTTTGAAAGGTCTGCTTTTGTCTCACATCCTCTCCATCATAAGATCAGAGCGCTGTACTCAACCCCCTCTCGCTCTGGACATCTGGAAATGCTGCTAGAGTGTGTGTGTGTGTGTGTGTGTGTGTGTGTGCGTGCGTGCGTGCGTGCGTGCGTGCGTGCGTGCGTGCGTGCGTGTGTAAGAGAGAGATTTGGACATGATGTCTTGTTTACTTGGTGCTCATTCCTGTTTTTTTGTTCAACTGAGCCATGTGGTAAATTAGCATTTGACCCGACCTCTCGTCCTTTCTTTCTCCCCCTTTTTCTCTCCTTCGCCACTCAGCAGTTGACCTCCACACAACACTAAAAGCTTAACCTGAGACTGTCATTGATGGTACATTGTACAGGTCTGGCGAGTCATAAGTGCAATGCACTGTCTGCGTCTGTACCCTTTTGACAGTTAATGGGATAGTGAACAGACATTTTTGCATTTAGACTTTGTTTTTAAAGAAAAGAGGGAACTGCATAATTCAAAAAGATGGTATAAAAGTTGTCATTTTAACGGTAAAAGGCTGTAAAAACGTACGTTTCCTTATGCTATACGGTGAAAAACTAAAGTAAATCTAATGGGACATTTAATTTAAGCTCAAAAACGTAAATTGGTATTCCCAGAATCGTCTGTGTGACATTTTACATTTGATGTTTTTCAGTGAATTCAAAACTATTTTCTTCTTATTTTTTTATTTTTGTATGTACATTATGGTTTTATATTACACCATGTTGAATTAATGTTTTTTGCGTTATTCTATATGATCCCATAATGGTGTTTTGTATTGGTGTGCATGACACTGTGTGCACCTTCAATATTCAATTTTCAAGATTTTATCCATCACATGCACAATTATACAGAATATAACCAGCAGTGAAATGTAATACAATATATTAGTATTGACCTTTTTGTGAGAATTTTGTATTTATCATGTGGCTGTCACAATGAGAGCCAGAAGACAACAGGTAAGTATCACACGGGATGTTTATTGATTGAGATGCAGTGAAATAGGAGAGTGATGAGCTGGTGAGTATCGTGGGGATGGTTATATGCAGGTGCACGGTGCAGGAACTGATATCCTTCTCGTTCACAGGAGAGTGGAGTCCGGGTGCTCAGGAGAGCGGGGATCAACCCTGGAGAATTGTTGGAAACGTGGGAGACCTGGAATATCCTTTGGAGAATCACTGGAGAGTCTAGGAGGTAAGCAAAACACAGGTAAGTGTGTAGGGAGTCTGGTATAGATCCGTATAGTGAACCGTAGACCGGACGATGAGAGTCAGAGAGCGTGTGGAGTTTATAGGAGTGTTGATGAGGGACAACAGGTGCAGGTGATCAAAACTCAGGTGACTGGGATCTAGTGATTGCGGTTGTAAGCGGAGACTGTGACTGTGACTCTCTGACACTGACGTTGGTGTGTTGTCAGTTTCCTATTTGCTCCAAAATGTTTCTCTATGTGAGAACATGATGTGTGGTGTGAGAGCGCCATGGCTTGTTAGACAAGGGGGGGGGGGGTCTTTGCAAAGGGGCAATTCAATTAATAAAAAAAACTTAATTCATCCACACCAACAGATGTCAGTATAACATACTAGGAAGTATAACATTTCAAGAAGTTAAATAGTATTGTAATGACTTACAAGCATCACATGTTATAATTGTGAGGACTAGATTGATTATTGGGAAATTGTGAATCAACTGGATATGGCAGTTACTTTTAAAGTTACTTAGTTACCTTTAAAAGCGATTTCCTCAAAAATGAATGAATAAATAAAAACCTAAAACAAATAAATAAATGGCAGTCAAGTTTCCCTGCTGTTCCTCTGTTTCCTTGTCCTGTTTATGAAATAGTTGTGGGGAAACCCATAGAGAGGGTTCTTGATCATAACAAAGCTTTCATACTGTGCTGGAATGATGTGCTAATGATATCAGTGAAGTTCAGCCAGGTGTCGTCCCTTTGCAGGAAAGTACAGCCTAAAAAACTGACTTTTTGAGGAACCACAAAAAACAATGTTAGGGGAAGGGTCACATTAGCTTTTCACTCCTACTCGCTTACTGGATAGGACTGGCATTTGGGGTTGACCTCTAAACTTTAAAACCTAAGTTCCAGATCGAGGGCTTCTGCTCAGGCTCGCCCCACTCTTGCGGCCATGGCGGTTGATTTGTAGGAGGTTGTGAGGGATTCCCAGTGAGATGTCGCTGTTGTCACCTGCCATGATCTTTAGTCCCCCCACCACTGGGTGGTCGATATCTTCTCTGTTGTGGCTTTTTCTTCCTACATGCGACGGCATTGTTGTTTCTCTTTCTGTAAGTTCATCTTTCACGTTTTTCCCCCCAGTACTTCGCTCTGTCTTTCTCTACAAGTCTTGCGATCTTGAGAAATGGCGTAGTTGTTCTTTATCCCCCACGTGTGGCTTTGTGGCTGCTAACCCAGACAAGGGTTAGGGATGGAGTCCTCGAGGGTTTGGTTTTTCAGTGACCTTTTCTTTCTGCCTAACGGAACTTGCATTATTGGTTAAAAAAAACAACACTTGCCAAGTTACGATTTCTAAGCCGTGTCTAAGCATCCAATGCTAAAATCAGAAAGCCTATATGACAGTTATGGTTTTGTTACTTTGGCTAAGACATACAAAGCCACTTATAACTATATCCAAGACTTTCTTGCTGAATAACATCAATATTTAGCAAACCAAACAGATTTTTTGGAAAGTCTACCAAATGGTTGCAATTTGAACATCTTAAAAGAGCTAACTTTGAATGGTTTCACACAACACCACTCATACAATAGCTTGTTTCCTGGTAAACAAAATGTTATCGTATGCTAAAATTCTAATTCTGTTCACATCTTTCTACTACTACTGCTGAGAGGATGAACTCATTCTGAATCAGAGGAAACTGAAGTAAAGACTGGCATTTTCTGACCATGTATAAACTGAGAATACTTGTGACAGACAATTGTTTCATTAAAATATATCACATTGACAATAACAATATATGTAGACTGCATGCATTGATAAATTGTTTGACAAATATGTTAATGCAAACTATGGGCTGATTTTCCATGCAGCTTTCATTACCTTGTATTAATTGAGAAACTATGCGCTTGTTATTGACACATATTTTTAAGTTGTTGTTTTTTTTCCATAAAATCATTGCAAATTAACCCTTAAAGTTACTAACCCTAAAAATTACCCCTTAAAAAGAATGTATTAGAATGTATATGAAATTTTGAAACTTTTTTCAAGGAAAATGTTTGTAGTGATTCATTTATTAATAAATAGTTATTATTAATTAGCTGGTACATATTATTCAGCTATGATGAGTTTGACACACGTTATTTTCATTTTTGAAAATGTAGTATGCATTTGCCAGATGATTTTATGTCATGTAAGACAAAAGTGAACTAACTAACTAACTAAACTAACTAATAACTAAATAAATAAATAAGCATGTCACATGATCAAAGACACCTTCACTGAGACACATTGTGTACCTCAAGATTATTGCCAAAAAGTCCATCCAAGTCATTTGTTTACTCCCATTCATGTTTTGATGTTATATTTGACTATTATGTTTATGCATTTATTTGCATATTAACTTAAGATCTTGAAGTTGATTTAAAAAAATCCATGGACATGTTTTGCATTAACTATCCTATAAAAAAATGTGATTTTATGCATCAATCAATAAACCAATTAGAACTTTGTTTGTAATGACAAAAAAAAAAAAAAGTCAAACAAAGTGTATCACTTTGAAATATGCTTAATTGCTTCATTCAGTAACATGGAATAATTACATGTACCTCCATGTTATAGTGTGAAAAGTATATGCACAGAAATGTGCAAATTCGAGAAAAATCAGTCTGACTCTCAAATGCTTTAGCATCTACAGAACTATAAAACAAAAAAGGTGATGCATGCAAGACCACAAAGCAAAATGCAGATGGGTGTGTTTTTGTGTGAACGGTGCATTGGGAAAGACATACTCCTCAATACCACTAACCCACAATGTGCTCTTCATATATGACATTTACGCATTCAATGGCTTTTCTCTTTCGTTTTTGGTCTTTCTCTAGCACTCACTCTTCTGCGGTTGATGCACAACGGGGTCTGCTGATTCACATGCGATACACGGAGCAGTGCACGCCAGTTTCACACAGACGAGAGAATATGAAGATCATTTCAAGAAATGCATCATTACTGGACACTCATAGCAGTACATAGTGTGCATGTTCTCCAAGACTACAATGGGACAGAGAGGACAACAGTGTCAAATCTCACTTAAACTCACTTTCCACATGTGCATAGGGGTCAAAAATCTATACTCCACACATGTGTGAGAGGAAGTGTGTGTGCATGCGTTCATGTGTGCATGTGAAATCCCATTAGCAGGAAGATGTAACCTTTACCCATAACCTCTCACAACTGCCAGCTTTTCACATTTGTTTCGAATGTGGGAAGGACTATCAGCAGCCCACTCTCTCACTTCCTCTGCTTTGGAGGAGTTAATCCCACTCTCCTCTCAGAACAACCCCTCCTTTCTTAACAAAACAAGCTTGGAAATCCAGCCATTTTCCCATTAAGGCCATGTGATGGAAAAGCTGTTGATTTTCCTGATTGGATTTAGCCCCGTGAAACCGATCCTGGACCATGTGGCTCAGCGAGGAGAAAGTTTGAATGAAAGAGGAAATAGATGAATGAAAGGGAGGGAGCAAGTGGAAACAGAAAATGAAGTCCACTTTATTCTCTATAGCCCAGTTTGAATGTGATCTGACAGTAAAGGCTCCAGAACTGGACCTGTGCTGTGCAATTGAAAGGGGGGCTGAGTATCTCAGCTGGATCAAATTGGGTTCTCTACAGTAGTTTTGAATCAAAGCATTTCTTGTTAATCCTCTCATTTTCGCCTGAAGGATCTGGATTAAGCGTTTCACATATGATTTTGGAAGATTTTGGAAAATAATAGAGCTGTGCTTATTTGCTTTCTGTTATTTATAGACAAACTGACAAGCCAATACCGACTTAGCAAGTACAAAGAAAGAAAAATATCAAATTAAACAGCAAAAAATTAGCATGTTTAGGATATTTGAACAAACCACATTTGGTTTTCAAGCATTAAAAATGGGTACAATTCAGTTTGGACATACATGGAGCCACATTGAAATCTGCATATTCAATTCAATTCAAGATTATTTGTATAGTGCTTTTTACGATACAATCGTTGCAAAGCAACTTCACAGGAAATACAGTTTCTAAAATATATTTATATTGTAGAAACTTAATATAATTAACGTATGGCAAAATTTGGTTAATTCGGTATAATCGCTGATGGTTGGCTTCCTCTGAGGTCCTCCGAGGGGTTGGCATCATCTCTTCTTAGGTGTTCGGTCATCTCAGATCATTTAAGGGTTGTTATCCAGACTGAAGCTTGTGTAATTCCTAGTTACCACGGGATGTTAATGTGATGTTAAAGGAGCTAAATCATTTAGGGCCTTATAGGCAAGTAATAATATTTTGTTACTGATACGAAACTTAATAGGTAGCTAGTGCAGAGACTGTAAAATTGGAGTAATATGATCATATTTTCTTGACCTGGTAAGGACTCTTGCCGCAGCATTTTGTACTATCTGTAGCTTGTTTATTGAAGATGCAGGACAACCACCTAGCAGTGCATTACAATAGTCCAGTCTGGAGGTCATGAATGCATGAACTAACATTTCTGCATCAGAAACACTTAACATGTTCCGTAGCTTGACAATGTTTCTAAGATGGAAGAATGCTGTTTTTGTAACATGGGAAATATGATTTTCAAAAGATAGGTTGCTGTCTAATATAACACCCAGATTTTTGACTGTAGAGGAAATAACAGTACATCCGTCTAGTTGCAAATTGTAATCCAAGATATTCTGTGTACTGTTTTTAGGTCCAATAAGTAATATCTCTGTCTTATCTGAATTTAATAGGAGAAAATTATTGGTCATCCAATCTTTTATATTTTTAACACACTCCGTTAGCTTAGATAGTTTAGAAGTTTAATCTGGTCTTGTTGAGATATATAATTGAGTTTCATCAGCATAACAATGGAAACTAATCCCGTATTTTCTAATAATATTACCAAGGGTCAACATGTATAATGAAAATAACAGAGGACCTAGGACAGATCCTTGTGGTACTCCATACTTTACTGGTGATAATTGAGATGACTCCCCGTTTAAATAGAACAAAGTGGTAGCGATCGGACAGGTAGGATCTAAACCACCTTAAAGCCTGCCCTTGAATACCTGTATAGTTTTGTAATCGATCTATGAGTATGTCATGATCTATAATGTCAAACGCAGCACTAAGACCAAGTAAAACTAGAGATGAGATGCAGCCTTGGTCTGACGCAAGAAGCAAGTCTGTAAATTTGTAATTTTAACAGGTGCAGTTTCTGTGCTATGACAGGGCCTAAAACCTGACTGAAATCTTTCATAGATATAATTTTATTTTGCAAGAAGGAGCACAATTGAGCAGACACAACTTTTTCTAAAATTTTTGACATAAACGGAAGATTTGAAATGGGCCTGTAATTTGCCAGTTCACAAGGATCTAGTTTTGGTTTCATAATAAGAGGCTTAATAACTGCCAGCTTGAATGGTTTTGGGACATGACCTAAAGATGACGAGGAGTTAATAATATTGAGAATTGGTTCTTTTTCAATAATTTAGTGGGTACATACAGGATCTAATAAACATGTTGTTGGTTTAGATGCAGTGATAAGTTTATTTAGCTCATCCTGTCCTATAGTTGTAAAGCAATGCAGTTTTTCTTTGGGTGCGATGAATGAAGCTGAAGTACTAGACGCTGTAGAATCTACATTTGTTATTGTATTTCTGATGTTGTCTATTTTTTCAGTAAAGACATTCATAAAGTCATTACTGTTAAACTGTGAGGGAATATTTAGATCGGGTGACATCTGTTTATTTGTTAATCTAGCTACTGCTAAATAAAAACCTTGGATTGTTTTGGTGTTTATCTATGAGTTTGCGGATATGCTCGGTCCTGGCAGCTTTTAGAGCCTGTTTATAGCTGGACATACTGTTTTTCCACGCAATTATAAAGGCCTGTCTAAGTTCGTTTACCATTTGCGCTCAAGATTACGAGTTTCTTTCTTGAGAGAATGGGTATAACTGTTGTACAATGGCGCAGCACGTTTTTCTCTAACCTTTTTTAATTTGATGGGGGCAACAGTTTCTAACGTATTAGAGAAGATAGTTCCCATGTTGCTAGTAATTTTGTCTAGTTCATCTGTATTTATGGGGCAACAGTACATAGAGCAGTTGATAGATAAATCCCATGTTGCAGGTTATTGGTGAATCTTGTCTTTAGTGGCTGGAACTGTATGTATGGGTACATAGAGCAGTGGACGATGACGCGGATAAATCAGCGTTATTGGTGAATCATATAGTTAATATCAGTAATATGCAGCATACATGATACAAGGTTATATCTTTGGGATTTAAATATATAGGGCCTTAAAAATGGAAGACTGCAAAGGAAAAGTTTGTTAAGAACCAGAATCTAAAAGGATATTAAATTATCTTTAATACTGAGTTACAGGCACACAAACTCGTAGAAAAGAATACGTTCTGCAATTGTTATGATATATGGAAAGAAGACACATTTCTAGTTTCAACACTGCATTGCAATAAGCTCAGAGAAACAAAAATCAATCCAAGATAACTAGGTTGAGAGGACTTTTGACTAAATATATTATCATATCTGGCTCATTTTAAGTGTTTGTTTTGGAATGTGTGTTTCTCATTTAGTTCAGTTGGTTTATATATATATATGAATGTGGCAACTGCACTCCATCTGAGATGACCAGAACAAAGTGGCCTCAACCCAACTGAAAACTAATTGGTTTAGTTGTTGCAAATCGACCCAATAGACCAACAAACCAAGTTGCAACATAATCCATAATGGGAAATGTGTTGAGTAAAAAGCTCATTGATCAGTTAGTTAGGGCAGGAATGAAGGCGGAGTCTTTGAAACATTTGGAAAAGTGTTTGTAACAACAGCTGCAGATGTGAGCAGAATCCCAGAACATAAACAGGTGATCTATGACCAATGAGAGAACAGTTTTATTCACATGTGACTTGCAAAAACACATTTTGGTATGCTTTGAAATGTTGCCTTTTTTACATCCCTGTTTTGTAACAAAACTAATGATTTACAGGTCTAAAAACAGAAATTATATTGTATTAAATTCTGAAAAGTACATTACCCAATATTTACCATATTTTTTTTAGGTTTTCACGTTTCACGCAAAACATGTTTTACGTCCAACTGTGTTGCTTTTTTATTGCTTAAGATGCAGTCACATTTACAGTTGTTCAGCTATTTTTTGGGGATAAATCCAGTTGTTGAAATAGGGATGAACAAACCGGAAAAATAACTCTTTTTTTTGTTGCAAAAACTGTGACTGCACAGTGTGCTTAGCTACATGCTAACATATCTTACATGTTTTGTGCGAGTAGTGCTATTTTTGTATGCAGTTGTTGCTAGAGTATTCAAAATCCAATTAATTTATGAAGTTCAGTGCCTCTTAGTTGCTGTTTAAAGAGTCATTCACACTAAACATGTACTTGCATTCAAGAACAGACAGGAATTTTAAGACTATTTTTCAAAGTTGAACCATAAACTTGGTGCAAGTTACTGACGAAACAAAGAGACGTGACGCAACGGCCAAATATGGCCATCCGATACATAGACTAGACTTAAAAAATAGTGCATATGGAATATTTCTATGTGAAAGCAGCACCTTATATAAACAGCAAGGCAGGTTTTAGACCAGAGCTATTGTCTACACCACAAATTTTTGTTGAGTAATTTTGTTGACTCAAGATCAAAGCTCACATTCACTCCAGTACTCATAGATTTGAACTAGTGCACTCTAAATCTCACATCTGTCAGCATACCGTTCAAATTAAAAAGCTGACACTTGTGATTTTATATCCACAGAGCTGTTATGCTACAAACGCACCCCATCTGGATATTAGATCTCAGAGAAACACATTACAGATGGGATTTTACGTTTTCCCCTTGCGTTCCCCTCCTTGTGGGAGGAAAGGCCGAGGATTTTGATGGACAGCTGTAATCTCCAGTGAAAATATTAGATCAGTGACAGCCAGTCAAAACATAAAGAGACACGGTCTGGAGTTTTGATCTGACATGGTTTCAAACCGCTCACCACAGTATCCACAGGTACCCACAATCGCCAGCGCTTGATAATGCAAAAAACAAGTTAGATCAGCAAATTTTAAGCAGATTTTGATCTTTTTGACCTGTATATGGCTATAAAATTGAACAATGTGTCCACTCAGCAAGCATAAACCACAGGCTTCTGATGCACAAAACGAACCCTATATTTATCATTTATTACTGGCTTATATAACAGTGCACTTTGCTGACTTTCTCAGGCCGTGTTTGCTATTTTAAAGAGGTATAGCGCTGTCTCGCTCTGTCTCTGGCAAGGCAGTACTCCTGATAAATCACAAGTTCAAGTGCCATGTTTAATCTATAAAATGCAAGCACATGTGCATCTGTGCTTATAGGCGGGGATACGGGCCGGATTAGTTCATTATTCTCACAGACGTCTCGGAATGGTGATAAGGACGGGAAATGGAGACACAGGTATCTGGGTCAGATCTACCATAAAAGCTCTCCAATAATAACAGCTTGGCCAAATTATACCCTTAGCTAATGTCACACACCTGCGCTAAAACCATGCTGAACACATGACCTGCTTTGCTATTAAAAAAAAAAAAAAGAATGGGTCACACTTTATATTAGGTGTACTTACATAAAAAATAAGTACAATGTACTTATTGTGTTCATATTGTATTGTAAAACACTTTTGTTGCTATGAGGTGGGATACAGTTAAGGTTAGGGACAGGTTTGGTGGTACTGGTAGGTTTAAGGGTAGGTTAAGGTGTAAGGGATGGGTCACCAGTGTAATTATAAATGTAATTACAGAAATTAATTACAGATGTAACTACATATAGGTATTTTTTTTAATTATAAGTACAATGTAAAAACATGTATGTACACAATAAGGGCATTGTATCATATTATACATTTAAATGTATTACATTGTAGTTAAGGCCACCTAATATAAAGTGGGACCAAATAATGCTTTAAAGTCTAACATAACAATAAGAGTACAGGACAGTTGTGTCATGTGAACATTTTACCTAGTGTACACTACTAGTCACACGTTTTTGAACAGTAAGATTTTTTAATGTTTTTTGTATTATCTTCTGCTCACCAGGCCTGTATTTATTTGATCCAAAATACAGCAAAAGCAGTAATATTGTACAAAAAAATGTTTTAAATAATATTTAAAATAACAGCTTTCTATTTGAATAAATTTTAAAATACAAATTATTCTGTGATCAAAGCTAAATTTTCAGCATTATTACTCCAGTCACACGATCCTTCAGAAATCATTCTAATATGCTGATTTGCTGTTCATTTATTTAGAATTCATATGTTCATTTATTATTATTATTATTATTAGTAGTAGTAGTAGTAGTAGTAGTAATAGTTTTAGTAGTAGTAGTATTGGTATTATTATTATATTTGGGAATTAAATTATAGAAATAAAGACTTTTATTTAGCAAGGATGTTTTAAATTGATTGACTACTCAGGTTTTTTTCAACATAATAATAATAATAATAAATGTTTTTGAGCAGCAAATCAGAATATTAGAATGATTTCTGAAGGATCGTGTGACTGGAGTAATGACGCTAAAAATTCAGCTTTGAAATAACAGGAATAAATACCAATTTTAAATATATTCAAACAGAAAACAGCTATTTTAATGTTTTAAAGGAAATTTATCACTGAAAGTTTTGTACCACAAAGCCACCAAATGTTTTGTACCATTAGTTTGAATACTTTTTTGGTAATGAATTCACAGCCACTTCTTAATTGTTTGCTTTTGTAACAATGTGAGTTTATGCTTTTCAAAACTCACAACTACTCACTGGGTTTTGGATCCGAGCAAATGTGTATGTGTTTGAATTTAAGTGAAAGCACTTCAGCTGTGTCCACACCATCTCAGTTTGGTCCGTCTTCTCTGAAACACCTCATTAGCAGCAGACATATCATTGTCTAAGGTCAGCTTCTCACCTCCTTAACACCTGAACACACTCTCTAAGGGAGATAAGGATATGACATATCCCTGCACACGCACCGGGCGGCTGAGATACGTGACCCCGGCGGTGTCTTTGATTAAGATATGTTGTCCCTCCTGTCAGAAAGCCTGTCTCGCTGTCTCTGTTTGTGTGCAATGCTATGATGGGCATTAAGAAGCATTATGCTTCATTCATCCACACTCACAAAGACCAGCTATATTCTTCCTAACAAACATCATTGCTGTTCTAACAAGCGTCTGCCACCTTCTTCCCAGCAACCTCCTGCATCTCACGGCCTTTAATGCAAAGGGTTTAAAAATGCCTTCAAAAAAAGGATTGGTCCATACAATTAAATTCAGTGGGGTCCAATTTTGTTTGGACTCCATTAACTTCCATTGTACAAACATTGCACTGCATAAGACAAAAAGACATTCAGGTTTGAAACAAAATGAGGGTGAGTAAATATGACAGAATTTTAATTATTTTGGCAAACAATACCTTTAATTGTGCGCAAGGCCAAATTTGAAGAGTTGTAAATGTTCACCTGTCGATGTGCTTCCAAAAAATATAATAACCGTTGTTATGTGTTGGAAATAATTTTTTAGTCCAACTGAATCTAAACATGCTAAAATACTTGAACAATTTGTTTTCATACAATGAAAGTAAGTGGGGTCCAATTCTGTTTTGGACCACATTGACTTTTCAATGTATTGATAAAAAACGGTGCTCTACAGAAGAAAGTAAGTCATGCAGCACTTAGTCTCGCGTAGCTAGACCTTCAGCCGTCAGTCATTGCCCAAGCTTTCATTGGCCAAGGCCCGCCCATGAGGCCATTTGACCGACATGTCAAACAACCAATCACAGTTTTTTTCGTTCAGCGTCAGTGAAAAGTGTCCCGAAGCCCGGCCCTAGAGGCGTAAAACAATCGGGGACCATCGGGCCCAAATGCAGGGCTCTATCCCAGAATGCTTGTAAACAAACAGAAGTTTCATATTTTCGTTCTAACAAGCCGAGAACAGCTTGAACCTTGAATGATATTCTTTAGTGCAAAATACACTCAGTTCTCATAAAACCACAGCAATACTTCTGTGGGAGGGTATTACTCTTTAACAAATAGAATTTAATGATCTGCAACGGTGCCAAAAAAAAACAGATAACTGCCTTGTGTTCTGACAGAACACGCCTTTCTGGTACTGGCAGATCTGGTTTTGTTCTTTTGAGAGCACATTTTATCATGCAACTGTACATCTTGTGATTAAGATCAATTTGGTTGTTCTTTACATCTCCACTCCCCTATTTTTAAATATTTTAGATATGTCTATTTACACTCCGAGTGAGTGAACGCCCTGCCATGAGAGAGTAAATGCTGAACTGGTTATTGTTTGACCTTGAGTCTGGGTGGGGACGCTAAGCGTGCGAGCTAGCACAAGGGATGCATTTGTTGCATTTCCCTCCTCTTTCTGCTTATACATCTTTCTTTATTATTAAAGTGGGGCTGAATTTCCTGGAAAAAAGAGAGTTTCTATCTCAGAACTTAACATCCCACCTCACCGCAAACTTTTGGAGTTTGGTGTTTGATAAGGTGGTATGAGTCACATACACGGGGGCTGTACATGTGGGAGAAGTTGTGCACAACCCTGACATTTCACTATTCTACAATCAAACCTTAATCTTCCTACAGTTGTGATTTTAAACACCAAATTGTGGTCACCTTTGAACACTTCCTACTCGCTGACATTTCAATAATTGGTGATAAATTTCAACAAAGCTTAGGTTAGGACATTTTGGCAATCAGAATCAGTTTCTGTATTCGCACTTGATTATTTTAGCACCGCGAGATAATATGCTGTAAGTAAATCATGGTGTAGTGTGGGGGTAAAGCGTGCACAGAAGATGGGGCGATATCCGTAACAGTCGTGACTTTTTCCCACTGTGGAGGCATTTCTCTGGGGGGCGTTTAGCGAGTGCAAATCAACCTCATTGTATCTGGGACATTTTGGAAGTGCTCAAGGGCAAAAACTGTCACAGACATTCCATTCAATCTATCGGAGCTGTAAACCCTTCATTTTCTCCATAAACCGGCCTGACTGACCTCAAAGCAACCGTAATTACTACAACAAAAGAAACAGGAAGACACTAAGGGAGCTAGTGTTGGAGAGCAACTGGCTAAAAGTAGCGACACTAGTAAATTAAATACATCTTTAAAGGGTTAAATCACCCAAAAATGAAAACTCTGGTCATTAATTACTCACCCTTGTGATGTTCCAAACCTGTAAGACTTTCTTTCATTTTCAGAACACAAATTAAGATATTTTTGGTGAAATCCGAGATCTTTCTGACCCTGTAACTGACACATTCAAGGAAACATCCAGAAATGTAATAAGGACATCAATAAAATAGTCCATGTGACATCAGCGGGTCAACCGTAATGTTACGAAGTTACAAGACTACTTTTTGTGCCACTGATGTCACATGGACTATTTTAACAATGTCCTCACTACCTTTCTGGGCCTTGAAGGTGGTAGTTGTGTTGCTGTCTATGCACAGGGTCAGCAAGCTCTCAGATTTCATCAAAAATATCTTAATTTGTGTTCTGAAGACGAACGAGGTTTGGAAACATGAGGGTGAGTAATAATGACAGAATTAAAGACAACATGTTTGGGTGAACTATTCCTTTAAGTAGTGTGACTGTTGTTCAAGTGTATTCATAGTAGTGTGGCTTTTTATAGCAGTGTAGCATGACAAATGCAGAACTGTTTTTTTTGTGCAAAAAGTTTCACACGCACTACTTCCTATACATTTTTAGAAATGTATACACATTTTAAAGAATACTTAAATTGTCACTAGATTTGCCAGATTTTGCAAAGTCCATGGCATTGTGTCATAAAAGAGTTTTGAAAGATCTGCAGGAAAGCTTATGCATCAACATTTGCAAATTCCTCATGCGGAACTGTATATTATGCTCTTATCAGAGTTATGTCTGTAAAATATTCACTGAAATATTACATTTGGATTCAGCACAACTTTGACCAAAACGTTTTTTTTTTTAGGGTTGTCTACAGAACAGAAGGCTCTACAATTGTATAAGTGAGCTTTCACTTTGTTGCAAAGCAAACTGTACCATATTTTGTGTTTTTTAAATTCATGAATGTTTTTATTAATGTCTTAAGTGACCAGATAAGCATGAAAAAAACAGGCAGGTCTTAAAAACATTCAGGATTAAAGCCCATAATTTTAAAATTGTCATTTAACGTTTTCAGAGCAAAACTATTCAAAGCAGTGATGAGGACTAAGAGCTGAAGGGAAAGAAACAGAAAAGGATAAGGGTTAACTAATGAAAAGAGGTGAATTCAGCGAGAGAGGGTGAGGCTTTTGTGTCATAATAATCCTAAAATAGAGACAGAACTCCGTGAATGGATCAGAAGTTGGCAGAAGGTCTGCAGAGTAATATATGAAGGGATTTGCAACAAACAATAAGCTCTTTCTGTTATAACAGTCTCAGCTTTTTATAGAAGCGCAATAATAGAGGTATATATGATGGGCTATTAAGAGAAAGCTAGAGGAAAATATGTCATGGGAGAGAAGAGAAGACATGCTCTGTGGTTGCTCTGGGTGAGAGGTGTTGATGACTGCAGCTTTTGGGTTCTCAGGCCTTTGCCAACCCCCCCAACAAAAGATATTATTTCATGGAATCACTGTAAATATTGTTTATGTTCACAAAAACATCTAATAGAGAAAAATACCCAGGACCCAAGCACAAATGTAATGGTCTTACATGAGAAGTGCATAGTTTTATAAATACACCCATCAGCCCAACACATCAAAACTAGTTCAACCAATGGCATAAGTTATGGGCGGGACTATTCTTTTGTCCGACCAATGACACACTGTGAGAAAAGTAAAAATGGGACACAGTGTACTCCGTATTGATTTTTGTGTTTTGTATTATGATTTACGCAGTGCAATTTATGCTGTGGCTTAGAGTTAGAGAAAATATATGAATTTAACGAATAATGTCCTAGCAGAAAATTAATAATAACTTTTCCATTTTTCTACAGATAATTTTCTTACATAAAGTCCATATATTTGCACTTTGTTTCATCTGAAGCACAGAAATTGCACCTTTAAATATGAAGATAGTAATAATAATAAGATAATAATTGTAACAGTAATAATCATAATCAATCACTAGGTATATGACATTTGTACAGCGGCCAGTTTTCAACATGGTATAAAACATTTAAAAAAAAAAAAAAACAAAAAAGCAAGATATAAACATGTAATAGTTACTTTAAGTAAACACACATTTGGCTGTATTATTCTGAATTTTCAAGTCATTAAGAACTGGCAGTAAACGTCTGAGATGAAAACTTGCAGTAGGCAAATGTGTCTCATACTAGCATTTATTTTTGATGCATGTGAACTGGAGGAAGTGTGTTTGGTTTAGTTCTGCCCTGATGACAGTCATTCACTGCCTGTGATGAATCTGTTCATGCTGCTTATTTGATCAGCTCATGGCTGTTTGTTTTCTTGCGCTACCAGAGGGTGAACTACATTTGTTTCTACTTACAGACGCACTGACTGGCTCAGTGAAATCAAACAATAATTAACTCAAATTAAGAGTGCATAAGCACACCCGTGTTCAGGGTTTGTGTTCCCTAGTGATGTGGTGGATGAGTTTAGGGGTGAACAAGGTATAAAAGACCGCAGATTTACATCATGTTTCAGAGCTGTGGGAAACAAAGTATGCTACAAGAAGTTCAAAATAAGACTTCTGAGAGCAGGCTATTAGAAAAATGGTACAGACAGAGATGGTTTTAGTTGGTAATAGCATGGTACGCTATATACAATTAAAAAAAAAAGCTTTACACCAACATTAAATATTTTTACCTGTACATTTTAATATAAGTCAACAAGTGAAACCCTTTTAGATGTATATCTTGTTTTCAGGAGAGTTCAAACATATTTCACAATCATTCCAAAACAATTATAAAAAATATAATTATCAATACATCAAAAACAAACAACAAAGATACAACAGACATACAATTATAATTTATGAATCAAAATAAAAAATGAAACAAAAAATGAATATATAAAAACAATAATATTAAATATAAAAAATACTCAAAAGTAATTACTGACCCACATGGTAATACACTTTGTTGTTAGTGGATGTATACATTATTATTACAATTTCAAGAAATAATTTATTTAAAGGAACACATTTAATAAATATATTATTATATATATATCCTCAGCTGTTGACATTGTAAAATATATTTAAAAATGAATTACTCTTAATTGTTTTCAAAGGGTTAATTCATTTTGAATCAATGACATCTATATGATCTAATGTTGTATTTGCATTTTATGAAATAATATTATTTAAAAAGGACATTTAAGTACATAAAACAATTTTAATAATAAAAATACATGAAAAAAAGCATGTTTCTAGACAACTACCCCTTTCTGCCAGTGGTCAGGAACGAGATAGTCCTGCCCCAAACTCATATCGGTTGAGCAAATATTGCTCTGTCGGGTTTTTTAGCAATGTTTGAATCACAGAGTATTTACTTTTTGGGAAAATTGTCACAGAAAATTGTTACTTATATTTGTCTCTGCATATTAAATTGTGTATATAAAAAAAAGACACACATCACCTTTAAACTTAATACCCTGGAACCCTTCAGTCTGACTCACGACCAATCATGAATTGTTGTGTTTGTAATGTGTAGGGTGTTTTTGCTCCCTTGGGATGTACTGGGTCAAAGAAAGCCCTTTACTGTCTTCTGGATTGAGTTTTAGAGTTGTTTATTTTATAGACACATCACTAACATCCCCAGCCCACGCAGCTGCAATAGAGCGGCCCACACCCACAGAGTACCATCCGAACTGCTCATCTGGCATTAGTCTTCAGGCTCTACAGGATCCAGGGGGTCTAAGAACTTCTTGAGCAGTGATTCGCTATCTGTGGGTGAAGGCGACTCATTACATTGGCGCCATAGAGGGGGTCACACAGGGAGGGACACAACATTTAGCACACTCCACCTCAGAGAATAAACGCATGTAAATGGAAATGTATTACTGACAGCTGTGGTTGATGAATACATGGAAAAACCTAAAAAGATGAGCAACTGTTGTGTCACAGCCATGGCAAAGCAGTTTCTGCATACGCTTGCATGGACCTATGTTTGAATCTATGCCATTTTCTCATCACATTCCATCTGAACATTTCTGTCATTCTAGTTTTATATGACTGTCTTACTGATTTTATGAAACGGATGCACAGCGTGACAGCAATGTCCTTGCAGATGGGTTCAAATTGAATGCAGTTTAATTCAAATACAATGAAACATTATTCTTGTTCCTTCTTCAGGTGTTAAACTGATTTCTAATTTGATCCAAGTCTGTAAAAAAGTGATAACATGAAGCACTACTAAATCTCCATAATGCTAAATCCAAACTGTTTGTTTCAACATACAGCTGGGAGTCAGGCTCTCAAGTCTGAACATCCTCAGACAAGTTCATTTTGCCCTCACCAAAGGTTATTTCTCATAATTGAACTTTTCTAATAAAGAAACGGTTCATATTTCTCACCAAATTGGATGGTTAAAGAATATATTATTATTATTACTGTATTATTAATCTGTTCCAAAGTTGTTGTGTTGTGTTGTGTTGTGTTGTGTTGTTGAAAAGGAAAGTCCAAAGATGTGTTTTGTTGTCGTTTGTTTGTTTGTTTGTTTGTTTGTTTTGATTAAAATGAAAGTCCAACCTAACATGTTGTTTGTTTGTTTTCTGTTTTAAATTTGTTTTGTTGTCATTTTTGTTTGTTTGTTTTGATGAAAATGAAAGTCCAACATAAAAAAATAATGTTTAGTTTAGTTTTTTGTTAAAAATGAAAGTCCAAAGCAGTGTTAGACCCATTTGACAAAAAAACTCAAACTTATTTTCATTTTATAGACAAACCGGTTTAAACATTTTTCAAAATATCCTCTTTTGTGTTTCACAGAAGCAAGAAAGTCATACAGGTTTGTAACCACATGAAGGTGATTAAATGATGAGTTTCTTTTATAAACTATACTTTTAAGAAAAACAGTACAACAGTTAAACCTGCTCATGAAAATTATTTTCCTTCGGCCTTCAAAAGAAAACTCTGCTCTAACTATCCGATCTCATAAATAAAAACTAATTTCTCTATTTGTGCTGAAGTTGACATTCTCTGACAGTTTTGAATAAGTAGGTTTGATTCTGTCAGCAAAACCATCAGGACCCTAAGAAATGTGAGCAATGAAAGATATGGTAGATGTGTTTTGAGGCCTGTGACTCGCTGTGGTTTTCACACTTAGCTGAGTCATCTAAGTGAAATACAATCACACACTCCCTCCCCCACACTATCCACACGTCTCTATCCACATATCTACTCCCCTCTATCCACACATCTGCATGTTCATACAAACCTCCAGCTGAGTACCATAGCTCTTCTCGCTGTTTTTATAATTACAGGCCCAAAGGTCACAGGTCGAAGGCTAATTGAAGGCTCCCCTGAAATGCCCGCACATGACCCTCAGAGAAAGAGATGGAAGGAGAAATAGAAACAAAAAGCAGATTGAGAAAATAGAGACAGAAAGAGACGGCTGGCGAATGTTTGGAATTCCAGAAAAACAAGAAGGTCAAGATTGTCGCTCTATCGCGGTTGCCAAGCCGTCCGATGAATGGCGACCCCTCACTTCAGATCCGAGTTCACATTGGTGGGGATTTGTAAGATCTTTTTCTCGATTTCTGCTCTATTTAAAGGCACAATAAGAGTGTCTGTTGAGGCCACGCACATCAAATGCTGCTCTGTTTCTTGTAAAAGGAATTCCCAACCACTTGAATGTGAAGCGCGTCGGGACAGACAGAGAATGGGAAGGGGAGGGGTGAAGAAGGGGTGTAATTGGTTGTGATGAAAAATGTGCGTCCTTGACCCTGTCTACCTTAAGAGATTGCAGATACTGTGAGCATTAGCCAGGCAGAGTTGTCTCAGGCTCCATTAACAGCTGATAGCAGCAGCTTTAAGGCTCTATCCCGATCTCAACCCAGGCTCATTGGAAAAACATGCCAACGTTAAAATTTCTGCAAAATGATTTTACATTGTTTCTTGCATGTTTAGCAACACTTTCAAAATTAAGCGTACAAATTAACATATAGTTGTATCCAAAACAAATGAATGTGAACCTGGCAACGTTTTATTATCTTGGTTGTTGTACGTATTGCACAGTTCTGATATTTTTTTCAAATGTGAGATGAAAAACAGATCCCCTGAAGCAACCATAACATTTTAGCTTAATTCTACTAATCTTTCAACTCTTTTATTATTACTCGCACTTATAGGACTCCTAACCGAGCGTCTCACGTGACAAGTGCAGTGCTGTACCAGATGTGCTAACGAGCAAGTTTACCAAATAGGAAAGCCATTCATATGAGTTCATAACATAACATTGCGCAAGAAACAGCAAGAAAATTTGGCCTGTACTCATGATCTGTGTGAACAGGAATAAAAGCAGGCTAGTTGGTGTTTTACTGCCATTAACATTCATATCAGATGGAAAGTGCAGTGCTGTACCAGGTCTGCTACAGAGCAAGTTTACCATGTAGAAAAGCTATTAATATGAGCTCATTTGAGGTCATAACATAGTATTGTCCAAGAAACAGCGTGAAAATCTGGCCTGAAATCATGATTTGTGTGAAATGGAATAAAAGTAGTTGCTGTTTTATCGCCACTAGCGTTCATATCATATGGAAACTGCAGTGAATTACATCTCACATGACAAGTGCAGTGCTGTACCAGGTGTGTATTGAGCAATTTTACCACGCAGAAAAGCCATTCATATGAGGTCATTTGAGGTCATAACATAGTATTGTGCAAAGCATGAAAATCTGGCCTCTACTCATAATTCATGTCAAAGGAACAAAAACAGTTGGAGTTTTACTGCCACTTGTGTTCATGTCATAAGGAAACTGCAATGAATTGTACGCATACATATTTTTTGTAGTTTTGCACAAAATGCAGGTAGATGCACGTTTTTCCAGCGAGTCTAGGTCGAACGATCTGTTCCCCGCAGGAACAGTCTGCTTAAGTCACACCCTCCACACCCTGAGAGCCTGTACTCCCACACCCCCACAAAACAACACAGACGCCAGGCAGATTAGCTTAGCTTATAGACAATAACTGCTTAGAATTATGGGATACACTGTACGTGGGTGATTAAGCTGTGAATGAAAACGAACGAGAGAAAGACAAATAAGGGAGAATCTATTAGGTGAAGGAGTTTAAACCTCACGGGATTTCACATCAAAGAGAAGTGATGAGAACAAGATCAGTCTGAGTGCTGTGGACAACAACGACACCATTGACTGATGGACACTTTTTGGGTGGAGATGTAGGAGGGTGTGGGAAGGAGAGATATTTTTGATCTGTTTTGTGCTGCCTACCTAGACAGATACCTAGAAGGCATTATAAGCATTCGCAAAATCTTTTCTAAAAAGTTGGCCAGCAATATTATATTGGCCTCTGACCATCATGGCCTCCTAATCATCCCCATACACTGATTGGCTTCATCACTCTGTCTCCTCTCCACCAATAAGCTGGTGTGTGGTGGGCGTTCTGGCGCAATATGGCTGCCGTCGCATCATCCAGGTGGATGCTGCACACTGGTGGTGGTTGAGGAGATTCCCCCCCTTCTATGTAAAGCGCTTTGAGTACCCAGAAAAGTGCTATATAAACGTAACAAATTATTATTAATTCATTATTATACTGTCTGAGTTGGTACTTGATTGATTAAATGAGGAACTTACTTCATTGTTATTATTAAAGTACATTCAATATAGTATGAATTAAATTTGGACATACTACATTTGTCATGTTGATACTACCCTGTGTTTAGTAAGGTGTCCGTCTGATGTGCAGTTTAGATTCTTGTCTAAAGTAGTAGGTCACCAGGCATTTACCGTTTTATGAAACGTACTACTTTTTTCCACATACTGTTTTTTATCTATTGTATAGTTGAGAAGTATGCATATTATTTGGACACAATGAATGACTTGAACACACCCATATGAGCTTGTTTTTATTTGATGAACACTTTACAAGGTCCAATTAGTTAACATTGTTTAATGCATTAACAGTGAGCAGTACATTTTTTAAAGTATATAACATGAATTAATAAAAAGCACTTTGGTGACATTAGTTACAAATACAACTGTTAACATGTTTATTAACTTTAGTAAAACATTATTAGTTAATGTTAACTCAGGGCCATTTACATGATATTAACAGTTAGGCTTACAACTTTTCTTGAAAAAAACTCATGAAAAGAGATAATTATTTCAAAATATTTGAAAAACTTTGTAGACATACTTTATTATGATTTATTAAAATATAAAAAATAATATAAAGTTTTGCTCACCAAATTAGTCATGTGGTGGAAGCAACATGCAGAAATGTGGTGATAACACCGTCAAGGTCAACAAGTCTCAGATATTTCAGATCAGATATTTTTTTTATATCTCATGCACTAGTCAAATTCCCTGCATCTTAATATGCCTACTTCTTTATATAGCAAAAACTGAATGTGAAAAGTGTAATGTCTGAATTCACAGTACTCATAAATCAGAACACAAAAGTAGCTGAATTCTTAAGTGTGCATCTGATGAATACTATCCCATAAGGCCATGGGAGAGGAGTTGTGAATAGCAGTGAAGAAACACAACTGATGCCGTAAGTCACATATTACATCCACCACAGATGTACATTCAGATTTCTTCTATACTACACACAATCATAAATGTAGCTGCTCAAAGAGTATGCAATTTTTTATGCATTGTTTACATTGTTAGCTTAGCAACATGCTAATGTCAAACTCCTGTGCTCTTCCTGTGAGGAGTGCTATTTAAGTCGTGTGTGAAGTTGAAAAAAGTTTTGAATGATTCGACTACAGTCTGTAAATCAACCTGTAGTTATCAGTGTTTCCTTAGCAGGCAGGGTTAGCAGCAAACAACTAGGTTTGGAACAGAGCTTGTAGGGATGTGGTTTTCTGTGTGTGTTTCTTACATACCATAAACTTCTGCTCATTTCTCTGAAACTGGCATCCCCTCATGCCCACTGAAGAGCACGTCTCTTATGCAAACACCAACCGCACCTGAATGTCACTGGTGTGAAGCCTCTCTCAGCATAAAGTGGTCTGCTTGAGAGTCTGAAATGGGTTTCATGACCTGAATGAGATTTAATGACGAGGTAGATGTAATGATGAGTTGAGTCAAGGGACGCACCAAAGAAATGATCACACACAATCATAACAAACAATAACAACAATGCAGACAAGACTTGACTACGCATATATACAACTAGTGATGATGTGTGTGAAGTTGAAAAAGTTTGACATGATTCGACTACAGTCAATCAACCTGTAGTTATCAGTGTTTCCTTAGCAAGCAGGGTTAGCAGCAAACAACTAGGTTTTGGAACAGAGCTTGTAGGGATGTGGTTTTCTGTGTGTGTTTCTTACATACCATAAACTTCTGCACATTTCTCTGAAACTGGCATCCCCTCATGCCCACTGAAGAGCACGTCTCTTATGCAAACACCAACCGCACCTGAATGTCACTGGTGTGAAGCCTCTCTCAGCATAAAGTGGTCTGCTTGAGAGTCTGAAATGGGTTTCATGACCTGAATGAGATTTAATGACGAGGTAGATGTAATGATGAGTTGAGTCAAGGGACGCACCAAAGAAATGATCACACACAATCATAACAAACAATAACAACAATGCAGACAAGACTTGACTACGAATACTATAATAATAAAAAAACATATATACAACTAGTGATGATGATAATGTTTAAAGATGTTGTGTTTTATCCTCAAGTTATTATTGGGTTGAACCTGCTTGTAACAGGTTTTAGCAGTATCTTACAAATGCAGAATTATGTTACAATAAAAGACAATAAACAATCAAATGTAAGATGCACTGCATAAATCAAATCTTCTTTTTGAAATATAGACTCATCAAAAAGTAGTTGGGATAACATTTTGTACCAAATCAAAAAACTCAAAAATGACACTCCTGTTGGTCTTAGAAACAGAATAATGTTGTATTTAATGTTGTAAATGGTGGTGAAATGTTGTATTTAATGTTTTATTTTTATGTATTAAAAAGTATTTAATTGCAGGTTTACTTTGACATTAAACTGAACCAGTTTCATACTTTGACAATATTAAGAATTCATAAAATAAATATGATTTAAACCGTTTAAATTCTAATATTGACATAACATTTTAAGTGTCTACTCTAAACTAAAATATATATACCCACATTTAACTCTGTCCACACTTCTTTTTTATTATTCATTATACATTTTGAGAACCATTTTGGATGAGGCCCACTGTATTTTCATACTGAGTTATTGGATATGAGTGCTTGTGTGACTGTTGGCTGATCCCAAAAGAACTGACAGTGGCCTGTTATCTTACTTTATAGTACGTTATAGCATCTACTTTATGAATTGTGATCAAAGGCGTTTGTAAGGATGAGACACAGTATTCAGGTGGCCCACGCTGATGCTTTGGAGTTAAGATGACAGATAGCTGATAGCGTGTGTTTTTGAAACACTACCTCTGTGTCTGCGAAACACCAAAGCATCCAAAAATGAGGATCCTAGAGACTCAAGAAAATAAATGATCCGAATCCATGACACTTTACAGAATGACTGACCGATCAAAAGCAGTGTCATATCATGCACATAAAGGATAACAGCTGCTTCAAAGATGGTCAAACCTGGCACGCCTGGCATTGACTTCATGGGCACAGAAGACCAGTTTGTCCTGACCCAGGTGGCGGTAATGAGAGGACAGGAACGGAGCGGCAACGCCTTTGATCTCAGGGCTGGTGTTATACCATACCATTTAAAACAGAGTACACACACATCAAACGCAGTGTTATATCAGCACTGAGTCAATTTCAGGGTCAGTCCTCTGTTGTGGTTTGGCAGAGACTAAAGGGAAAAGAGAGAGAGAGGTATGATAATGATGATACAACAATGAATGGGGTTGTGAAGGGAACATTCCAGCCTTACATAAACGCCCCTAAACCTTTTGACCTTTGAACCCAAACCTCTTACCAATGTCGTCTAGATAACGTAGTGTTATTTTCCTTATTCCATGCTTAGATTTTCAACTTTGTCTCTGTTCTTTAGTATTATTCTTTACTTTTATTCTCTAATGAATGCAAAAACATGCTCATCACTTTGTTTTCTCTCGTCCAGCCTTTTCTTTCACCTCTCTTTGTCCAGTTAACTCTCAAGTACCTTATTTCACATATATAGTGGCCCCCAAAATGCCTGGGAATTTGAACCCTGTCTGAATTTGTATATATTTGTTGTCAAAATACTTTTTTCTATCTAAAATATTTACAGAGATTCCAAGTCATTTTTAGTTGATATCTCTGAAGAAATAAAATCATATTGTAACATCCCCACCAGCCGACACAGCAACATTGGCTCAACAAATTGCATGAGTTTGGGGCGGGATTATCTTCTATTCAGGGTTTGTCTGACCAATGAAACACTGAGGGCGTGTTCAGGAAACCTGTTGGAAAACAGTCATTATTTTTGCAGTTCTGTTTGGTGACTTAAATGAGTTACATACATCAGTTTGAAGTATCCAAAACTTTAGAGGGCCACTGTATCCCAGAATGCACTGCAAGAAGCTGTGAGAAATGCAAAATTATAAATATTTCCGTCAATACTTAAAACTACTAATAAAATTAGTCTGAATTTGCATGTGTAGTGAACTACAAATCTTAAAAGTATATTTAAAAAAACTGTACTTGCAGATAATATAAATTAAATAAAAGGCCACTTAAGTGCATTTAAAGAAAGATTACTTTTATGAGTACTTTACACACTTAAGTAAACGTTTAACATGTTCACTTTGTTATAATGCCAAATTCAATGTGTATTTATGTTTAAATAATTTTGCCATGTTTTAAAGAAGTGCACTTATTTTGATGTGTTGACTAACATAGTGAAGCACATGTAAAGTAATTGTAACTGTAGTGTGTTATCAGATCAAATTAATATATCGTAAATGTACTAAGTTGTAACTACTTCAGTGCAAAAATGTAATTACAAATATATTTAAATACATGATATACATCTTTCAATAGAAATAATATGAAAGTATATTTTAGTTTATTATAAAATGTTTGTCAGAATATTCAGCAGTACACTTTAACCATATTTCAAATACAACAAATACAAAGTAATTATGAAATTACATGTAGATGTACTTAAGTGGTTAAAAAACACGCCGAAGTACAGCTAATTGCATATAATATTAATGTCAACTATAATCCATTTTAATTCAGTTGTAAATAACATGCAATTAAGTGTTCGTAAACATAACATTCAGTTCACACTTTTTTCAAGTATGTTATTTCCATAATAAGTACCCTTGTTAAAAGTATACTAAAGTGTACTCTATTTCATCAGGGGTGGATTATCTTTATCCACTTTCAGGCCTTTTCTTGGCCATAACATACTTTTTTTATAAAACGAGTACAGCAGAATAGTGAGTCAGCCTCTGCAAAGTCAAGACGTTGCTCAGACTTTCAAATGGAAACTGGCAGCGGTGCAAATAGCACACAGCCTCTCTGGGCTTCTGACTACCTGTTTTGGACGAAAAAACTCCTTCATCTGACTCATGCTGAGTCCTATTCATCATTGTGTAGATCACAGCCTGTCATTAACATACACTTACAGTTTTAAGTGAAGTAATGAGCATGTGTGTCCTCCTGTTGTTGTACACTGTCTGAACACAGGACAGTGACACTGAGATATCACTTTTCTGGAAGCAAATGAGAGACAAGGCCTAGACGTATGTCATTAAAGGACATTTCCTGCCCCAAGGCCATAAAGATAAATGAACATTGTAAAATCTAACACACACACATTTACAGAAACTCAAAGCTCACAAACCTCTGTTGTCTCCTCTTATCTCATCATCTGGAGCCTGAAAGAGGGAAGACTGTGTAAAGAAGATGGGGAGGGAGGGAACGAGTGAGGGGGGACAGACGGAAGAATGAAGATAGAGATAGAAAGGCCTTGCTTTATGATGATAGAGATAGAAAGACCTTGCTTGGTGCTTAAGAAACTTTTATTATTGTTGTCATTGTCAAAAACAGTTGTGCTGCTTATTATTTTTGTAGAATCTGTGATACTTTGTTTTCAGGATTCTTTAATGAATAAATGTTCAAATGAACAACATTTACTTAAAATTGTAAATTACCAATTTTGATTAATTTCATCCTTGCTGAATAAAATAATTTAAAAGGAAATCTTAATGACCTCAAACTTTTGAATGGAAGTGTATGTGTTGAAAGACACTATTTTATTTTATTAAGTTTTGTTATGTTATTTTATTTGTGCAATAACATACATAATTACATTATTTGTATTACTGTTTTTTTATGTAAGTGTATACTATACAGTTCAGCTTCAGTTTATTTGGGTCATCATGCTTACAAACGTACAATCTCTATACTGTATTTTTTTCCAATCCCAAATGAACACACTTCCTTCTCTGTTCCCATTCACTGATTAACCGATTCATAGTTAAAGCTTCACTGTTAGATACAATCGCCTGCTATCTGATCAGCTCCCATGAGAAGATGCTATCTAACATAACTTTAGCACAAAGGTATCACTGTGTTTCACGTACACACCTTAGACATTTCACATTGACTCCTTATCTACAAGATTTGGTTTCCGTGTTTCGCAAACTGCATTCATAAACTCATACTGAAACATACAGTACAGCACAGCAACTAAAGTCCATGAACTTTTCCAAAATGTTAATGATAAATGATATTCAAAGTGGCAATGTCATTTAGTTCTTTCCTCAGGTCTCTTTACATTGTTAGTCAGGGTTTCTTGCACCATAAACAGTGGAAATGTAGTTTTGCATGACCATTTTCAGCCAAGTTTGATTCCTCACAACATCACTGAAACCACAAACCATCAATGAAATGGTTTAAATTTTCTTGTTCCTTTATATGTTTTTTCCTGACACAAAACATTGCCATTGCAGCTCTCAGGTGAGGAGTTATTATGGCCTCTCAACAGCACTTATATACTCTCACCACAAAGGCCGCTCTGTAGGGTGAGTGACTCTAATGAGTGTGTCTGGATAATGAGAGAGACCTGCTGTTACTGGCAGCTCTAAACATGCAGGTATTAATGGCAACGGTCGCTCTAATCTCAATAGGCCACATTAATAGAGAACTGGAGAACTAGAGAGTCCCAGTGGCCTTTTAAATATAAGCAATGCTGAAGGACCAGCATATGCCTTGTGCCGTGTGTGTGTGTGTGTGTGTGTGTGTGTGTGTGTGCGTGTGTGTGTGTGTGTGTTTAAACTAGAACAAAAGAGTATGTATAAATTAGTATTACGGCAGGCAGCATTCTGCTGAATCCCAAAATATTTAGCAAAGCAGATGGCTATACATATGTCCCTTGCATAGCCTTATTGAAAATAAAATCCACATAACTTGTTTTTTTTTATGGAGAAGGTTCCTGAGTTTGGGTACATTTACTAACAGGGCTTCATTTCTTCTGGATGGTAGGATGAATGTTGATGCTAAATTTGTGTGGTTGATGTAGATATGAAATGTATGCTCTATTATCTTTACAATAACAATTTGTGGAGAAACATGATAATATGCAAAAACTAGAATTTTGCCTGTTGTAAATAAAATATAACATAGATAATTAATAAAATCTCTCATATTTCAAATAATGTTTGTTCTATTGAAAAATTAAAAGAATAAATGTTGCAGATTCGATCACAATATTCAACCACATAACTAGGTAATCAATAAAACAGCTTATGGTTAACTAAAACTATTAAAATTGTTTATGTTAATCAAAATAAAGCTGAAATAAAATAAAATACAATTAATGGATGAAAAACTTGAATTAAACTTGGAATGAAAATTTAAAATGTAGCTTTGTCAAATAACTGAAATAAAATAAGCGTAAGTTGAAGTATATACAATTACTAAAATTACACTAATAAAGCTAAATAGAAATATAAAAAACAAATAATAAACATAAAAAAGGCACATAACAAAATTACTAAAACATGAACTAAAATGAAAAATGAAAATATAAAATTGTCACCTGATGTTACACTTACCTCAGGAGCTTTCCGCTCAATGTCCATCGCTCATTAGAGAAGAGCTTATTGCTAAAATCATATTTTCATTTTCTGACTTCACAGCCGCCACTTAAAAGTATTATTTATTGATAGCAGTTGGGGGAATGTAATTATGATGTTTTTGAAAGAAGTCTCTTATTCTTACCAAATATTAAATTATTAAGAATAATGTAAAAATATTAGAAATGTTTCTTGATCAGCAAATCAACATGTTATCGTGTTATCAACATGTAAGGATCATGTGAATCTGATGACTGGAGTAATGAAGCTATAACATCACAGGAATAAATTGTGAGTATAAGAAGAAGTATAAGAGACTTCTTTCAAAAACCGTATGATACCAAACCTTTGTCTAAAAGTCTACATCATTAGAAAGACTTGTTTATTCAGTGCATAAATCTCAAAAGCTGTTTCTGGGTCACACGGATTCAAACTGAAAGGTCACATACTGTATATTCCAGGAACAATCCGTATTCTAACGCAAAAGTTCTCATTATAGCTCTGTTATGCTACTTGATGAAAAGCAAAGCCAAGTTCTATTATTGTCTTTGGATGAAAAGCCAGACTACACACATTTGCACCAATTCTAATCCAGATGGTGTAAATGTGAAGGTTTGTTGATAGGATTACAGCATGTGTGGCATGTGCCACTGGCTTTATAAAAGAAGGCCATCTAAACCCCCCCAAAACAGCCCTACCAGCTCAGCGGGGGTAACACATGGCGCTGATGTCATTGAGGCATGACGGCAATAATGAGCTTTAAGGTGGAATAGCTCCTAACCCACTCCTAACCCAGGAGCATACGACAGCAGGTCACACTGAAATTCAGTACAGTAATACGACAGATGATTAATAAGGTGCATGTGATAGGAATAAAGTCTCTGGTATACTGGGAATAACCCTCATAGGTTCAAACTCCTAAATTTAGATGACGGACGCAGACTGACTGACACGGGGGAAATCTCACCATGTGTTCTCCACCTTTCCAACAACTCCATATGGGTGTCAGTGGCATACACACACCAAAACTCCAAAACATTTTACCGGGGTACCCTTGTGCTAAGGTGACAGTTGCTAAGTGTGTCAGATCCAAGTGGCACATGGCCTAAAA
The DNA here is from genome assembly GCA_027422405.1 of Ptychobarbus kaznakovi. NCBI lineage: Eukaryota > Metazoa > Chordata > Actinopteri > Cypriniformes > Cyprinidae > Ptychobarbus > Ptychobarbus kaznakovi. Next base: position 33,070,238 of record CM049794.1, read on the forward strand.
TTCTCCAGCGTTGTCAAAAACAACCTAAAAATAACATTGCAGACCATTATTGTGCTGTGAAAATGTGACGTTGATTTACTTCGCGCGCCGTACAATAGACTCCAGATTGACTGCAAGGAGAGTGTGTGTGGGTAGAGTAAGTGTGTGTGTTTGTTGTAAATCCGGTATGGAATGGCACGTTAAGAGGATTTTCTTGTCTATTATTGAGCACGATTAATGTAATGAACCCACACACAGTAAAACGAGGCAGTGTTAATGTGTGTTGGGCTTTACTTATCACACAAAATGCCTGTGGGGACATTTGAGGATGTTCTCAAAGGTAAACATGATTTATTAAGTATATACAGTTTTGTTTTTTTAATTCTATAAATGCAAAAGTTTTCTATTAAGGGTAGAGTTATTCAGAAGTACATTTACTGTATCTTAATATAAAAACAGTGTAAATAGGATTTGGACCAACTTTACACTGTAAAGACAGCAACAGAATATAATGCCATAAAAATGTACAAAGTTGATGACATAAATTTTCACACACTGTAATATTTTTTTCTTTTCTTTTTTTGTGTAGTGTGTAAATTTATTTCAGATAAATGCTGATCTTTAGATCTTTCTATTCATCAAAGGATCTTGAAAAAAAGTACTCATAAAAATGTATACCTTCAAAGCTACGCTAATACTTTTTTGTGGCAAAGAAAACAATCATAACATAATTACTTCAACAATTCTTCTCCCCGAGTTACCATCTTCCTCCATTTTGGAAAGCACCCCAGAATGTAATCAACGTAATCAGCACGGTTTACGTTCAGTAGACAGCACACGCAAGTATTCTTGTAACTTCGTAAAATTACGGTTGAACCACTAATGTCACATGGACTATTTTACCGATGTCCTTGCTATGTTTCTGTGCACTGATCGGGATCCTTGCTGTCTATGAAGGGTCAGAAAGCTCTCAGAATTCAGCGAAAATATCTTATTTTGTGTTCTGAAGATGAACGAAGGTCTTGCGGGTTTGGAACGACATGAGGGTGAGTGATTAATGACAGTATTTTCATTTTTGGGTGAACTAATCCTTTAATAATGTGTTTTTATTATTCATACTTCTTTCATTAAAAAAAGGTTTTCCTAAAATGTTTTAGTTTGACGTACACTACCAGCCTAAAGTTTTTGAACAGTAAATCTTTTTATGTTTTTTTAAAGAATTATCTTCTGCTCACAAAAGCCTGCATTTATTTGATCCAAAATACAGCAAAAGCAGTAATATTGCAAACTATTTTTACTATTTAAAATTACTGCTTTCTATTTTAATACAGTATATTTTAAAATGTAATTTATTTCTGTGATCAAAGCTGTATTTTCAGCATCATTACTCCAGTCACATGATACTTCAGAAATCATTCTAATATGCTCATTTGCTGTTCAAGAAACTTTTGTATTATCATTATTATCAATATTTCAAACAGTTGAATACTTTTTTTCTGGATTCTTTGATGAAAGATCCAAAGATCAGCATTTATCTGAAATAAAAAGCTTTCGTAACAATTTACACTACCATTCGAAAGCTTGGAGTCAGTATAATTTTTCTTTTTTTGGTGGGGGGGGTTGTATACAAATTAATACTTTTATTTAGCAAGGATGCTTTAAATTGTTTAAAAGTGATGATAAAGACATTTATAATGTTGCAAATATTTCTGTTTCAGATAAATGCTGTTCTTCTGAACTTTCCATTCATCAAACAAACCTGAAAAAAAATCTACTCCGCTTTTTTCAACATAATAATAATGTTTTTGTTTTTTTTGCAGCAAATCATAATATTAGAAGGATTTCTGAAGGATCATGTGACTGTAGTAATGATGCTAAAAATCCAGCTTTAAAATCACAGGAATACTTTTTTTTATATATATTCAGATAGAAAACTGTTATTTTAAATAGTAAAATATTTCAAAATTGTACTGTTTTTGCTGTACACTGGATCAAGTAAATGCAGGCTTGGTGAGCAAAAGAGACTAATTTAAAAAAAACTTTACTAATCTTACTGTTCAAAAACTTTTGGCTGGTAGTGTAAGTCTAGTATGTTTTAAATGTTACATCTTTCAGAATATTCAAAAGTAACGTTCACATAATGTTTGCAAAACAATCAAATTAAACGCTCCCTTAACGTCCGCATAACCAAGGAAAACATGTTTTTGAAACATTTCAAAACTGCCTAAATTTTAAACCTTCAGAACTATTTATAACTTCATCACAATGTTATAGCACAACATTCTTAGGACATATTTATGTTAGCTGGGAAGCTGCTCAAAGGGTCAGTGTGTCTTTTTGCTATGCATATTTACAACTGATGTTTCACCTACTTCAACTTTGATTTGCTGCGGAAGACAACTTAATTCACATGAGCTTGTGTTGTTCAGTCTCTATTGTTCAAATGGCACTGATTGGTGTTAAATGGAGCGCAAAGTCTAGTATGTGCACAGTTTAAAATAGAATTTAGGCCGGGGAGTCCTACAGCTGAAACCTTACACAAAATACTGGAATGTGATGACTTCGTGCCAACCAATCTGAGACAGGAACATGATGATGTTGTCCAAGTTCATTACTGTTTGAAAAGTCTGTTAGAAACATTGTTTTATAACAGTAGTTTGCTATAAACACACACACACATGGTAGGGATCCCCAGCTGAGGCTTGTGTGCATTAATGAGCCCCACCAGTTATTCAGTAATCATTGCAATTACAGCCTTCCATTACAAGTCATTACAGCTTTGCCTTCCAAGTGTGTGTGTGAATGTGCATGTACACATATCTACTGTGTATTCTAAGAACTGAGCTGTATTTTCTAATGTACCCATTTATTAATAGCACTAAATAAGAGCATAATATGGTACTGCTTCATAAAAGCATGTAGTTAGAAGATAAGAATATTTTTTTATTTGTCACATATTAATAGCACTAAATAAGAGCATGTAGTTAGAAAAGAAGAATATTTTTTTATGTTCTTTTCTACTGCTTCTGAGTATATGTTAAAAGCATGTAGTTTAATGTTTGTGATTCTTGTGCGTTGTTCCCCAAAGTACACAATTATACATTCTTGTGCGTTGTTCCCCATTTCCTCGTGTTCTTTTCTCAGGGGTTCAGCTCTTGCACCCTTTTGGCCCATGTTTGTGCAGGGGTTCATGATGATTCTTGTGCGTTGTTACAGCACGTCTATGTGAAATACAGCAAGGTCCAAAAGTCTGAGAGCGCATTGACAATCTGGGATTTAAAGTCTAATTTAAAACTGGAATTAAACACTTAAAGTAAAAAAAGAGCAGTTGTAAATTACACAAACATTACTGGAGAATGTTTTACAATAAAATAGTATTTTAATTTTTCTCTTTCAAAATTCCAAGTTTAATTCAATGTGTGTGAATTTTTACAAAAATATCTGAGTGAAAATTGTTTCTACAATTTTTTTTTTTAAATATGTTTATTCAGGGGGGGAAATAAGTGAAATGGAAGTTTTTTCATTTGTGCTCTCAGACATTTGTGCTCCGTGGTTTGTATACATGGTTTTATCTTTTTTGTATCTCTTTCATCCTCTGTTCTTCCAGTCTTCCCCTTTCTGAAATCCTGGCATTGTTAGGAACTCTGCGGGACTGGTGGGAAAGGTTTTTGGCATAGCTCTTACTCAGTCCCAACCTGATCAACACAAGCCAGCACACTCATTCTTGGCCTCCACACTATAACAACCAATCAAACAAAGAATTTAAAAATAGAAGCAGAAAATATAAGAATTTGCCAGCAACCAGGGGTGACATTTAGCCTTTCCTTGTTTTATTTATTTAAAAAATTTCCCCATTGCAAAATGTTGCCATGTGAGAGTGCATTGACCTAAATCACCTGAATCCTTGACCTTCAACTTCTAATGTGAGACTGATTGGGGGCAAAAATATAATGCGTTGGTTTGTGTGTCGTGATGGAGTGAGACATTCCTGCTCAGATAAAACCTTCCCCAGACACTGTGACTCATGTGTGTTTCTGATGGGAAAAGAGAATTGGAAAGGGAAAGAGGCTTTGTTTGCTTTAAAAAAATAGCTAGAAGTTGTACAAATAAGCAGTTCAATCTAAATAAACACAAGTGGGTTTCATGGTCAACTCCTGAATTTCAGTGCTCTGCATATTGCCAGCAAGCAGATGTTGCCCATGGGACTTCATTCAAGGTAAAGAGCAAATATCTCACACACATACACGCAGGTTGCTCTGCCATAATTGCACTAACCTTCTTATAAAAATATACACTTAAATGCATACGAATATGAAAAATATATAGCAATTAAACCCTATATTGCACTTAGACAAATACTAGGAGACCCATGCTAGAGTCCAATAAATTAGTCATGTGGTGATTCAATGATTTATAACACTAGTAATGCTAATAACTGAACTAGGTGAGTGTTTGAGTTTAGGTTTACTGGAAGGGAATCAAGAATCAGTCACAAACAATCTGTTACTGACAAACCTGAAAGCACCAACCGCACAATTAGATTTACTGTAAACACAGTGTTGTAGTAACTAAATAAAATAAACAATACTACTAAATTAACTAAAGTTAAATACTATTTGTGACCATAATATTTAAAACCATTTATAACTATGAAAAATTGGGTAACACTTTACAGTAAGGCTCCATTTGTTAATATTAATTAACTTTAGTTAACATGAACAATAAAAAAATACTTAGTTTGTTGATTCCAAAGTTTACTAATGCATAATTAAAATCAAAAGTTGCATTTAAATATCAGTTAACAGACCTGAGCTATTAACTAATAGTGACTATTTGTATTTCTTTAGCTAATTCTAACAAATAAATACTAACAAAAATAAATAAATAATTCAATACTGTAACAAATGTATTGCTCATTTTTAGGTATTTGATAGATAATGCATTAACTAACATTAACTAATTGGACCTTACTGTAAAGTGTTAATTTTTAAATAAAATAAAATACTAAAAAGCAATGAGAAAGTGTGCCTTTGCAACAGACTGAAAATAAATGAGTAAAAAACAAACTAAAATAATGACACTTAATTTACACAAAAACTGAAACTATAACATGAAAGCTAAAAAATATTAAAATATATATTTTTAATAAATAATACTAATATAACACTGTTCTCAACTGATATTTTTGTTTGTATTCTAGTTTAAGTTCAATGCTGTCACACTCATCGATTTGTGCCAGGACAAATATGGGCCTGATGAAATTATCATCGCATTTATTTAGTTTCAATGTAATTAGCTACATTTTGTTAATACTGTAGTCTGCAATGTAGCCAAGTCCTTTTTCACAACTACAAAAGCTGTATCTTATCTACAGTTTTAGCTTGACAAGCTACCTTTTAAGTAGCTTTTCAAACACTGGTTGTGATATAAAAATGACTCATCTTCCCTAAATGTATAATCTGTAGACTTGCAATTCCTAGATCACGTTTCCACAGCTCAGTCTCGTGTTAAAATGATCCAAATGTTCCTTTCCTCTGCATTTTCCTGAATAATCTTGCAAAAGAATTCCTCACAACCACTGGAAACACCACACCCTCTCTTGTGTTCTCTCTTTGTGAAATGTGCGAGTTTCTTTTATCGCCGTTGGCTTTATGATCTCGACATTAATGGATTGCTCCCTGTGAGTCTGCCCAAAATCACTCAGAGGACATAAACAACTAATAAAGTAAAATATGTGCTTGCCTCTCCTCCAACTAAAACTGCACCAAACACTGCCATGTCATGTGACTTTATGGACACCGGCCAGGGAACACAAACACACACATACACATGTGCATGCCTGCAACACACAAACACTGCAGATGTGGGCAAATAACAACACTTGTGAGTACTCAAGAGCAGAACCAAATGTTCTGTCTCAGCCTCCTCATTCTCATGCCTTTTCCAGCCATCTCTCTTCCTTAAGCACACACACACACACACACACACACAGTGCCAGGAAGACCATGCTGTTTTCATTAGTACCCTGTGTTTTATTGCCCAAATCGCTCTGCTGTGGTCAGGAACCTGATCCAAGCTCCAAACAGAAACCATAGCAACCCATTTTTGTGGGAATTATTTTGCATGCCCCCTGTACACACACACACACACACACTCAGCACACGGACTCACTCATCAGAGTGACTTCATATATTTTCTCTGACCTTAAAAACGTATTTTCGGGCAAACGGCCACAATGACGAAGTACTTTTTAGGTGCCCAAACACAGAACACACAAACTTACTCTTACATCATCCATTTTCAAATGCAAAACCAAATGCACTGATTGAATACTGATCTTGCACTGTTGAAAATACATTTTGTCCCTTATTACTACGTTCAGTGATACTGTAACTATGAATGATTTAATACCATGTTCCAGATGACGAGGAATACTTGTTGAAATGTCCCACTTCCAACCTCAAAGTGTTACAGAACTCATAATTCTGCCGCCTCAGCTTGAAAATAACCAATAGAATGTTGCTTTAGTTGTCTTCATTTCATGCCTTCGAATGGAACAATCTTGGTTATTTTGATTACTAGGTTGTTTTTTAAGTAGGTGGGATTTTGAGTTGTAGGCTAGAAACATCTTATGCAATTGCCAGTATTATTATTATCTAAAAATGGTCATTCAAATCAAATAAAATCAAATAACAAAAATACCTGAAATAAGTTGAAGTACTAAAATAACTCAAATTAAACTGAAATGAAAAATAATTAAACAGCCATAAAAAAAAAAAATGACAAAATTAATAAAACCTAAAAATAAAAATATAAAAGTAAAAGATAATTCAAAATATTTTTAAATGTATAAATAACACTAAAATAACACTCACAATTGCGCAAACAGACATGAATGCTTGGTCAATGCACTTAAAACTCTCTGACTTGTACATACTTAAAAGTAAATTTTTTGTGACTTTCAAAGGTATTTTTTTGTGAAATAAATAAATAACACTGAGAAGTATTATTAAAATTAGGTTCACTCACACTAAGATAAAACTTATGACAGTTTATTTCTAGAAAAATCTGTTTTATTATTTGTTTGCCACTATGTTGGCATCACATGACCAGCTGGGTCATACAGTTGAGTTACTATTACCAAAAAAGTCTTATATGAAATTAACATAATATTGTTTTGTTTTTTGCCAGTGTTCAAGGCACTTCAGAAAACTTGCAATGAAGCCAGTCTCATAACACAAAAAAACACCACAAGAATGGATTAAATAAAATCATCAAGATTTTGTATGCATGCAGTTTAGTACAAACTGTAGGACACCGTAGAATAACAGCTAAAAGCTTTGTTAATATAGTGGCATGGATTACGCTTTCGGCCTAAACTTTCCACATTATAACGCAGTGTGGTGGTACCCTCTGTTTGGCAGTGATTTATAGATTTGCCTTTTTATATCACATTATATACTGCAGCACTTGCAAGTTTATTAATTAATTTCCCTTTTGCATTTAATCAGCCCTAAAGTGCCTCCAATCACTCTGTGCAGAGGCAGTGGTGTTCTTCATTAAATATCAGCCTGATTTTCTCTGTTCAGAAAATCTAGCCGTGGTATATAATGAAGGGTGCATAATGAAGATCCTTTCCAGGCACTCTCGTCTCTCTCTCTGGAGAAGGACGCCTTTCTCTGCAATAATGTTCCCGTTTGAAGTCTGCATTTAATAGCAGGGGTCTTTTTGTCATGATTATAGATGTATGCCATTTGCGCTCAGCCTGAGAAATGGGTTGTGGTGGTGTGTGACGTCGATGTGTGTGTGTGCGGTCTGGGTAAGAACGATTTTTTAATTTGTCATGACTACTTTCATTACTCAGGTTATATGCAATGGGCGGCTGATTTATTTTGGAAAAGTAATAAGCTCGAGACAGTAACAGCGAAAGAGCCTTACACAGTATGTGTGTGAGTGTGCTTCATCAACACATCCACACAAACACTATCATGATTTATGCTTTCTCTACAGATTCACAGCTCTCTACTGTACCTGGAAAAGTAAAACATCTCACATGATCAACAGTATTCCTCACAGTGATCAATCTCTCGTGCTGTAGGTCTGATTGCGTTCGTGTTTTTGCGTAGAAATTTCCAGAACACTTCAATTATGATGGAAGTACTCATCTTAAAAGGGTTATTCAGCCAAAAATGACAATTCTGTGATCATTTACTCACCCTCATGTCATCCCAAATCTTGTATGAAAGACTTTCTTCAGTAAAAATAATTTTAAGAAATATTGGAGTATGTTCTTGCCTTTTCTTTTCATATAAGAAGTGAACGGGAATCAAAGCTGTCAAGCTGCAAAATGACATGACGTGAAATATTTCTTTAACAGTCCAAATAGGGTGTATATGTGCATCCAAAAGGTCACATAGCATGTGAAAGAGTGAAAAGGCATGATAAGGAGAGTAATGAGGCATGCAGGGTGTTGTAAAGGTAGAGAGAGTAATGGTAGGAGAGGAGGGGATTGCGAGTCTGCTGTACAGAGCTCTTTGTTTTGAAGATCTGGAGACACCTGGCTCAGGATGAACTCAAGTTCATAGATTAGAAATCATCTCTCTCTCTCGGTTGTCCATCGAAATCCGATGACGACGTCCACGCCTTTAACTGTGAGACCTTTGATGACTAAACAGTCCTATCCTGGACCCACAAATTCTATTGCAGGTGGGGCATAGGTGTACAGACCACATACCAATGCCAGAAATTACCCTTTTTGTCCATGTTTCAGGGCATTTCTTACCTTAATGAGGGCTTTTTTTCCTAACATGAACAACGTTGTCACTTTAAGGCAAATCCTGAATCAATCCGGTGCCTAAACTCATATACATCAACGTTCAAAAGTTTGAGGGCGGTGCATTTTTTTTTTAAATAAGTCTCCAGTGCTCACCAAAGCTGTATTTATGTAATGACAAATACACGAAAAACAGTACCATTATTAAATATTATTATTTCTATTTTAATTTTTTTAATGTAACTTTTTCCTGTGAAACAAAGCTGAATTTTCAGCATCATTACTCCGATCTTCAGTGTCACATGATCCCTCAAAAATCATTCTAATATGCTGATTTGCTGCTCGAGAAACATTTTACGTTGAATTTTTTTTTTATTATTATTTATTTATTTATTTTACTGTAGAAACCATGATATGCTTTTCAAGATTCTTAAATAAATCGTTCAAAAGAACAGCACTGATTTTAAGTAGAAATCTGTTGTAACATTATAAATATCTTTGTCACTTAATGCATTTAAAATGCAATTTAATGCTAAAATATTAATTGTATGCATCCTTGCGGAATAAAAGTACCGGTAGTAAAAAGAAAAAACCTATGGTGGATTGGTCTACAATAGAATGTTACAGATAAATCCACATTTTACATTTCTAGGACATTTTTGTCCTAAGCCCTGGATAAAGCTGGACCCTGCCACATAGCACAGGTCATATGTCACATTTAAAAGCACAGTTCACAAAAAGGATTGCAATTCTGTCATTATTTCACCCTTATGTTGTTACAAACTGATACACTTTTCTTTTTTTCCAAATCCACAAAATTGGCTGCTGATGAAAGAAACTCATTCTCGTATGTTATTATGACATGACAGAATTTACATTTTTGGGTGAACGGTTTCTTTAATATCAAATCGGTCAACCAATGAACTTCATGTTCATTCTGTCAATGACACTCATTAACAGTAAACCATCAAAGACTCTAAGAGTGACCTAATTTCCATCTGCAAACATTCTCAGCATGGATCATAACCAGCATTAGACTGTATGACAGAGCTCAACTGCAGATTTTAGTACAGTACAGTGCAATTAAACAACAGAAAACCCCCAAAATCTCTCTCATGAAGCAACAGCAGAAGGGTCTCCCCAGAAAGTAAAGGCTGTAAACCACAAACGCAGGATGAAGTAACCATATGGCTAATGAAACGAAACTCCTCTTCACAAGCAGATGGAGTGATTTGTTACAGTAATTTTTTGGTGCTATTGGAATTCATAAGCATCAATAAATATGGCATGTGGGAGAAAACTTGCATATATGAACATCAGAATTTACCCAAATGACAGGCACTCTTTCCCAGTAATTCTCCAAACCCAAGCCATGGCCTGTTATTTCTCCCCAGGTCAAACTCATAAGCAGCAAGCGATTTGCCAGATATGAGGAAAAGAAAATGATCAAGGCCACCAAACATAATCACATTAGCACAAAGCTGACAGCCTGAGGTCTTTTTCTGCCACTGGACTGATCTGGAAACTACCAAACCTGATGTCTCTCTGAGGTCATGGATGGAGTTTGGGAGGTCTCCGAGGGGCCAATGCACCCCCAATGGGGCCAGCATTATTTGGGTATATGAATATGACAAACAAAATGAATGATTTTTAATTATTGATATTGTTATGAATGTAATTATGGCTAATATCTCCCTTTAAGGAGTCTACTATTCTTGCTATGCAGCCATGATGAATAATGTTTTTTTTGGGGGGGGGATTTGTAGACTGTGCAGTAATCAGCAATCACCTTGTTTTTTGAGTGCACAATAGACATCATTTCCTACTATTGTGATTACTGTAAAAAGCACCTTTAATATAAATTGCTGGCCAATTGGCAGATAATGTTTTTAGGAAGTGCAACATAGTGCACGGTTTAAATTGCCAAAAATATATTTGACCCTCACTATTTTTACACAAGTGATGTAATAATAACCATGCACACGTTTGTGTTACTCTTCCTCTTGTTTTTCCTGGACATGAAGATTTTGTCTGCTCCTGAAGTAGTTTTAGAAGATATTAGTGCACTTAGAAGATATCTGTGTACCTCTGAGCAAGTTATTTTAATATTATTTATAAACACACACAGACACATACATACATATATATATATATATATACACACACTTTTTTGCTGTCGACCTTGAATATGATTGCACTTATTATTTTCAAAGGCTTTAAAGTTTTAAATAGGTTAATTTAAATAGATATTTTTCAAAAGTATCATGAATTATTACTTCATAAATATCACGTTACAGGCTGAACTAATTTTGGTTTGTCATACAAGTGTTGAATTATCTGATATTTTAGGTGACTTACTGACCTTTACACAGTCATTAAAAGTCTGCAGAGAAAACAATTATTATTAATTTTTAAAAGGCAATTCAAAATAAATTAGTCAATATTAAATATTTCACGATCTCGGCTGACCCTCAGTATTTTTGTAGCTGTAGCAAAAAAGTAATTTTGGAAGCCCAAAAACTGAATCTCATTTAACGATGGTAGTATATTGTAGAGAAATCAAATCCTCTTTCCCTGTTCTTTGTTCGGCACCTCTAAGCAGATAAACAGTAGGTGGAAAGCACGGCGAGGTCTTTAGGGAGCGGACTCTCTGTTGTTGACTGATATGTGATACCAGCTGACATCTGGCACCCTGTCAGATTGGCGTCCCCACAGCACTGAAACACATACACGCTTTAAGAGCGTTACTACTCACAGATCACCACTGGATGCTCTCTCATAAGTACAGGTCCCACTAGGCCCGTAGTCTGTCTGGCCTGCTGGCACCACCGACACACACACAGACCTCGTCCCTCACGCAGACTGGCTAGACGGTGGTTATTCTGGGAGAGTGGAGCGTGTAGTATTCCCTTAGGAGTTACACTATGGAGACCGTCGGTCTGACTCTCTTCTGTGTGTCTGTGTGCGAGACAGAGTTCAGTGACAAAGAAGAGGTCATGTCTGTCACTCGCAATATTCTGACACTTGCCATTGTGGTCTGATATGTGAGAAATGGGTTTGATCAGTAGAAGTGACTTCTCAACTCTTTTGCGTATGTGATATGAAGTGTGTGAGCATGTGACTGTGAGAAACCCCTCTTTAACCCCTCACATCCCCATTTTAACACCGTGGCTGCTTATTGTTGAAGGTCTTCAGTTATCTCGTGAATCACAAACGTGAGATTTTGATATCACATGAACACAGAGAGGCACTGGGTTGAATATGTGGTTCGCTCTAAACTCTGTTTAAAGGAATATTCCAGGTCCTGTGCAAGGTAAGCTCAATCAATAACACAAAAACTAATTTTGAGTTTTAAAAAGCAAAAATCTGGGTTACGGTGAGGTACTTGCAATGGAAGTGAAAGGGGGCAATATTTAAATGTAAAAACGCTCACTGTTTCAATAGTATAGTCACAACACGCAAATACAACACCTTATTTATGTTTAAAAAAATAAAACATTGTGTAAAATGACATCTTTGTTGCCATGACATAACACCTAAATTAAAAAATAGTTTTAACAGAATGATTAATTTATAAATTATGCAAATCAAATTTGTTTTAAATCTTCCTAAAATTTACCTCATTCGCTTTCATTCCAAGTAACTCATCTTGTCTCAACATTATGCCACAAATGCTGCCAATTGAGTTTAACTTACTTAATTTAATGGGTCACATACCATTAAATTCTTTGCACAGGTAACATTACATTATTATTTGCAAAGATCATATATCCATATTCAGATGTAACCTGAACGCTGTGGTCACATTAGACTTTAATCATCCGATATAACTTACAAACCATATCACTTTTAAATTTGCGTGTTGAAGTTGGACACAAGGTCAATCTGCGACATTTAGAGACTCAAATGTAGGTCAAATTTGGGTTAAATGACTACTCATTACGCAAATCCACTCGCCAGAGTTCACCAAACGTGAACCATGATGCACGATGGAAGATCAAACCTTTTCGCATAAGCGTTTCTGGTCTCCCACGTTTACGTTCATATGAATGGAAGCGAATGGAGCGTGACGTCTAATGTGACCACAGCTTAAACTTACAGAAAGTCCTGTGGTAGATCACTCTGTCCATCAATCATAGCTTATTATCCATGAAGATCAACTTTTAAAATGAAGCATGCCATTGATTAAGTGAGTTTTGAAGTTCTTATATAAATACACCCCCCTATACATATATAATAATTCTTCACTATGGACACCCAAAAAAAAAGCATAAAAAGCATTCATTTTGAGCAGTGCACACACGACCATTCAGAAGCTTAATATATTTATGGAAAACCTTTTTAAAACTAGATTATTTGGTGAATAGAACATACACACTTTTTAACCATTTTAGAAGGTTCCCATGGCCAAGGAACAAATAACGTTTATCATTTCTTTGTTTATTTCACATTATGGCAGTTATCACTAGCATATAATCAAGAAATGTATATGAATTTTACATCTGCAGTAGCTTATCTCGCTGTTTCGGGCCCCTTAGGGCCTCTCAGCTGGAGGCCCCTGACATTGTGAGGCCGTATAATCAATACTTGATGGTCCTGACTTGATTCATAATCCATCCTTGAATGTCATCATTGCTAAATGGAGTTAAAGACACCAAACTGATTCCAAGATCAAAATTGTGGCTTTTATATTTAGTGCAGAAAACCTTCAACACGAAGTGCTACTGCCATCTAGTGGTTGCTTGTTCTCGTAAAAGTATTATTTGAAACTTCAGTGGAAAAGGTCTCTGAAGACCAAGAGTTGGGGGGGGTAATGAGAGGGTAACAGACACTGTCATTGGCTCGTCCAGCCTGAATCTAGGAAACGTGGTGTTCCACGATCAAACATGCCATCTGCATTTTACCGTCCTTCACGGACAACGAGGGGAATCCCAGTCTGTTTATGACATTCTTGGGGAGGGAGGGAGAAAGAGAGGAAATCTGTCCTCTACTCTGAAGTAAAAGAGCATCTGGCCCTCGCTGTCGAGCCGCATAGCTTCCATGACCTTCACCCTGCTATACGAGCTGCAGTAACATCGGCTGAATAGTTGTGGTAACCTAAACCCAACGCTAGTCCCTGCGCTCTCATCACTACAGCTCTCACCTGCTCTTCAGAGCCCAGGGCCAAAGCTGAGGAGAGCGCTTCCTGCTGGTAACCTAGGAATGAGGATGGTGTGTCAATGATTTACTCTGCTAAATGCCTGTGTGGGAACATTTTTCAGTTTTTAATGTTCAAACGGAATGCTTATGATAACAATGTGTCCTTTCATGCCTCATTGACACCCAGCATTAATGTTTGTCGCCACAGTTTGAGAACTCCTTGAAGCTTTTTGGGGTTGTTCAACAAGGTTTTAAAGTTCAGCAACATACCAATATGGACATGCAATTTGTCATCTGTATGCTTGACTTGTTAAACTTGTAAAATAAAACTGACCCTTTGCTCTAGTTTGTATGAAATTTAGTTTGAGAGACTCGATCAGAGATCTTATAACGCCACCTATTGGATGTTACATGTGGTGCAAGGGAATATCAGATTGCAGTTTACAATACTATTTTCAGGGTCACATGAGGATACAACTGCTCATTTTACATTAGACTAATTAATCATCCCACAACTATGGATTTCTGAACATGCCTCACATCTTTACCTGCCATTAGTTTTTAAAAAAAATAGCATTTACACTTTAATTAATCAGAGACAATCACTAGTAGCCTATACTGAAATTGACAGAAAACCGACCCTTGTGACATTTACATTTATGCATTTAGCAGACGCTTTTATCCAAAGCGACTTACACTGCATTCAGTTTATTCATGTATTGTCAGTATGTGTGTTCCCTGGGAATTGAACCCACCTTTTGCGCTGCTAACGCAAAGCCACAGGAACACTATATGATATCTAAAATTATCAATTCCACCCACCTATTTTGGTTCAATTATTTATAACTGGTCTATACATTTATGTAAATACAATGATGCATTTAACCTTTTAAAAAAAACTTATATTATACATGTGAACTTATTTCTGTGGCAAATGTGAATGTTCAACATCATTATTCCAGTCTTCAGTATCAAATGATTCTTCAGAAATCATTTTAATATGATAGAGCTCAAGTAACATTTCTTATTATCAATGCTGAGAACATTGTTGAAAGTCTGAGTATTTTTTTTATAATATAAATCTTATAAGACTTTTCTTTTTGAAAATTGAGCAAGGATACATTTAATTAAAAGTGACAGTAAAGACACTTAAATTGTAACAAAAGAAAAAGGAAGTTTTATATATTTTTCAGCAACTGTTTTTAACATTGATGCAAAATATTACTTAAGCACCATCATATTGAATAATACATGAAGGTCACTGAAGTAATTGCTGCCAAATACTATAGATATACAAATCCTTGAAAGGGACTTTATTGCTGCTGAAAAATGCTTTGCCACAGAAGTTAAATCGTACAATACATTCAGAAAACGGTCATTTTAAAGTGTAATATTTCAAATATTATGTACTGTATTGGAGTAAATGAAAGCAGCCTGGGAAGCATAAGATACTAACTGACCCTGATATTCAATAACTGACCCAACTGCATTTTCCTTGTGTATGATTTAATTATCATTACAAATCAAAGTTCATTCTGGCAACATGTTTTTCCTCATTCAACCTCTCAATGGTGTTAAAGTTAAATTTTTAAACCGTATTTGCGAATACTCCCAAGCACACTGCTATTCTCTCACGTTACACCTTACTTTATAAAAGGAGTTCACTCAACCAATTTAGGTGACAAACCTGACCTATGTTTAAATTGCATGTGCAATAAATCCATCATACACCGTGTCCTAACCAGTCATGAACAAAATATTTTGTTGGTCACATACACAACTACATATGCATATTAGACATGAGCCATAAACAGCAAGTATCCAAAATTAGAATTCATAATTCAAATACATCTCAAAATATCACAGTCCAAATGAATACTCGTCAACATCTTTTTAAATTAGGAAAGGATCATTGTTTTATTGAGATTAAGGCACAATACAATAATAAGGCTGTATGTAATGACCTTAAGATGCTAAATTCTGATGATTTCTCTCTCTGGATAATAGCAGGTGATGGTCATGTAGTCAAACTCAGAGAATGCACCACATCCATTGGACTAGAATGGGATGTCAGGTAAGTGCTATTTCTACAGTATTGCCCCAATATATCAGCTACGGTTTAGTGTAGCGTATGTATTTTTTCCCAGAAGGCACCTCTTTGAGGGTAAAACCTGCTGGGAAAAGTTTGTTGGCTTCTTCATCTGACAAAGAAGGGATGACCATGACTTCTTGACCAGGCTTAAAAAAAAAAAAAATTAAAAGGTACTTTACAATTTTGTTCTGACCACATAAGAAAAAATACATTTAAATAAAAATGTAATTATTTCAAGGACTCTTACATATAGTAAGGAAAGAAAGGCTGTATCTTACCTTCCAGTCCACAGGTGTGGCCACTTTCTTTGTTGCCGTCAGCTGCAGAGAGTCTATGACACGGAGAATCTCATCGAAATTGCGCCCTGTAGTGGCTGGATAGAGAATGGACAGCTTCAGCCTCTTATCTGGGCCAACGACAAACACCTGGAATATAATAAATATGGTAAGCGCAGATAGAAAGAAGC
This sequence comes from Ptychobarbus kaznakovi, assembly GCA_027422405.1. Lineage (NCBI taxonomy): Eukaryota > Metazoa > Chordata > Actinopteri > Cypriniformes > Cyprinidae > Ptychobarbus > Ptychobarbus kaznakovi. The sequence continues at coordinate 33,086,687 of CM049794.1, forward strand.
ACATTTAGTTTCCATAATTGGTGGCCTAATGAAATAACACCACACTAATCCTATTCAGTGACCGTATAAAGCCTGAGACACACTGCACGATTTTCCGCTGTCCCAGACGAAAGACGGGCATCATGAAACAATCACGACGATTTCTGATTCGCCACGATTGCTTCACAATGCCAATCTTTCGTCTAGGACAGACAAAAATCGTGCAGTGCATTTAGGGCTTTACAGTGTGAACAGCATCAAATATATTTATGTATTGATATAGATCAGGTTCCTTAGGGTTTCCTAGTATTGACAACTTTTGTTAAGCTGCTAAAGCACATGTTGTAGCAAAGACAAGATTAAATCTGCGAGTACATGGAGCAATGGAAGCGTTACATGCAGCAAAACATCAACACACATTTAGTCAGGTGGATCAGAGTTTCACAAATCACCCATTCAGGCATCGGCTACGACAAATACATTGAAAGCAGTGGTTCTCAAACTTTGACTCCAAAGCCCTCTTAGAAATTATTTACTAGCCGATATGCATCTCTGGCACTTCTGTTGTCAAATTCAAAAAGCAGATTTTGTAAACCGTGTGGCTTAAAAATGTTATACATCTTTATTTTTTATTTTTAGCATTTTAAATTTACATGGTGTTAATATAATTAAAAATAAATGAAGACTTATTGGGAACCCCTGATTAAGAACCGGTGTTATTTTAGTAAAACTGAAATACTATTATATAGAATTTTAATAAGTCTTTGTGTTTATATTTTCCATTTTTACTTCGGGTAAATTTGTTGTGCAATTTAGTCATTATTATTATGAGTTTTAAAATGTCTACAGTTATTTTTTATAACTGTTTTTGTTTTTTTTAGTACATAACTACATGAAAATAAGTGCTGCTGCCTTGGCAACTAGCTGAAATAAAATTAGTTTACTTCAGATTTTATTTCGGTTCACATTTTTTCATTTCAACAGCATTAACTTAATATTAAATAAATCCATATAATGAATGTAATATTTATTGAAAAAATATTTTTACAAATCAATCAAGCAAATTAAGCGTCAGCACATCAATTTTCTTTTTGTATGCATTTATATTAGTTTTAAAATATATCTATATAAATTAATAATTTTCATATTTAGTTATTTTAGCTAGTAGTAAGTGTTGCCAAGGCAACTAACTGAAATAAAATTAGATAATTTTAGATTTTAATTAATTTAACATTAATTTCATTTCAAGTAACAAAAAAAAAACCTGGTTTTATTTTAACTTAAATAACCCTGTTAAGAAGAATTAAAGCATGGTTGCGATGGAAACTCACACAGCGGGCAGTGAGGGGCATCCCGTCTTTATCCCTCTCATCAGGGTCCAGCATCCCCAGTAAGACCGATAACTCCCTCTTGTCATCTGCTATGATGGGGAAAGGCATGGGACAGCAGGCTTTGTCTTGGTTAAACGACACGATGTCCTAGAGAGAGCAAAAGATACAGAACTATGAAGTCATATTCACTGTTTTTGCAGATTTCAGTCGGTCATCCTTACGTGTGAAGCCTTGTTGGAAGAAACAGTTAATTTTAAAAAAAATGTTGGTAAATATAAGAACTCCTTTTACAAATTCAAAGCCATAAATAATGGAAAATATATATTTTTTTATGTTTTACAATTAAGAGCATTACAGTATCTGTACACATCTGGATATTCGTATAAGAGTAAAAAGTGTTGTGGTTTACCAGTGACTAACATCACATAAAGCACATTGTCTTGTGGGAACCGGGTGTCTGCAACATTCACATGAATTTGAAAACAAGAGTTCAGCCAAAGACAGTGTGGGTGTGAAAGTATGTCTTTATATCCAGTAAAAACCGTCAGACCATAAAATAACAGTAGCAGCAGCAAAAGCTGTGCCTCAACCCTTTGCAAAACTAGTTATTATAAAACATTTGGCCAAGTTAATGGGAAGCATTCTCATGTAATCAGCCATTTTGTTAAAATGTTCAGTGAGAGAATCGGTCAACTACAGAAAAACACCTCTCGGGATTATAGTAAGAACCAATCAGCGAAGTCCTCTGTGTGCGTGTTTCTAAGAGCTACAGCCCAATGATTAGATCTTTAAGCTACAAGAATCCCAAAACAATGCAGCATCCGAGAATGGAGTTAAGAAAGGGAAGCCCATGATGGGACCAAGTAACTGCATTTATTTGATTACAAATAAAGTAAAAATAATACTATTGTGAAGTGGTATTACAATTTAATGTAATTTGGGGATTTCATTTTAAAAATCTATTCTTGTGATGCAAAGCTGAATTTTCAGAATCAATACTGCAGTCTTCAGTGTCACATGATCCTTCTGAAATCAATCAATATGCTGATTTGCTGCTCAAGAAATATTTATGATCAACGTTGAAATCAGGGGGGTATTACAAAGAGTAGGTTATGTGACATTCCCGGGTATGTTTGAGGATAAGGAAGCGGAAAAACTCAGCTTTCGGTTCCAAAACCAGAGGTTACTTTCAGGGTATGCAAGTAACCATAGCAACTTGCTCCCTGAAGAACTTGCTCCGGAGCAGGTTATGTTCCAGGGTTAGTTCACTTCAGCGCTATCAGTGCACGCGTGATCTACTGCCGAGCCTTCAGTGGGCATGACGGATAGCGCATAACATTACAATATGTAATATAGCCCATTATGATATGTTAATGATAAAGTGCTAATATAAGTAATAAATAAAAAGGTAATATATTATTCTAATATGGTTATATTTATTTTATTGGCATATATAACAGTTATCTGTATAAATTATAAAACACTATGACAAGGTAATGTTTAATTAATATATATAAAACATTTATATTATCATCTCACACATGGATCTGCAATTTCTATAATAAAAACATATGACTTAATATAATTATCAAACAAACAATATAAATACATATTCAAGGATTAAATTAAACGGAAAAAAAAACAAAAAAAAGATTGCACAACCATAAATTAGGTGCCGATATGCACAAAGTATGTAAACGACCATTGAACAAGTGAGGTTTAATTCAGGATTCTTTGAAGAATAGAAGGCTCAAAAGAAAACTTTTGAAATAATATAAATGTCTTTACTATCACTTCTGTTCAATGTCATGCATCCTTGGTGAATAAAATAGTAATTTCCTTTATTTAAAAATACATAAAACTACAAATTCTGTCAATAGTGTATATGGGATTTAGGTTAATGAAGCAATACAAATATTATAGTATGCAATTTCTGCAACAGATATAGGACCAAATATTATACATTCAATAGTATTTTAATAAAATTTAGATTAAAAAAAATTGATTTACAAATAAATAATGTGTCAGGAGTTCAATATTTCTTTTGTAGGATGCAAGTGTAATATCTGCAGACCTCACTCCATTTGCGGTGGTCCTCCACGCTGTCAATGGACAGTGCGATCATCTTCACGTCACGTTTCTTAAACTCATCATGAAGCTTCGCAGCACGGGCTAGCTCAGTCGTGCATACTGGAGTGAAGTCACGTGGGTGTGAGAACAAGATACCCCATCTAAAGAGGGGGAAAAAAAAATACATATAAATGGATAGCTCCAGGACTTCACACCTCAGACAGTTGGATCAAGCCCAGTGTGTTACAAGCATTTAATTCTTTCTACCTTTTAGGCAAAAAGGAACAGCACAGCCCTTTTTCTTTCTAGCAATATACTGTAGCACCACCAGTTAAAAGCAGATTCTTGCCAGCAGTAAATTACCCATTTAATGGAAAGAGCAATAGATAATAGGAGATTCAGATGGTTATGGATTACAGAGTCATGCTTGTTTTTGTACTAGATAAATGGCAAGTTGAGCCATTATAAAACAGTAGTGTCTGGAAGCCATCTGGGTGTAGAGACAATTATTGTGTAACCATGTCACATGTTTTTCAAGTTATAAGGAAAATAATCATTCACGCCCTGGAGACATGAATTTGAGCACGTCTGAAAATAGTCTCTTTATCTATCTGGGAAGTTCTGGGACTCTCCCATTAGCTTGATAAATCGAGCATTATCTCCATTCAGCCCAAAAGAGTTTCGGTATTGTTTAGTAGAAATGCGCAGAACAGCACTTCTTATTCAAAGGCCAACAGCTGTTTTGACTGCAGTCAAAGAAACAATGCCAAACTCTTTGTCATATGATCACCACAATGAAAGGAAATTCAAGCTCTTTTCCACAACATTTTAAGTTCACACTGTAAACTGGGAGACAAGTTTGAGAGGTGATGCTTTAAAATTGTCAAAAACAGGAAGATTTTGAGAAACTTGTGTTTTTACACAGTTGGGAAATGCAGAATGAAGGGTTGCCAAACACCCTCTTATTCATCCCGACATCTGCTACATGCTTCAATTTCAGCGTCTTCCGCATTTCCTCCCAAGGGAAGAAACTCCTAGACAAACGGTGGAGGATGTTTGGCTTGAAATGGGGACCACGGTCAGGCCCCCCTTCTTTTAGGGACAAATGAGGACAGTTACACAACCTCAATATTAAAAATGCTACTTGTTTTAAGCTTAGTTCATTGACCTCAGCTTGCTTAACAAAACCTTTGCACTCTGCTTTCATGCATTTTTCAATTTAAAACAGGTTATACCATTTATACACAACTGGACACATGTACATGGGATGCAGATGCCCATTATATTCCATACATGCAAATTTATGCATTAGCCTATATACATACAATACAGCAAAATGTAAAAAAAAAATATATAATATCAATCACCCAGAAATATATTTAAAGTTGTATATATAGTACATCCAAAATGACACGCATTCATATAGTACTAGGCAAAGCAATAAATACTATATAGCAAAAGTTTTGGTCCGATTGTTTACATAGTCACAAAATGTTAGCTATATTATTGCACAGTTTTAGTCTGCTGTTTTTATTGCACAGTTTAGATGCAACAAAGAATAAACAAAGATATTTTAAACATTAAAATAATGAGTTTCTGTAAAGTGGCTTTGAAACTGTATTATGCTACACAAAAAAAACTAACTTGAATTTGAAACCTAAACCTTTTGAGGTATTACATTTTAAATGAAATAAAAGAACATTTTGGCACAATATGGGGGACTTCCAACACTTTACACTCGTGCCAAAATCTCAACAATACCGGCCTTGTTAATCTTGCAGCCATAATGACTAGGCACATTTTACACCCCATCCCAAACATTTTAGACACAAATTAAAGCTGGCTTAAAGAGAACACTGACATAACTTTGTGAAATTTGCTGTTTGTTTAATTTGTTGAAGGTTCTTAAATGACATCGTATGTGGCACCCTTTTCTAAATAGTTACATTTGCAAAATATACTAGTTATGAATTATACAACAGTTTGTTTGTGCTGTTACTCGAAGTGCATACATGTGCAGCAATGTCATACCATGCAATAAAACCAGGGTTTGCACAATAATAGATTCCTAAAGCTTCTGACTGACTGCACATTTATCACGGCTTAAACTTAGTCTTTCAGACTCTTCTTTAAGCCAACTCTGCCGCAAAAAAAATAAGAAATAGTATTTATTTTTTTAGATAAAACTATTGCTAATAAGATTATTCAATGGGTGTATTCCGTTCAAGTCTAACGCTCGACAGAGAAAGGCGGATGTAAGCCGCTATATGCCACATCACAACCAGTTATATTGGTAAGGTATCGTGTCATGTTTATGTCGCACATCAGCCACATAATGATCATGCGGAAGTGTGTCAAACCACAATAAACCCAGATAGATCGTGCCCGATTAGGCCCTGCTCGCTCAGAAACAAAATGTATCTATATTAGCTACTTACGAATTTCCCAAGAATTCATGAAACTTTATCTTGCCGATTGTAGTCTCTGCTTCAAAATTAGGGAGCACGTCTCCCAACAGAATACCAGGCATGACTGTTTTCCTTTGGACCTGTGTTACAGACAGCACGTGTAAGCACGGAATAGAGGTTTATATGTATCAGGAAGACAGAAGTGGGCGGGGCGATGCTTCTGATTGGACGAAACGCCGCCACCTCAGAGTTCAAAGATTAAGAGGAGCTTTGTTTATTGTTTCTGCATCATAAATAAAATATTGCGTTGAGAGGATAAGACGTAACTGCTTTTTCTGCAAGACTTTATTATCAAAAGATTATTGAAAATGCAATTATGTGTTTTCTGCTTTATTCAATATTTTATCATGTTATCACCTGTTTATTAACCCTAAACACACACACACACACACACACACACACACACACACACACACACACACACACACACACACACACACACACACACACACACACACACACACACACACACACACACACACACATAATATATATATATATATATATATTAGTTAAAATATCAGACAGCTCCTTTCTTTTCCTTTTTTATGTTGATTTTTACCTTGCGTTTATTATAATAATTTTGAAATTTGCCATGCAGTTCATGCTTAAACACCATTGCATAAATTACTTGTTTGTATTTTTAATAACTAAAATGTATTCTAATATCGTATGTCAGGCAAAGCACAAAAGACTCATCCTAAAACACAAATATGCAACAAATTATGCAGTGATCTGTATTTAAACTGCTTGCATTGCATGAATGAGCGATCTGAAGATGTAGAACAATATTTATATATTTTATTCAAAGAAATCTGAAACCTATGATCCGTTTTTGTACTGTTTTTAATCCACTTTTGTATTATAGAGCTTAATTATTATTTAACGTATAATTGCTACGTTAACTCATTTTGTAATGTAGTCACATGGTTGAAGAACACATTTTTGCTCCCCAGTGTGCATTGCGCAGAGAACGTCAGCTGCATTTCAAAGATGGCGATGCACGGCAGTCCAGTAATACCAGTTCTCTGTTAACACCTGTACAACTATGACTTGACAAAAGACAGATCCAAAATCAGTAGTATAACACAGAAGACGTTCCAGTAATATCGGACTAGCCTGTCTTCGCATTAGTGAAGTAAAATGCCTTCTCCTAAAGCGCGGAGCAGCGCGGCGCGCAGCGGCAGTGTTCCGTGTGCCGGTGGAAACGGACGCTACGAGTTAATCTCTCTGAACCGGACTCCCCCGCCGCAACTGCTGCAGAGGCAGGGCTCCGATCCAACCGCGGCTCGGCTCCGTGCCTCCGAGAGCCCCAGCCGGCGACGCGGCTCGGGTTCGTCCACCTCCTCCACCGGCGGGCAGCAGTTACCGGAGGAAGACTGTATGAAACTGAACCCGTCCATCATTGGGATCGCGCTCAGCTCTCTGCTGGCCATCGACCTGTGGCTGTCGAAGCGCCTTGGGGTGTGCGCCTGTGAGGACGCGTCCTGGGGCAGCATGCGGCCGCTCATGAAGCTTGTCGAGATCTCCGGACACGGGATCCCGTGGCTGGCCGGTGCTGCGTACTGCCTGTACAAGAGCGACAGCGCCGCCGGTCAGGAAGTCATGCTGAACCTGCTCATGGGTAATGCGCTTTAGCTGATGCTTGGTAATGCAATGGTCAGATTCAAAATGCGTCTTTCAGATGCACCTCACTCACAAATATGATCGTCTTCATGCAAGGCACCCCATCCTTAAATGTAAAAGGCTATATATATTTATTACTGTGTAATAAATGTATATGTGACCCTGGACCATAAAACCAGTCATAAGGGTACATTTGTATGCATCATCTGAAAGCTGAATAAATAAGCTTTCCATTGATGTATGGTAGGATAGACAATATTTGGTGGAGATACAACTAAGCCTATTTGAATATCTGAAATCTGAGGGTGCAAACAAAGAAAATCGCCTTTAAAATTGTCCAAATGAAGTTAGCAATGCATATTACTAATCAAAAATTATGTTTTGATGTATTAACGGTAGGAAATTTACCAACAAAAAAAAACAAATACTTACCCATACTATGAATTATGCTACAATTATGCCCGTGCTACTGGTTTTGTGGACCAGGGTTACATTTGTACAATATTTAGTTTTGATTACCTTACAGTAGAAAATAGTACTGTACTGTTAGATCTTTTAAGTAAATCAAAATGCATTTTATGTACTTTAAGCAGTTATTTACATCAATAGTTTGTATTTAGTCATTTAAGTCCATGCTTATTTTATCATTTTTTATGCATTTTTTACTTAGTATTTTTTTATTTTTAATGCATGTTTTATTTTAATTTATTATTTTTACACCGGCCCCCTTGCACTCTCTTGCAGCCTGCTGTGAGTGCCTGCAGGGCCCCAAATTGAACCCCCTGCCTAGACACCTCTCAGCATCAAGCTTAGCTCAGACATGAGTGCAGTGTAGGTCAATATGGGAAGACGCTCCTAGTGTTAAAAAGTAGGAATGTGGTGCTTTTGTTAAAATGCCTTTATTTATTCTTCTATGAAATGTGTTATATGTGCTGTAAAGTCTAAATAGCCCTTTTGGATGGTGCTGCACTGGTGCTACATGGATGAACTTCTGGATATTATGAGTTAAGTGTGTTATTCATGTAAGTGGATTTTTTTCAGTTAACAGTCCTTTACTGTCAATCTTGTGCATATCATGTGAAAGTTAATGGATTTACGTGGTCGTACAGAGGTTAAAAATCGATACAATTTTGCAGAGAAAATGTTGGTGAGCAAAAATCATGTGAAGTATTGTGGCTTTACTCTTGCTGCACTGCCTTACATCATAGACTTGCATTGCAACTGAATAGTGTCTGCATGATGTTTTTACATTTTTAAATAATTTAGCCGCTAATCTCTTGGGTTTAATAAAAAAAAGAGCAGTGCCAGAATTCACCCCTGAGGTATATCATGTTTTGTTGAAACAAAACATGAAAGTAATTTCAAGTAATTTAAACCTCATACCTTATTATTATTTCTCTGAAACTGTCAATAATTAGTTTTCCCAGTGCAAATTTTCTGATTTTCTTTTATTGAACCTGGACCATTTCTTTAAAGCTATGACACTGCTGTCCATATCTCTCCATCAGACCTTTTGTTTAGTCAGCTAATATCAATCTTATAGGCTGGCTTCATATTCGAATTTCTTATATATTTTCTCCACTCTTTCTGGCTCCATTTCAGGCTCATTCTCTTCCATGATGCAAGACGCATATCATAGCCCATCTCCTCCCACCTTCCTTATGACACATCCCTTGTCTTTTTCTTTTAGACCTCTCTTTTATTCAGATGTATTCAGTGCCTGGTGTTTCTGCAGGTGAATCATGTTTCTGTTCAGTTTAGCTCTCCATTATTGATGTGGCTTATTGGCAACCCGTTTAAAATGCAATAGGCTTCTTGTTTGTTGCTGCAGAGAGATCCAGACATATTTATCATGATTCTCTGCAGTATTTCCAGAGAACAAATTAAGTGATAATCACTCACTCACTCAATCCCACTACAGCAGCATGTCGTTCCACTGACACCCTGTTGCTTTGACATCCTAGTCATTAATGTTGACATTTTCTAAAACTACTTTGAACTGGATGGCCTATTCAGCTTCTTAATCAAATCCAGGCTTGGTCTGTTTCCAGAGGTGATTTGTTACAACTTCTTCGCCCAATTTAACATCTTTTATTAAACATTTAATTAATTCTGGTAATCACAGTGCCTTGTGGCAGCTATAATCAATCATGACGTATTCTGAAAAGACCTTTCCACTCATCACTGTAGAAAATGTCTTCTGTGTGACCAGTTGTAGTTGGCCATGATTGTTGAAATTGTTCCCATCAACAAGACCTACTGCAAGTTGGGCTGTAAACCTATAAAACACAATTCATACATTTGCTATATGAATTGGTTTCCATTAAAAGATGCTTTTGGTCCCTTTAAAGCCCACCTTTCTGAAAAGCCCAGTCTGCTCTGGTTGGTCAGCTGGCCCAGAGTGTTGTGATTGGTCAGCCACTTAGAATATGTGTTGATAATGGTAAGGAGCATTAAATTTTTTCGTGTTTCTGTTCCCACGGGTTCATGAGCAGCTGTAAACAGGATTATATACTAACTGTAGAGTTAGCATTGGAGGTTCATACAATGCTTTTTGGCCTTGCAGCATCTCCTTAACTTAGCAAAATCACTTACCCAACTATTCTTTGAGGACAGGCCAAAGCAGCTATTAGGTGGGCTTAATGCAAATGTGACATAGCTACAAACACATTTTATTAAGGCATTCTTATAAAGGCCAGGTCGCATTAAGTGACAGATGGAGACAAATGTTAACAAACATGTTCATCAGGTTTTGTCAGATCAGTGCATTACTCCTTTAAACTTCTGTAGCCGTTGATCTGCATTTGTTTTTCTGGTTGCAATCTAATGACTCTTGGCTAGGTCTGCATCTGTCGATGCAGTGTGAACTGGTCTTGAAGGGATAGTTACACCCAAAAATGAAAATTACCCCATGATTTACTCACCCTCCTCAGCCATCCTTGGTGTGTATGACTTTCTTCTTTCGGACGAATACAATCGGAGTTATATTAAAAAATGTCCTGGCTCTTCCAAGCTTTTTAGACCTTTTCCTGAGTGAACAATGAGTGCTACCATAACAAATTCTAACTACCGATTGGATGCTCTTCTGTTCTGGTCTCCATAGGAACCCACTCAAATAGTGCCCATCTGTTTTTAATGTAGCTAACATCGGCAGCTTTGTGTCATACACACTCATTACACTTTGAGTAGTGAGGCACTAACAAATGACGGTCATTGTCATCACTATAAAGGTCATTGTCATCACCTATGGTGTCATATGCTTTCTTTTAAACATTTTAATAGGCTTAACATTAGATTATCAGCTCGGAATATAGGCTAATTTGACTAGAAACTCTGGAGAGTGGAAATGCAAAGCATCCTTCCGGTTAAGAGTCAGACGTGACTTCCGCATTCAGGAAATATGTCTATAATAGCAGTGAATAGCAGTTGAGATTTTGAAACAAAAGAAAGTACGTCCATCCATCATAAAAAGCGCTCCACACAGCTCCAGGGGGTTAATAAATGTCTTCTGAAGTGAATCGATGCATTTGTGTAAGAAAAATATCCACATTTAAAACTTTATAAACCGTAATCTCTAGCTTCCGCTAACTGTTGTATGCAAATTTGTTGTAAATCGCAGGGTAATTACAAATTTGGGGTGAACTAGCCTATCCCTTTAATATTTAGGTTGGATGCAAGTTTGCCTGACTTACGTTTTCATAATTTATTTTTCAGCCTTGGTTCTGGACCTGGTCCTGGTCGGCGTGATGAAAACTGTAGTACGACGGCGACGTCCTGCCCATAACCGTATGGACATGTTTGCCACGTTCTCTGTGGACGGCTATTCCTTCCCATCAGGCCATGCCACACGTGCTGCAATGTGCGCCCGCTTTCTGTTGGCCCATCTTGTGCTGGCGGCCCCACTCCGCGTTCTTGTCCTGCTCTGGGCCACTTTTGTTGGTTTTTCTAGAGTTCTCCTTGGACGCCATCACGTGACAGATGTCGTGTTTGGTTTTCTCATGGGCTACTGGCAATATAATTTGGTTGAGATGCTCTGGTTGTCTCCAGTCATGTTGCAAAGCACGATTGGACAGCTTCAATGAGAATTTAAGACTGAGGTCTTCATTATTTGAGGATCTAGATGCATTTGTTTGCTGCCAGTATGCTGGTAATAATTCCATAATGTCTGTTAAGTTGCTTTATGTGAGTTTATCACGTTTTCTTGAATGTAATGTCACATATATTCTGCCAGTAATATCCAAGGTTTTAGATTCACATTAGATCATATTGAACAGATAAATGAGTTTAAGTTGGAGAAGTGTAAACCGATTTCTCTTGTTTCCAATCACTGTGTTAGATTATTCCAGTCTTAATGAATCAGCTGCCATCCTGTTCTGCTCTTTTGAGGATTGGTCCTTATCAAAGGAGGATGGATGGGGCGACCTCTGGCTTCTAACATCAGTGTTCATGTTTACAGAATAAAACCTCACCATAATACCTGAAACACTAGGCATCACCTTGAAGATTTTGCTTCCATTGTAATTAATAACCAGCCAGATCTCTAATTAATATGAAAAGCATGAATGAATTTTTAATTAAACAAGGGAAGAGGATAAATTTCAGCGCAGATCTAATACCTTTAGGGTATGCGGCGTCCTCAATAGACATTCACAGGGGAATAGTTCTGTTATCTCTGAAGGGTTGTATAGGGTTCCTCATTACACTGATATCTCTCCTCTGAAAAAGTATATTGTGTGTGTTTTAAAGCTCTGTTCTGTGTTTGTCTCAAAAGAGTGAAATTGTTCTTTTTCTGTGCTTTTATTGTGACCGTGTTAGCCACTGTTAAATTGTATTCTACTTTTTGATGCAGTCTTATTGGTCTAAATGTTCTGTTTTTTAATTGGGTTGAAACCACAGCTGTAATTATAGAGCCATAAATCACATGATATGCTGCAAATTGTTGCCATATATCGCAGGAGAACCTGTCATAATAACCATTTGGAAGCATTCAGCAGGTGTACCTTGCACCAGGATGGCCATAATTTTGACTAAAGTTCTGCTGAGTTGTCACTCTCAGACTGGACCAAGAAGTACTCTGGTAATATTACTAATCATGGCACTTTAATATGTCCTTGAACTGAGTGATTATGTACCACAGTCTTTACATGGTGCTTAAAGGAATAGTTCAGCCAAAAAGGAACATTTGCTGAAAATTAACTCTCTTTCAGGCCATCCAAAACATAGATGAGTTTGTTTCTTCGTCAAAACAGATATAGAGAAATTGAACATTGCATCACTTGCTCACCAATAGATCCTCTGCAGTGAATGGGTGCCAAACAGCTGATAAAAGCTTAGCAATAATCCAAGTAATCCTCACGACTCCAGTCCATCAATTAACATCTTGTGAAGAGAAAACGCTCCGGTTACTATCGTAACCTCGGTTCCCTGAGAGCGGGAACGAGACATCACGGAGAAAACTCCGTTATGGGAAATATTTCCCTCCACCTTTCTTGAAGTCCTATTGGCTCACGCCAGTCAAATGACTGGCCAATTGTCGCAAAGCATGCAAATATGACGAGCTCGAGTCAGTATAAATGCGATGCCCGCGACATACATTTCAGAATCGGATACTGAACACCGTAGGCTGGAAAGCAGCGAGCACGGCGACTACGTGATGTCTCGTTCCGCTCTCAGGGAACGAGGTTACGATAGTAACCGGAGCGTTCCCTCTCGAGCTGTAACGAGACATCCGGAGATAACTCCGTTATGGGAAAAATATTCAATCCCGCCGTGAGAGAGGCTATGAAGCCTGAACCCTACGCACAAGCAGAGAATACACAAATACATACTTCCATCAATAGCGACGCTGTTAGGCGAGCTCACAGCTGATAGGTGGCGGAAGCCAATCAGGTCTAGACCCAAGGTATACAAATTTGCATATCTGGATAGAAATAACGTCGGCTGCGCTGAAAAACAGGGCAAACTTGCGAAACGAAAACTGTAAGGGAGGCACAGAAATAACTGTGTAGCAGCAACACAACCTAGCATGATAATGGTAGGACTTAGAGAATAAAAACACGAAAAAACAGGAATCTGCACTGAGTACAGGGCAGGGAACCATATAATGCAGTGTAACCCACTGTGCGAGACAGCAGACACACATAACAATGTAGCAAACATGCATCAGCCACTCACCGACAGCACTTGGGAGGCAAAGGGACTGAACGTCCATCTTGTAAAACCTGGCGAAAGTATTTGCGAAGGACCAGCCAGCTGCCACACAAATATCTCGAATAGACATACCTCTCGACCAAGCCCACGAAGAAGCAATGGCCTTGTTTAATGCCTCTGATGTGCAAAGGACATTCCAACCCTTGGCTCGTATAAGCAGCCGTAATAAGCATCCACGATCCAGTGTTGGAAAGCCTCTGTTTTGAAACGGCCCGGCCTCTCGTAGAAACACCATAACACACGAATAGTTGGTCAGATTGTCGAAAGCTGGCCGAACGGTCGATGTAAATCCTTAAAGCCTGACAGGGCACACCGAAGTCTGAGCGTCTGCATCACGCGAGGCTGTTGACTCGGAAGACCGGGCAGACAGAGAAACAGTCTGCGTCTTGAAGGGGGTAGATAGTGATTTAGGCACGTATCCCATTCTCGGCCGGAGAGTGACGCTGCAGTCCCGGTTCCGAAGCGAATACAGTCACTGTCACAGAAAAAGCGTGCAAATCCCTATGCGCTTAGCTGAAGCGAGTGCCAGAAGGAGTGTAGTTTTAGAGACAGCTCTTCAACCCCGGATGTTAAAGGCTCAAAAGGTGGCTGAGAAAGAGCTCTCAATACACCTCTAGGTCCCAGGGGGAACTGAAGGCGGTCTCGGAGGGTGTAGTCTTCTCGCTCCCTTAAGGAAACTCACCACCATGGCGTTTCTGCCCGATCGACTGCCCGCCTGCGGGGAACGGAACGCAGCAATGGCTGCCACATAGACTTCAGTGTCGAGGGTAACGATCCACTATCCAGCTGTATTGCAGAACTCAGAACATCCAATACGGTGCAAGTAACCGGGTCGATATGAGCCTGCTGGCACCATCTCACAAACACTCCACTTTAAAGCATACAAACGCCTTGTAGAGGGTGCTCGCGCTTCGTGAGTGTGTCGATCACACGAGACTGTAATGCATTTAGCTCCTCTGACAACCCTGAAGCAGCCACACATGAAGGCTCCATAGATCGGGGTTCGGGTGCCACAGCGATCCGTCCGCTGGGATAGCATGTCTCTCTGACCGGAATCGGCCAGGGAGGCGCTATCAACAGCTCTGTCAGGTCTGGAAACCAGGCTGGCTCGGCCAGTTCGGCGCTATGAGTATCACTGACGCTCGTCCTCCCTGATCTTGCATAACACCAGAGGCAATATTTTGATCGGAGGAAACGCATAAAGCCTGGCTGCTGGCCAGTGCGCTGTGAGCGCGTCCCTTTCAGCGGGGAGTGGGACAGGGAGAAAAACAACGGGCAGTGTGCATTCTCGCTCGTAGCGAATAAATCCACCTCCGCTTCCCGTAGAGGTTCCAAATCATCTGAACCGACTCGGGGTGTAACCTCCATTCCCTTGAGGAATTCTCCTCCTCGAGAGCATGTCTGCCCCGCGATTCAATAGACGGGGATGTGCGTTGCTCTGATGGAGAGAAGGCGAGAGTCCGCCATAGCAGTAAAATCGCTGCCTGCTCGCACAAAGCCTTGGAACGAATGCCGCCCTGGCGATTTATGTACGACCTACAGACATGTTGTCGGTGCGAATCAGTACATGCTGCTGCTCCAGTTGTGGCGAAAGTCCTTTAGAGCTAAAAAGACTGCTTCCAGTTCCAATCGGTTTATGTGCCATCGGATCTGAGGTCCGAGCACGTCCCGATGCTGGCATTCCATCGCACACCGTCCCCAGCCGAGCGTAGATGCGTCTGTTGTGACCACACGCGTGAAGTCACCAACCCAGGGGGACCCCGGCTGAAGAAATCCGGGTTGCGCCACGGAGCCAGAGCTTCGATGCAGCGCAAGTGACCGCGATACTCAAACGTCCCGAAGTCCATGCTGTCCAGGGGACGCGAGGTTTCAGCCATAGCTGCAGTGGTCGCATGTTGTATAAGCAGATGACATACCGCGAAGCTGACGCCATGAGTCCCAGCAGCCTCTGAAATTCTTTCAGATGAACAGAGTGCCTTCTCTGAAATGGCGAAATGGCAAAAGACAAAATGGCCGCCACGCGTTCTCGCGAGAGGCGGGCTCTCATTTCCAGGAGTCCATGCAAACTCCCAGATAGGTAATGGATTGACTCGGGGGCGAGAATGCTCTTTCGCTGTTTGTATTACACATAGCCCTAGAGACTCCAAGTGAATAAGCAGCGAGTCTATATGGCTGAGTAGCGTTGTCCCGGGACTGAGCTAAAATCAACCAATCGTCCAGATAGTTGAGGATGCGCATCCGCTCGCCCTGAGGGGGTTAAGTGCTGCATCACGCATTTTGAAAGTGTGCGCGGGGCTAGAGCAGCCCGAACGGGGAGAACAGCGTATTGGTACGCTGTGCCCTCGAAAGCAAACCTCAGAAAAGTCTGTGGTGCGGTGCTATCTGAATGTGAAAGTACGCGTCCTTCAAATCCACGGACGCAAAACAGTTCGGGGCGAATTTGCGCCAGGATCTGTCTCAGCGTTATCATCTGAACGGGCGTTTGCAAAGCGCTCGTTGATGGGTCTGAGATCTAGAATTGGGCGGAGCCCCCATCCCTCTTGGGGTACCACGAAGTAGCGGCTGTAAAAACCACTCTCCAGCTCGTTCGGTGGGACTCTCTTACTGCTCTTTTTTCGAGCAGACAGCTATCTCTCGTCTCAGAGCTTGAGCATTTTGAGGCGATGTTAGAGACTGCACAACCATTGAAACGGGGTGGTCTGCGTCGATTGAAGAGTATATCCCCGCTCTATCACGCTGAGTAGCCAGCGCGAGATTCCCGGAATAACTTTCACGCGCTCATGAACTGACATAGCGGCTTTAGCGGCTTGGTCGTTGGATGCGCGGCTATAATCTGTGTGGGCGGCGGACCTGCGCTGCTCTGAGGCGGGGCAAGGGGAGCGCATTTATTGAGTGAGGAGGAGAAAAGCTCTTTTCTTTGTGAGAATGTATGCATATATTGAATGAACACCCAACACACATACATTTGAGCAACCGAACTTTTGGCGCTTGGGAGCTGAGTTATTCCCGTGATGTCTCGTGACAGCTTGAAGGGAACCGCTCTCCAGCTCGTTCGATGGGACTCACTCTACTGCTCTTCCTTGAGCAGACAGCCTATCTCTTGTCTCAGAGCCTGAGCATTTCAAGGCGATGTTAGAGACTGCACCACGCCATTGAAAAACGGGGTGGTGTGCGTCGTCCGAATTGAAAAGTATATCCCCGCTCTATCACGCTGAGTAGCCAAGCGAGATTCCGGAATAACTTTCCACGCGCTCATGAACTGACATAGCGGCTTTAGCGGCTTGGTCGTTGGATACGCGGCTATAACCTGTGTGGGGGCGGGACCTGCGCTGCTCTGAGGCGGGGCAAGGGGAGCCGCATTTATTGAGTGAGGAGTAGAAACTCTTTTGTGTGAGAATGTATGCATTTTATTGAATGAACACCCAACACACACTTGAGCAACTGAACTTGGGCGCTTGGGAGCTGGGCTGCTCTCGCTCTCTCCGATCGGCTGTAACTACAGGCTTGACTATGCTATACGACCTAGTTGAACACACGTGTAGGGCGTAAACAAACTGGCGTAATAGTCCGGCGAAATCTGATAGGATGCGCCCTACAGGGCATCAGATGACTCCTCACTTTCGCGCGCTTCTACGCGCAGGGGTGTCATGTGATCCTGACTTTCGCGCGCTTCTACGCGCAGGGGTGTCATGTGACACCTGACTTTCGCGGTTCTACGCGAGGGGTGTCATGTGACTCTCACTTTCGCGCGCTTCGCTCGTAGGGGTCGTTATCATGTAATGAGAGGCTGCCCCGTACACACACACGACAGCGCTGATTAGGGGCTATTATCATGTAATCAGAGTGTTCTCCACCCACGACCTCCGCTGATTTAGGGGCTATTATCATGTAAATGAGAATTTGTCCCTTACAACGACAGCCGCTAATTAGGGGCTATTATCATGTTAATGAGTGAGGAGCTAAGAGATTGTGCTTGCAAAGCAGAACGCCGCTCTGAGGCGGGGTCTACATGCTTAGACAGTGGCTCTGCTCGTACGGCATCCGCGGCGAAGTGAGATCCCTTTTGCCCCTGCATCTGCCTTCGGCTCTCCGCACCGATATTGGAAGGGGGGGCGAAACAGTCCTCGGGTTCGACGGCACGGCACGGCAAGACGCAGAAGAGGGGGGGCCCACCAGCGGCACGCTGGCGGCAGTGAGCCCACCCCGAATAGGCCGCGAACACATCGCGGCGGGGCCGGAGCACGCGGACCGGAGGTCGCGCAATGTCCGCAGTCGGACTCGTCCAGCGCGCCTCAGCGTGGGCCAGGAGCAGGCGACGCAGTGAAGGTGATGATCCAGCGGTTCGATTGGTCCCGCGAGATCTTGCATACTGTAGCCATCACGAATTCAAAGGTGAAGTAGAGATTCTGAAATGTATGTCGCGGGCATCGCATTTATACTGACTCGAGCTCGTCATATTTGCATGCTTTGCGACAATTGCCAGTCATTTGACTGGCGTGAGCCAATAGGACTTCAAGAAAGGTGGGAGGGAAGATATTTCCCATAACGGAGTTTCTCCGTGATGTCTGTTACAGCTCGAGAGGGAACTGTTTATAATAAACATCTACATCTTGGATGGCCTGACTGTACGTTTTTAGCAAATCTTTATTTTGAGCTGTGAACTGTTCCTTTCACGGTCTTGCCATGTACATGTGCAAAAAACATGGTGTAATCAAAGCACTGATGCAACCTTTTGTGTTAGTGGAGGAAGATGTTGAAATTTTCAAACAATTACATCAATTAAGTGAGTAAGAAGGGGGGGGGGGGACTTTCCCATTTGCGTTTTTCCCACTGACATTTTAAAGCAATAAACCCCAAGAAGCCGTGGTTTACAGTGAATTTATAACAGCTAAGGGGGTTTTAGGGTTTTAACAACGCCCCTTAGCTGTTATAAATTCACTGTAAACCACGGCTTTAAGGGGCTTATTGCTTTTATAAATCGGTTATTGCATATATGTAGCAAGGTTTCACAAAATAAAAAACGTGAATAAAATGTAATGATATAAATAAAAACATTATTCTTCCGCCAAACAATATAGTTCCTCAGAAACTGTTGTGGTTGCAACTAAGTGGTTGCCGAGCAACACGCAGACATAAACAAAGGCGTATGTTTGTAGAGTAATTTACAACAGCTTTGAACGCGGATCAGAATCAGGACCGAACTATCTGTTTTATAATACAATTTTGAGACTTAGTTGTTGTCAATTGAAAATAAATTTGTCATTCAACTCATTATTTCTAAGTGTCTACATATTTTGGACATATAGTACATCTTGTTACATTCCACTGGTTATGCAGAAGAACTGAATATGAAAAATAAAGATTATATATAGACAATATAGAGATTAATAACTGTATTTTGCAGTGTCTCAGTCTCTACAAATTATGCATTATACTGTATATGTGATAATAGTGTATTTTTTTTCCATTTCATTTTCATTCCACTTTTTCTTTTCAGTCTGAGTATCAGGCAGATGTCAAATATGTAATTTCCGGATTTTTGTTTGTTTGTTTTGGTTTAAATCAGCATGTGTATGTCTGCATGTATTTTTAATGAGAGTTTCTCACATTCTGTTCAACCCTTTCAGGCTGGTTGAACAGTTGAAAGGGACTTTTGAAACACTGTCAAGCTGACTGTAAAGTACTGTAGCATCAAAGATGATTCGACAAATCCACCCCAAAATCTAGAGATTTTTCTTCTTTCTTTGATATGAAATATTTCTTCTCTGACAGCACATGCCCTCAAAATGATTCACAGTAATACGTTTCTGGTGAAGGTTGTGGCCGTTTCGACTGTTTCAAGAGAGCCATATGCAAAGTTTTTCCTTCGCAATAACTGTTATTTCTTGAAGGCGCTATCGTTTTATCTTTTGTGCAATATGAAAATTGACAGATGACAACCAATAATGTTGTTTAAATTGCAATAACTTTGTGCTGTTTTGGTGATGGCTGTTTGTTGGGACCATGTGTAATATTTTTTCTTTAGGAGATCGAGAGGGAAGATATTTATATTTAATTCATGTGTTTTGGGTGTACAGTCATTTTAAAAGGCTTCACCAGCTATTTCACAATCTGACATTTGATCGTTGTGTAGTCTGCAGTGAAACGTGGCAATTTACATTCACCAAAGTCAAATTTACAAGGGATATTCATAAGCTTATAGTGGTGCCTGTTGACTGTTGATTATATTTGTGATGTAAAATATACTCTACATCCATCATAATGTGATTGTATTTTCTAAATAAATATGAAGACATCATGGCTTTGTGTCTTTGAATTGTTTCTTCTTCGAACATCACATATTTGACACTGTAAAGCAGGAAACTATTATTTTCTTCAGTGTGATATCTGTTTTACAGTAAGCTCTGACTCATAAGATAAAAAGCTCAGCAATATCTTTTGACCACTTGCAACATATGATGTTTTACTGCTATAAGGTTTTTCACATGGAGATTTGGGAGAGGTAAATCTTATGAAAAGAAACCTGTGTTATTGAACAAATTACAAAACACCTCATTTGGTTCTGAAATGTACAGGATGTGAAACTTTTACATATAAGGAAAGCCATTTAAGAATGTAGTTTTGTTTCAATATAAACTGTTGACCCTTCCTTTGAGACTTTGTTCAAGGGACCAAGGTCTGTTCATTTTACATTAATAAGCAGCACATTCAATTATAACACTTTGCAATAAGGTTGAATTTGATAGCAGTTACTGCATTAGACGTTATCACCCTTACCCGAGAACGTCTCTGTCATGAACGAATCATTCAGAGAACGAGTCTTAAGGTTTGAACAGAGTAAACTGATTTATTGAAGAATGATTCTTTTGACATGTTTGTTGGTATATATTCCTAAGTACTGTGTTTATTAGGCACTTATGACATATCAGCCCATGGATTACACATATACACACACAAAGATTTTTAGAAGTTGTAAATAAAACAAATTATTGTAGTAGATTTTACAGAAAGAAACACTATTTCACTTTTTACACTTTTTCCAAATTTCATTTTCACTTCAGTGTGTTGCCTGCTGTTTCTTTTGAATTGTTTTATTATAAATTTTGAGTGACAATAATGAAAAGTGAAAGTAAAAAAAAAGTGTTAATATTTGCTAGTTCTTTGAAATTTGATATTTGTAAGATCAGCAGCAGCAGACATTTAGAGATCTATTGTGTAAGTATCTTGTTGATTAAAGTTAAAATAGTGCATCATTCAAATGTGCCTCGAGGTAACATGAAAGAACAGTAGAGTGGTAAAAATAGCAGTAGCCAAGCAATTTTGATAGTTAATAGTTTGTTGTTTTTTGACATGCTCAAGTGTGCGTGTTTAGATACGGTTCTCTTAGTTAACATGATTTTTCCGATATTTAAGCATTTTACCATAATGTTTATCGTTAAAAATTTTTTTTTTTATATTTGTCACATACAATTTACAGAGTAACTGCATAAATGTGTTCTTTGCATTTGACCCGTCCAATTAAAATAGCTGTGGGCACTGCATCAGCGGTTTCAGGAAATGCACAGTGGCCACCGCATGTAACTCAAGATTAATTTGTTTGACGCGCTAAATATATTAACATTTACTATAGAACCATTATTTCACCAATTAACATCTTATTTAATCTCCGCATGATCGCAGTTTGAGAAGTTCTGTGTAAATAGTAGCGCTGTCAGCACTCTTCATAATTTATAATGACAAAAAAATGCCATAAGAAAGCTATAAAATACGATGTTTTGTTTGTTATAGCTTATTTCAATATTCCAGAGAATATTATCAGTGAATTATTGTTCACTCTTTAGCTATTAAAAGGTTTAAACCTAAAACTTGTTTAAAATAGTTAATGACACCTGCCTTTATTTTCTCCATTTGAAAACATTGACATTCTTTTTGTATAGTAAATATCAGTTTTGATATCTTTTTATAAATAAAATGTTTTTATTGTTGTAATTTTAAGATAAAATTTTACTGAAAGAAGTAAATTTTCAACAGTTTTTGTTGTTG
Organism: Ptychobarbus kaznakovi; assembly: GCA_027422405.1. Classification (NCBI taxonomy): domain Eukaryota; kingdom Metazoa; phylum Chordata; class Actinopteri; order Cypriniformes; family Cyprinidae; genus Ptychobarbus; species Ptychobarbus kaznakovi. The sequence goes on from CM049794.1 coordinate 33,108,414, forward strand.
TTAAGATGACTGAAAGGAGGAAAAACCAAAGTGAAGTGACATACTTCACTCTGTTATTTATTTACTTTATAACAGTAAATAAATGTTAATTGGTTACGGTACATGCAAATAATCGGTATCGGTTATAAAAAATCAATATCGGTCGATATGTTAACATTAAGACTTTGTGATAACAATACATATCGTGGCGAGGATATAAAATATGAATCGGTTTAACTTTTTCTAAATCGTTTACATATAGGCCCCATTTACATAGATAAGCCTATATAAGCAATATATCCATGCAGTTTTTAGATTGTAGGAATTATTGGAAAGTTGGAGTGGATAGAGAAGTATGGACGAACAGGGATGTGCTTGAACACGGTTGCATTTATTATAAGTGTAGAATGCCGCGAAAGGAAATTCACACTCACACACTGGCAAGCAGTTTTTGTGCACGCTTTGTTAATAATATACATTGAAAATATGTATATGTGCCCATCTCTGGATCGAGCCACGACAAAATAATATAAATCTGATTCACGAGATCACCACTAGATGTCCTAATAGTAGCCTAGTTCTCTCATTATTATTCTTCATTGCTTAGTGGTTACAGTTTGTCAACTTGTCATCACACCTTTTGATAACACACCGGAAAGATATGATTATGAAAATTATTCAATTTAAGTCAGTATCAAGTCATTTAAGTGTACTTTCTAAGGTGACAACTGTAGTTACTGTAATTACTAATGTATTACTATAACATATATTTTAAAGCAACCATGATGATTTGAAGTATGTATCTTACATTGTTTGCTGAATAAACTGATTGTTACAAGTACTAAACTGAAAGATGTTGTTTTTGGGGATTAAACCAAATGTTCTCTAAACTATAATGCTCTGCTGGAAATGATGAGGATTGAACTGCCAATTATTAGTAAACATTAGAAAAATAATTGTATAGTTTTCCAATTCTTTTCACATTAAAGGACAACCTGTATGACTTTAATTAAAGTTTTAATGGCAACTGACATTTTATGCACAGAAAAGATGTGATCTCGGTTTATAGTATCTCATTTTGTAGGGCTATAATATCTGAACTGAAATGTTCCCATTTTTGAAAAATAAATAAATAAAAAAAAAATCTAGTCAGTTGGTACACATCTGATATTCAGTGATAAACATTGATTTGTTTCTTCAGTCATATGACTGAAGTAAAGGGTTAACCCTGGGACATGTATCACCCCACCCTCTAACGCTCTTTCACCTTATTCTTCATGGCCTTTCAACTTTAGTTCAGCTTATGAACAAACAAACATGTGATGTGTGTCGTTATTGCCCAAAGACAAACACATGCATTTTTAATGTTATTTTAATATAGCCTCTATATTATATAACTATATATAACCTCTGCAAATAAAATGTTTGTTTTATTATTAACTACAAGTTTTAGACTATTGCGAAAAACCAATGGACTCATCTTTGGTTTTCTGATAAGATTTATGACAATACTCAAAGATAAAGACTTGCATGTCTGTGATAATGTTTGAACATTCTTGGCTTTAACACTTAACCTACGCTGTTCTTCCCCTTAATTTTTCCAGTTTGATCCTCCTTAAACTAGTGGAAACTGAGACCACCCTCTTCTTTGAGACTTCAGAAACACTCAACTTGCTCATTTCATGCTCATTTCATTGAGACTGTGCTCTAACTATAGGAACAGAAAATGCTCTAACTTTGAAAATCGTTTTGGCATTTTTGCGGAGGGCTTAAAGGTAAGATTTATATTTGCTATTTAGCTTAAAGGTAAGATTTATATTTGTGTCATAGGTGAAGCTTGCAGCATATGTTTAGAATGGCGTCTGTCTTGCGTGTGTGTGTGTGTGTGTGTGTGTGTGTGTGTGTGTGTGTGTGTGTGTGTGTGTGTGTGTGTGTGTGTGTGTGTGTGTGTGTGTGTGTGTGTGGCATGTTGTATGTGGTTTATATTGCGTGTGTGTGTGTGTGTGTGTGTGTGTGTTTGTGTGGTGTGTGGTGTGTGGTGGTGTGTGTGTTGTGTGTGTGTGTGTGTGTGTGTGTGTGTGTGTGTGTGTGTGTGTGTGTGTGTGTGTGTGTGTGTGTGTGGGCATGTTTATGTGTTTATGAGGTTCTTCCCCTTAATTTTCCAAATTTGATCCTCCTTAACTAATGGAAACATAGGTATGAGACCACCCTGACAAGGAGAATGTGATTTATGAGGACAAGGAGAATGTGATTTATGAGGATATTTTCAGTGTCCCCATAATTTAAAACGCTTATAAATCATACAGAGTGAGTTTTTTTTTGAGGGAAAATAGAAATGCAACCGTCTCCTGTGAGGGCTAAGTTTAGGTGTAGGGTAGGTGTAGGGCAATAGCACATACGGTTTGTACAGTATAAAAACCATTACGCCTTAAAGGTAAGATTTATATTTGTGAAAGTCCCCGTAAACCATAAAAATGGCGTCTGTTTGCAATGTGTGTGGTGTGTGTGTGTTGTGTGTTGTGTGTGTGTGTTGTGTGTGTTGTGTGTGTGTGTGGTGTGTTGTGTGTGTGTGTGTGGTGTGTGTGTGTGTGTGTGTGTGTGTGTGTAGTGTGTGTGTGTATTGATGTGTGTGTGTTTGTGTGGGTGTGTGTGTGTGTGTGTGTGTGTGTGTGTGTGTGTGTGTGTGTGTGTGTGTGTTGTGTGTGTGTGTGTGTGTGTGTGGTGTGTGAAACGTGTGTGTGTGTGTGTGTGTGTGTTGTGTGTGTGTGTGTGTGTGTGTGTGTGTGTGTGTGTGTGTGTGTGTGTGTGTGTGTGTGTGTGTGTGTGTGTGTGTGTGTGTGTGTGTGTGTGTGTGTGTGTGTGTGTGTGTGTGTGTGTGTGTGTGTGTGTGTGTGTGTGGTGTGTGTGTCCCTGGAATACCTCATCAAAGGTGCACAACTGAGGAGACACTAGTGTTGTTTTTCATAAACGTGTGCATTATCACCATTTGTTTTCTTCAAGTGATCGTTCCTTGTCTCCTATATGCAGACTCACAGCATGGCTAAGCGTGTGGCTGTGATTGGAGCAGGCAGCTCAGGTCTGACCTCCATCAAATGCTGTTTGGATGAAGGGCTGGAGCCTGTGTGCTTTGAGAGCAGTGATGATATTGGAGGACTCTGGAAGTTAAAGGTTGAAAATGAATTCCATTTTAAACATTTAATGTTTGGAAATTTGAACAGCTGAAAAATAAACGGTGACGTGTGTCATTTCTGTGCCATACATGGTACCAAAATGAATTGGAAAATGACTAATATGATGATAATTGACAAGAATGATTTTTAGCATACTGTAATCGAAGCAATACAAGATCAGGTGCCAGAAGCCCATGCCTTAATAATTTATACACTAAAATTTTAAAACAATAACATTAAAAGTCTGGGGTAGATAATGTTTTTGAAAGAAGTCCTTTGTGCTCACCAAGGCTGCATTTATTAGATCAAAAATACAGATAGAAAATAGTAATATTGTGAAAAGTTATGAAAATTTAAAATAACAGTTTCTAATATATTCTAATATTATTTTAATATTACTGTATTGCTTTTATATTACTCTACTCTTCAGTGTCATACTGATATTTTTGTGGAAACCGTGGTACATTTTGTTCATGATTATTGGATGAATAGAATGTTCAAAAGAACAGCATTTATCTTTTTTTAAATTACAACTGTCACTTTTGATCAGAATTAAAGTACATTAGTGTTTACACTTTTGGGGACAATAATCCTTCAGATGGCTTACTTATTGTTTTTACTGCATATTATGATGGGATAAGAGAGTATTTTAACAATAAAGAATATTACACACTTTAACTTTAAACACAATTTACAAAGCTACAAATCTAATCTGTTCAAAGTCTTTGACCGTATGCCTCTGTTTATTCACAGGAAAAACCTGAAGCAGACCGTTGCAGCATTTATCGTTCTCTCATAGTGAACACCTCTAAAGAGATGATGTGCTACAGTGATTTCCCTATGCCGGATCATTACCCCAACTTCATACACAACTCTATGATCATGCAGTACTTCAAACTCTACGCTGAGCACTTCAACCTGCTCAAACACATTTGCTTTCAGGTGATAAACACCATGACATCACATCTGCTGAGATTTCACCTAGTAGGAAATATTCTAGGATTACATCCTCATTGGTCCTGCCAAACATACCTTCCAACCAATCAGATTTTACAGTTTGAGTTTGGGATTAGGACTATTAAACTGGGTGTGTCTGATTAGGGAGACATACAAAATATGCAGGGCAGGGGGGCCTCCTGGACAGGTTTAGGAAGCACTGTATTAGACAACAGTGGTGTTCCAGGAGCACATCTTGCTTGGGGAAATTATTCTCAGATAACTATGTGTTTTGTTTTTTTAGATCTATCATATTTTTTGAGTGTTGGAAACAGCTTTCTCTGTGTAAAGATGACCGGTAGCAGTCAGTCTCTGTGTGATTGGGTGTATTTCAGACCACAGTTTGCAGTGTGAGACAAAGGCATGATTTCTCTGATTCTGGTCAGTGGGAGGTGGTGACCGTGGACAGAGATAGACAAGAGGAGACACATGTGTTTGAAGGTGTGCTAGTGTGTGCAGGACACTACAAACAACCCATCAAACCCCTCTCAGACTTCCCAGGTGCTCACTTGATATTACAGCACTATGTCATCATATACACAGATTGTACAGACACTACAAACAACCCATCAAACCCCCTCAGCACTGTGTGTTGGACTAATTCCCTGCATGGCTCTGTATAATGAATTTAATATGTATATGGAAACATCAGTATATTAAATAAATTTAACTGTAATTTTATGTTGTGCAGGTATTGACACATTCCCAGGGACAATAATTCACAGTTGGGATTATAAGGACCCGGATCCTTACCTTGGGAAGAGAGTTGTTGTCGTTGGCATTGGGAATTCTGGTGGAGACATTGCCGTGGAGCTCAGCAGAGCATGTGAAAAGGCAAGCAACATTTAATCGTTTAATATCTAATATGTAAGTCTGATATTTTTGTACAGATTTTTTTAAGTTCTCAGCAGGGTCAAAATTATATGGACAAATGAAGAGGGATGCATCTCACTAACAGACATATAGCAACTGAATGAAAGGTGTCATTTTAGGACCTGTCACGCTGCTGCAAGATGAAAGGAAAAGGAACACGAAGAAGAATATAAATCCAAATAGGGTATTTATTCCAAAAAACAGCGGAACAAAAGGCTACAAAAAATAACTGTCAAACTTAAACTGAACAGACAGGAACTAAAATACCAAACCAAATGTGGAAAATTACTATATTAACAAGACTCAGGTGAACTAACTAAGGCAATCAAGGGGAGACAGAAACTAGGTCAATGAACAAAGTCCAAACAGGGTGATGGTGTAGAGGGATGGCCTAGAGGGAGGAACCAAGGAGGAGCCCAGAGCAGGAGGAGACTGGAGAAGTTCCAGAGAGCCCAGCCAGGAAGATGACCTAAGGTGGAGCCGATGGAGGGAGGAGACATGGTGGAGGAAGGGCTGATGACTCCAGGTGGGACCGACGACAGTGGAGCAGGTGGGAGAAGAGCCCAGGGCATAGACGGAGTGCCGATGAGCCAGGGCGACAGGGAGGATCTGGAGGGCCAAAGCGGACCGAAGGCTCAGGCGACTGAGGCACAGGCGGGGATCCGGAAGGCCGCAGTGGAGCCAGAGCGACAGAGAGGTGGAGCTGGAGGGAAGGAGGAGTCTGACAGAGCCGGAGGGATGGAGGGACGAGGCGGTGGATGGTTGACAACTGACCAAGGCGGAGCCAGAGGGTTTAGGAAGCCCGGCGGAGAGGAGGGAGCCAGGAGACATGGTGAAGCCACTAGGTCGACGGGCCGATGCGGAATCCGGGATTCAGAGGCTGGAGGCAGAGACTAGGGATCCTCCAGCCACGTCGTCAATGGAGACTGGCAGACCTGCGGCGAACCCACAAAACAGATGGTGGGCTGAGGGTTAGCTGAGTGGCTGGCAGAAAGTAGCAGTAGAGGGACAGATAATAGGTGTGTTCGACTCAATGCAGCACCTCGCAGACCAATCTGCAAGAGTAGCCACTTGCAATTGGGGGCAGAATAGAAAGCAAAGATGTCAAGTCAGACACTTTATGTTCCCAGTAGTGCCTAATAGAATTAAAAAATGAGCAACCATAAACAAGGTTAAAATAAGTGTCATGTTAGCACTTTGCATTGTATGCAGGAGTGAAATATTAAGCATATTAGTAGCAGCATTTACGCATCTGTGTTTATAAAGCTGGAGCAAACGCAGTCTAAAGCATGTAATCGCTCTAAGGACACGCTGAGATTAACAGACATGAGAACAGGCTAAATTAAATTAGCATTCTCGTGTATGCATTTCAACTGGGGTTTGCTGTATTCAGCGTCATAATCTCAAAGTCACGTTTGTTTCAATCTAAGGTTGATGTTTTATGAGCTGAGCTGAGCTGAGTGTGTTTGATTTCAGCTGCATGCAGCGTCTATGCGCTTTTATATCCTAATGGCACTCTACAATTAGAGAATTGGGGGGTAATATAGCAAAGTACAGTAATATAAATATACATTAAATAGTATGTATGTAAATAATGTACATTCAACTCCCCATGAAATCATTTTTAATGTAATGCAGTGTTTGTTATAAATAATTTATCTGTGCACATAATTTCTTTTTTAATTCATACCCCTGAACATACCCTTGTAATATTGCATCAAAAATAACTTCCCCTCGTGTCAACATCTACAATAACCTCTCCAATTCAACAGCCTGTCACTCACATTAGATTGCAGTAATTACCAAACAGCAACAAACCAATCCAAAAATTATTGCAATTTCCATTTCATGCCAAATTTGATGCACAATATGTCATCAAACTCTGTGTCCATACGGCTGATTATTAACTGCATTTTACCACCTCAGTTCTGAATATGTGGTTAAAATTCTCCTATTTTTACAAGCTTACATTCACTCATGTCTATCTATTAATTCAGTTTCCATTTCTCAAATTGCTTTGGTCTTCCTATTCCCCATTCTTTTAGACCTTCCTGAGTACCCGGAAAGGAGCTTGGGTCATAGGTCGCATGGTTGGTAGAGGGCTTCCTCTAGATATGACGATGGTCAGACGAGTTCGAGATCTGATTTACGGCCTCCTGCCTCGAGCTCTGCTCAACTGGATTGGGGAGAGAAGCCTAAATCAGAGACACGACCACAAGCTCTATGGACTACAGCCTGCTCACAGGTGAAGGGCCAAAACATGATCCTCAAAGACTCTTTCCAAAATCGTTTCATTGTTGTTGATTAAAGTAAAGCCCTGACAGTTAAAAAATTACCTCATGATTCACAGTGACCTTTACCCATGTTTTGTGATTCCAGGATCTTTGACCAGCGTGTCGTTATAAATGATGACCTCCCAGGTCGTATTCTGGTAGGAGAACTGGTGATGAAACCAAATGTGCAGAAGTTTCAAGGCTCGACGGTGGTCTTTAATGATGGGACTGTAGAAGAGAAGATCGATGCAGTGATTTTATGCACAGGATACGATTATAAATTCCCCTTCCTCCCTGCCTCCTTAAACTCTGGTTCTGATGGAGACGTGAAACTCTACAGAAGAGTCTTCCCTCCATCTCTTGAGCGTCCAACACTGGCCATCATGGGCCTGCTGCAGACCAAAGGATCAATCATGCCAGCTGTAGAGCTACAGGCACGCTGGGCCACCAGGGTCATTGCCGGTAATGAGCAACCATAATAAGTCATGAAAAAAGTAATTGTCAGATTCACTGGAGCAAAAAATATGGAGTCTGATATGAATCAAATTTATATATGATTATGGTTTGAAAACTTTTTTTTAATGTGTCAATTTTTCTGTTCTTCAAGGACTAAACCATCTTCCTCCAGCTGATAAAATGGATAAAATAATTGAAAGAGACATAAAAGCAAATTTAAAGAGGTAATTATTTATTCACCTGGATGATCATTTCAAATAGGTTTTATTTTGACAGTTAATCTGCTATCTCTCCACAGTTACCCCTGTCCCAAGCTGGCTGCTCTTCAAGTGGACTACATCCCTTACCTAGACACAATAGCAAAGGAAGTGGGTGTCCGTCCCAACATTGCTTGGCTGCTCCTGAGGGACCCTGCTGTTGGTTTGAGGGTTTTCTTTGGGCCCTGTACTCCCTACCAGTTTCGACTGAGTGGACCGGGGCACTGGAAAGGTGCCCGTCAGGCCATCCTTACCCAATGGGATCGTGTAGCCAAACCCATGAAGACACGGCCCATTCCAGAAACTTCATCCTTCAGTGTATTTTTTTGGCTGGGCCTGTCAGGAGGGGCTGCAGTGATTTTTACTTTAATGGCAATGCAAAAAAAGATCCCACTGTTTCTGAATATCGATTAGATCCCATCGATATCCCACACTCAGTTTTTGAGTACCTCCGTTTCGTGTTTACACTTTAACCTAATTGGTTCTTAATCTTATTTGAGTTCATTATCTTTTATAACATGCGTAATAAGTTATGTTTTAAATCTTGTATTCTTTTGAGGAAATTAAAAATAAACAATACCTAACAAAGTAATCAGACAAGTGAAACTTGTTGTTGTCTTAAGAAGTGTATTTCTTTCTTATATCTATCTCAAAACAAGTGCTCTCTCATATTTCCAAACATGATTAGCCTATCTTTTTTTTCAACCATGGTAATAGTAATAATGTATGTAATATATATTTTGACAATCATCACAGAGGTGAAATATCAACATGCTTATCACTAAATATACTTAACTATACTTATATAGTAAGTTATCAATAAAACAACAAATATTGAGTCTGGCAGGGCTGGTATCATTTTATGATGTGAGTTACTGTGCAATTATTAACCTTTTCTACATATCATTTAGATTCACTCTTACACACTCTTAAATTACACAATGCTTTATTGTAGTGGAGACAACAGAAACAGTGTAATTATTCACACAATAAATATAAAACAATACTATTTTATATAGGACAATTTGAGAAAACAGTCATAATTATTCACACAGTAATTTTTCAGCATTTCTAAAATTTCTTCCGCAAATTGTATTAAATTGTAAAATTACAATATTTATATTTTAAATTATTCATTTAAAATATTCTTAAATGGGATGCACCTATCTTGAATTTTGTCATGGCTGATTCTTATAACTTTTTTTTTAGCAAGAGACAAGAAAGAATGGAAATATGTGTAGCCTACATGAACAAGATATTTAAACAAGGCCAAACTGTAATGTGATTTTGTAATTTCATGCAAAAGTAATGATAGATAGATAGATAGATAGATAGATAGATAGATAGATAGATAGATAGATAGATAGATAGATAGATAGATAGATAGATAGATAGATAGATAGATAGATAGATAGATAGATAGATAGATAGATAGATAGATAGATAGATAGATTTTTCTTTTGAGTTTGAGGTGACATGATGGTTTCACTTAATAACTTATTATATAAATTATAGTGTTATAAATGTGCATACATAAGAAAAATCTAAATAAAAAACTTTATTTACGATTTACGATGCTGTTGACCGTTGAAACGCGTCATCACTTGTGAAAAAGGACCAATCAAATCAAAGTAAGCGCCAAGCGGGGTTTACCGTTTGAAGAAGAAGAGCGCGAATTTCCAGCATGAAGCGTTAGTTTAACGTTGAAAGACAGAGAGGTAAGATTAAATATTTATATTATTATATATAAGTGAAATGTAATATTATTGTACCGTTTTACGATAGAAATATGGCTATTTTGAGAGATATTATAGTTGTGTGCATGAATGTGCGTCTCAACAATCAATGACGCTGTGAGCAGAGCTAACGTTAACAGTTTCTTCAAAACAGCGATTTTGTAAGTTAACGATTCAGTTTTGAAGCTATTGTATTAAATTTATCGGGGCAACGTTGACAAGAACGTGTTTGTGCTCATGAAATGTGTAAGGGATAATGCACGGCGTTAAGCTGTAAATGAAACAGTTTTTTTTATCGTGTTAATGTTTTCAGTGCAATCTTTGATCTGAATGGTAAAATGATTTGCATTGTGCCCGCTTCAGATCAAACACAAAGATTAAATAATAGTTAGGTAAGATCACATTTATTTGAATTAAATATCGACCGAGAGAGAGGGAGTAATGACAGTTGTGTGTGTGTGTGTGTGTGTGTGTGTGTGTGTGTGTGTGTGTTTTGCGCGTCATTCTACAAAAAATAAAGCTGTGTTTAACGTTAGTTAGCCTAACGTTACTTCAAAAACAGCGATTTTACCACCTAAGTTAGTTGCTGAGGAATAATGTAGTAATAATCTACTATCTAGACTATTTTATTTATAAAATAACCAATGTTAGCGAATACTTGTGTAGGATAGAACTATGTTCATCTTAACGCACGCAAATGTTGCAAGACAGAACTAATCAATCACAGAGAGCATTCACTTACTTCTTTCTCACAGTGCATTCAAACAGAGCTGCGTTTCCCAAAACTATCACAAGAAAGCAATGATACTTTCGGGAACGGCAGCCCAGAACAATGCTTATCAGAGGACAGAAAAAACATATATGTTTGAGTTGTATCACAATAAATAATTTGAAATTGTAGCCTACATAATTTGTGCAATTACATTTATTTTAATTAACGTTTAAAGTTCATATCGATCATGTTCTATTTAGTAATGTTTATATAAATCATACACTGTCAAAATAAGGTTGCATTTTATGAGTGCTAGTTTCAACAGCCTGTCACTGGCAGCCCCTTATGAAATGAAGCATTTTCAACTATAGTATTTGTAGTTCCCCTTCAATTCGGTCACTCTACAGGTGCATCTCAATAAATTAGAATGTCGTGGAAAAGTTCATTTATTTCAGTAATTCAACTCAAATTGTGAAAAACGTGTATTAAATAAATTCAATGCACACAGACTGAAGTATTTTAAGTCTTTGGTTCTTTTAATTGTGATGATTATGGCTCACATAAACCTACCAAATCACTATCTCAACAAATAAGAATATGGTGACATGCCAATCAGCTAATCAACTCAAAACACCTGCAAAGGTTTCCCGAGCCTTCAAAATGGTCTCTCAGTTTGGTTCACTAGGCTACACAATCATGGGGAAGACTGCTGATCTGACAGTTGTCCAGAAGACAATCATTGACACCCTTCACAAGGAGGGAAAGCCACAAACATTCATTGCCAAAGAAGCTGGCTGTTCACAGAGTGCTGTATCCAAGCATGTTAACAGAAAGTTGATTGGAAGGAAAACGTGTGAAAGAAAAAGATGCACAACCAACCGAGAGAACCGCAGCCTTATGAGGATTGTCAAGCAAAATCGATTCAAGAATTTGGGTGAACTTCACAAGGAATGGACTGAGGCTGGGGTCAAGGCATCAAGAGACATCACACACAGATGTGTCAAGGAATTTGGCTACAGTTGTCGTCAGAGGCGTCTTACCGGGGCTAAGGAGAAGAACTGGACTGTTGCCCAGTGGTCCAAAGTCCTCTTTTCAGATGAGAGCAAGTTTTGTATTTCATTTGGAAACAAAGGTCCTAGAGTCTGGAGGAAGGGTGGAGAAGCTCATAGCCCAAGTTGCTTGAAGTCCAGTGTTAAGTTTCCACAGTCTGTGATGATTTGGGGTGCAATGTCATCTGCTGGTGTTGGTCCATTGTGTTTTTTGAAAACCAACGTCACTGCACCCATTTACCAATAAATTTTGGAGCACTTCATGCTTCCTTCTGCTGACCAGCTTTTTAAAGATGCTGATTTCATTTTCCAGCAGGATTTGGCACCTGCCCACACTGCCAAAAGCACCAAAAGTTGGTTAAATGACCATGGTGTTGGTGTGCTTGACTGGCCTGCAAACTCACCATACCTGAACCCCCGTAGAGAATCTATGGCGTATTGTCAAGAGGAAAATGAGAAACAAGAGACCAAAAAATGCTGATGAGCAGAAGGCCACTGTCAAAGAAACCTGGGCTTCCATACCACCTCAGCAGTGCCACAAACTGATCACCTCCATGCCACGCCGAATTGAGGCAGCAATTAAAGCAAAAGGAGCTCCTACCAAGTATTGAGTACATATACAGTAAATTAACATACTTTCCACAAGGCCAACAATTCACTAAAAATGTTTTTTTTTTTTATTGGTCTTATGAAGTATTCTAATTTGTTGAGATGGTGAATTGGTGGGTTTTTGTTAAATGTGAGCCAAAATCATCACAATTAAAAGAACCAAAGACTTAAACTACTTCAGTCTGTGTGCATTGAATTTGTTTAATACACGAGTTTCACAATTAAGTTGAATTACTGAAATAAATGAACTTTTCCACGACATTCTAATTTATTGAGATGCACCTGTACATGTCCCGTTCCCTCATTTCGGGGAACCGAGGTTACGTGAGTAACCTAAAGCGATTTACATGGTTACCACTACAGTAAACATATTTTAACCATGTGTAAACAAAAATATAATCTAATAAAATTGTGTTTCAAATATAAATTTATGTCATTACATATTTTACTCTTAGTAATTTAATAATTATAAAAAAACTAATTAAGTAGCATCACACATCCCTATGAATAAATGACTTGGAACTAAGGCTGCAACTAACGATTATTTTGACAATCGATTAGTTGGCCGGTTATGCTTTCGATTAATCAGATTAAAACCATTACATTTTTTTATTTTATTGACAAAAAACACACTACTCCACATTCTGTCCAGTGTCTTTCAAACAAACGTGCCAACTGAATTATATACATATATACAGTACTTAACAATTTATTAGACCACCTATCATAATAAAGAGAATACACAAATATTTTAGGAATCTGTCGAAAAATAGTTTAAATCTAAAAAATGTTATTGTCATTTATTGGGCAAATAACAAACTGAAACAACCAAATAGTATTGATTCCCACTATAACAAAAATGGCCTCCTATGCCTTGCAACAGCTTGCATTCTTGCTGCCATTATGTAGTTTTTGACTGTAATTGGGTATCTGAAAAAAACCCACCATGAAGTGCTCTGCTGTTCTTTCATAGATAACAGCAATAATTATATTATAGCATTAGAAAAAGCCTACTATTGTTACTAAAGAGCTTACGCATTTTGGAGGACTAACCAATACAGAAAGCTAAAAAAATGACTTTGGTAATCACCAATGCTGTTACTTTAGAGCAGCAATGGCACAAACCTTACATAATTTGTTAAAAACCTTGCATAAATGTGTTTTAAAAAATGTGTTAAGCACTGTAATAGTGAATATAGTTTAAATCTCTATTAAAAATTGTAATAATAATAAAGACGAATAAAAACACAAACTCAGTGTTAACCAACAGGTAAGAAGGATGTTCTGCAGGAACACGTGTTGACTTTGATTACAGTCATGTGTCATTTATTTATCCTGTAATAAGGCGGCTATGAAGCGTCTGATATTTATATTCAGAATTATACGCTGTTATAACTGTTATATTAACAGTTTCTACTCTCATAAAATACTCGCACGGCTTGTTGACTTTTAAGCCTTAATTTAATTTTCAACAACAGATATTTCAGCACAATGGATATTTTTGCGCTGAATAGCCTTTTACTTGTCTCCCTCTGGGTTCCGTCTGTCTGACGCGCGTGCACGCGCCAACCTGGCGCAGATAGACTCAATTGACCTACCGGTAAACCCCTCCCCTCAAATGAAGACTAGCCAATGGGAGTCGAGTTTCAGTTGCACGGGGAGCGGAACTCGGACATCTTTAAGTTTCAGTGCCATAGAGAAACATTGGAAGATCCGAAGCTTGCATTGGTTTTATGGGGTTTATGCTTCAAAAATGGAAAAACTATGTGCCTGGGGTAGGGCTGTGCGATATGACGATATATATCGAATGGACGAAATAAAAAGTCTATCGTTTCATATTATGTTCTATCGTTTATTTTGTGGTGTCACAAAATACATTGTTTACGGTAATACTTTTCATCATTTGAGTGATCTTTATACGCCACCCACCACGGGACGTGAAGGGGAGACAGAAGAGGAGAACGACCAGCCAGGACAAAACGAGGAGCTCGTTCCTTAACGAGGGTCTACATCTGTAGCATGGTCACGCGTTTTTAAGCACTGCAGTTTTAAAACAACCGATTTTAAGCCGTTGAAACTCAAACAACAGAGCTATATGCGTGTGCCGTCTCTTTCTGTGTGAGAGGAGCGCTTTTTCTTTTTTGCCGACTTTGAACAATTACATAAACACACTTATATGTGTCAGAATCCCCGTCTTTGCAAGTATCCTCAAACACAGCGATCGGGTCTTAAGAGCGAGTAAACGGCAGAAAGAGAAAACGCAATGTAACAGTGTATTAGATCCGGTCTTCGGTCTTAAAGGGGAAGCTATCCAATATTCGTTCTGTCTGCCGTTCATGTTAATCACAAAGCACACTGCTAGAAAATCTCTCCCTGCTCTTGACTAAATCACTTGTGTAACTTTAATGAGAATAAATAACAATAATAATGATATATTTATAATATGTATAGAATCTATACATAATACATGTGTTAATTATATCTATCATAGATAGATAGATATAATGAACACAGTGAAGACTAATTAATTTACACAATGTATGTAGCGTTTCTTATTTATTGTAGTTTTTTGTCCTATTGCTTGCAATTAGTTTCTTATCCTTATTTCATCATTGACTGTTTATTTATCTTCAGTGAGGTTGAGGTTTTTTTTCTCTCTCTCTTTAGGGTTGTATTAATTTGATATTGACATTGGTGACAAGGATTATGAAAATTATATTGTATCAAAGATTTTAATATAATAAAACCCTTTAAAAAAAAAAAAATCACTATATCGTGATATAAAATGTGTCATATCGGTGATATAAGATTTTAGTCATATCGCCCACCCCAGACCCTGGGGTAAAACTGTAAAACTGACTCCAGGTATCCTGAGAGGATGGACAATGTAATTTATTTTATTACATTTCCTGAATCTAAACAAAACAGAGTAAAATGTCCCCAGGTATTCAACCCCAATACAAATGAAGACAAAAACTTAAATTTCCTGGTTGTCATAGACTCATTAAGTTACAATTTTCATCTGCTCAAGCAGAACGTTAATGTTATCTTGTGTAGCAAGGGGCTAAAACTAGCGTTAGTGAGTATCAGTCCATGCTAATGGCAGAGTACAGTGTAGGCATAAAGTATTAAACCTGTTAAATGTTAATTGTACCGTGCGATACATGAACCCTGTCCTGCAAGCACAGGGTAGACCAACAGTCAACCCATTGCATTTTAGTATATGTTGTCGTGGAAAGTATTCGTGTTTTGTGTTTATGAAAAACACATAACTGTGTTGGCATCTAACTCACTTTTTATGTCAACAATTTCAACTCCGTGCCACTGCAGGTGTAGATCACCATGTTGTCATCCGCATCAGTGGACCGTCCCGATGGTATACTATACTGCTAATGTGTGTCTGTGCTCGCTGTAAATGATCCAAACAATGTGTCACGTCAGTCTATGTCATGTCAAACTGCTGGCAAAATTGTGCAAAGACATCGTGGGGCAAGGTTTTCACACTGCAGCTGTCATTGCAAGACAGAGAACAAACTCTGTTTTTTGGTCCGAGGGAGCAACAGTAACTAAGGGGGGGTGGGGCTTACCGATAGGTCAATTGCTTACATAACAGGCTGATTTCAATGAGACGGTTGCCATAGAAAGCTGCTCTAACTATTAGGAATAGAAAAACATAATTTTGGCATTTTTGAAGGCTGAGGGCTTTAGACCATCTTCGATTTAAAGGTAATATTTGAATTTATGTCATAGGTGTAAAGCTTGCAGTCAGCATATGTTTAGACTGGCGTTTGTGTTTTTTTTATGATTAACCAATAAACGCTGCACATCGATGTCAAACATTGTGAATGATTACTGGAATACCTCATCAAAGGTGCACAACTGAGGAAAATTTTTACAAAATGTTGTTTTTTCATAAATGTGTGCATTATCACCATTTGTTTTCTTCAAGTGATCGTTCCTTGTCTCCTATATGCAGACTCACAGCATGGCTAAGCGTGTGGCTGTGATTGGAGCAGGCAGCTCAGGACTGACCTCCATCAAATGCTGCTTGGATGAAGGGCTAGAACCTGTGTGCTTTGAAAGCGGTGATGATATTGGAGGACTCTGGAAGTTAAAGGTTGAAATGAATTCAATTTTATTTTTTATGAAATTTGAACAGAATTGTGTCATTTCAGTGCCATCCATGGTACCAACATGAATTGGAAAATTACTGATACAATGATAAATGACAAGAATGCTTTTTAGCACACTGTAATCGAAGCAATACAAGATCAAGTGCCAGAAGCCTTTACCTTAACCATGTATACACTAACATTTTAATACATTAACATTCATTTCAAATGTTTTGGGTAGATAATGTTTTTGAAAGAAGTTTATTATTCTCACTAAGGCTGCATTTATTGAATCAAAAATACAGTAAAAATAGTGATATTGTGAAATGGTATGACTATTTAAAATATATTTTAATATATTAAAATATAATTTGTTCCTGTGAAGGCAAAGCTGAATTTTCTGCAGCCATTACTCCAGTCTTCAGTGTCATGCTGATATTTTTGTGGAAACCATGATGCATGTAAACATATTGCACGATTATTTGATTAATAGAAAATACAAAAAAAACAGCATTTATTTAAAATATAACTGTTAAATAATTAAATTAGGGCTGGTAAGCGATGCATTTTTTATCTAATTAAATATGTGGCGATTAATTAATCTAATTAATCGCACATCAGATTTGGCAGAAAAATGACTCCCAAAAATCATTTAAAGATCAATATGGACCGGCCTCAATCCAACCCAATTGCAGAAAGCATGCTCAGAAACACACAACTCGCGCATATACTGCTGTTGTTTGCATTTCAATAGCTTAAAGGGTTACTCCACCCCATAATGATCATTTTGTCATTTTTCACTTACCCCCATGTCATTCCAAACCCGTAAAAGCTTTGTTCGTCTTCGGAACACAATTTAAGATATTTTGGATGAGAACCGGGAGGCTTGTGTAAATTACACTGTCAAGGTCCAGAAAAGTATGAAAAGCATCGCCAGAATACTCCATCTGCCATCAGTGGTTCAATCATAACGTTATGAAGCGACAAGAATACTTTTTGTATGGAAATAATACAATAATAACAACTTTATTCAACATTTAGGCACTGTAATGTCTCCTCTGTGTCAGCGTAGCGCCATTTTGGAGATTATCCCCTGGACGCAAAGTGCATATGCTCTTTTGTATCAGCCGGGCCATAAGAGTACGCTGTTTGCGTTCAAATCAGATTGTAAATCGACGAAGAAGACTCATCCCTGTGTTGAGGCTGATACAGAAGAGCGTACACATTTTGCGTCCAGGAGATAATCTCCAAAATGGCGCTATGCTGACTCAGAGGAGACGTTACGGAGCCTAAATGTTGAATGTTGAGGATATATTTTAATTATTTATTAATAAACTAGTGTTTTCTGAGTCAGTGTCACAAAGATGAAGTTAAAAATCCTGACTTGCCATCTCATCATTGGACGCCTCTTTAGAAAGAAATACGGATTATAATGAAAAAGTTTTTGTTTTGGATATGAATTATTTAGTTTTGAAGTAATTCAAAGCTTTCTATAGTAGGGATGCAACGATTATAGATTTTGTTGTTACGATTAAAATCTGAGGAATCATCACGGTTTCACGATTATTATGCAATTATTAATTTCACAACATAAAATTACATAAACACTCTTTAGATATTAAAGTGTTATTTCTTGCTGCCTTTTCAAAAACCGAAATAGCACAGTAACCAATAATACAGCACAAAATAATAATACTAAAGAAAAAAAAGTCAATCTCTCCTATTGGAAATAAAAAAAGGTGTCCTCTGCTCTATAAACATCCATGTCAGTATTTCCCTTTTGAAAATAACAAATGGAAATAGATCACAGATGTATTTGGTGTTTTCGTTTTGTATATTCTTTCTACATTTCTTTTAGATCTGAGGTACAGAAATTGGAAAGATGGTGAAAAAAAGACTTATGAATAATACTATAATAGGGATGATAAATCACAATGTCAATTAAGTATTATTAATCATTATTATTAATATTACTAATATTAACTTTATTTATCCCACAGGGGACATTGTTACTAATGAGGGGAATAAACTGAACTATTATTGTAATCCACTATCATCCATACTTATTCATTTTAATAATCGTTATACATCTGATTTTACATATGGCCTGAGAAAATCATGTCTATTATTTTGGTTTGTGAGATCGAGATTTCGAGGCTGCCCACACAAATGACAACGCACATGCAAATTCACAACACAACCAAAAAAGGACAAATAGAAAAAAACACCTGCAAATTAAGAAAACACTTTCGTCAATTTGACAACGCACACAAATGCTCACAACACAACCACAAAAAGAAACGCGCCAAATAGAAAAAAACACCTGCAAATTAAGAAAACACTTTCGTCAATTTGACAACGCACACGCTGCAAATGCTCACAACACAACCAAAAAAAGAAACGCGCTGCAAATAGAAAAAAACACCTGCAAATTAAGAAAACACTTTCGTCAATTTGACAACGCACACGCTGCAAATGCTCACAACACAACCAAAAAAGAAACGCGCTGCAAATGAAATGCATTTGGTTGTGTTGTGAGCATTTGCAGTGTGTTTCTTTATTTGTTTGTGTTGTGAGCATTTGATGAAAATGTTTTCTTGATTTGCTGGTGCTTTTTCTATTTGCATGTGCTTTCTGAAGTTGCAGCGCGTTGAGCTCTATCGGCCACCATACCCCTCACTCTGCTATGTTTAGTGCGCAGTAGAGAGGAGCAGCACTTTCAGTTAAAAACAGATATTATGTTGCTTGCTTTTCTAATTGTACATGCAAGTATAGCCGAATTCACAGCACAGCTATTGTCATTTTCTTATGTGTATTTGATTTCATCAGACGACGGCTCGATTGTCAGGATTTTTGTGCAGATTAACATCTTGGAAAGTAGAGCTGGTTATGTAGTTTTACTGGGTCGCGTTTCAATCTCTATTTCATATTCATCCCATTGTCTGACAACAGAACCAGTAAAATATATCAATGAAAACAGTTTTATTGAGAATTTAGCTGCCTCAAAATACATGTGGGCACAGAGAGGCAAACAAATGCAATAATAAATAATATAGGCTTATTAGGCTGTGTACATTTTGTATGTTCAGAAGAGCTGCCCTGTGTGCAAAAATGTAAACAGGTTTGTGTAAATTGCTCAGTGCAAAGAAAGAGAAGTAATTGGAACCTGGTATTTATTTTTTCATGTGTCTAATAGACATAAACAAGTTCTTTGAAAAACACCTTTGAAACATGTCTACTCTTCATGCTCTATGTTGACTATGGTTATAATAATAATAAACACACATTTGCATAAAGCATCCATATTTGTCCATGCCCATGTTGATTGGAGTATAAAAAACTTGAAAAGTATTCATTTAAGGTACATTTAGAACAAATAAAAATGTGCGATTAATCGCGAGTTAACTCATGACAATCATGCGATTGACAGCCCTAATATATATATATAAATCATGCCCCCATATCTTGAATTTTGTGATAATTGTAAATGCATTTTAATAGACTGAATCATGCAGTGAAATAATTCACATGAACTAGTCTAACCTAATAAGATAATATGCTGTAATAGGATTAGTCCAACAAATTTTTTTGAACCGAAAGTCTCATACCGAACAAATCGATACGAATACGTGTATCCTTACACCCTATATATACAGTATGTGTCTGTGTGTGTGTTTGTGTGTGTACACGGATAACGCTAATAAATAAAGAGAAAACACAACATGAACAAATATTTTAAGAATCTGAAAAAAAAGATTGTCATTTATTAGACAAATGACAAACTGGAGTGAGGAATATCAAATTAAATTAGCATTTTTTATTTTATTTGACCTCTCTGAAGTCAGAAATTGATCAACTGTAACAGTCAACCATTAAAACATTATTTTATGTAACGACTGCAAGTAGCCTATTTAGATTCAATAGTTTTATTCGTCACATGCACAATTATACAGAATATAACCAGCAGTAAAATGTAAATCAGGTCCGCTCCATGGACTGTGCAATTATATGGAATACAAACACAAAAGAATATACATAAATATAGGTATGAAAAACAAGTTAAAAAATAATAAAAAATAAAATGTGCAGGACAGTATACTGTAGACTTAATAAATAATTATATACGCAGGATTGTGCAAACAGGATGTACAGGGTATTTACATAGAAGCAATATGAACGGTAGAGAATAATGAATATCTTACTGATTATTAAATGGAGTCATGTTGATGTTCTGAGTTTGAGTTTAGGTCGCTCCTGCCACTGCATGGAAGCGCTTACCAGATGGCAGGAAAAGACTTACCAGTGAAAAGACAGAAAATAGCAGCTCTGCATTTGGTGTTTGAGGTAGATGTCTGCTGCAAGAGGGCCCTGAGATGCGCTCAGCTAAGCGCACAACTCTCTGCAGGGCTTTGCAGTCCTGACTGGAGCCGTTTCCATACCACACTGAGATGCACTGAGTCAATATACTTTCTATGGCCCCCGAATAGAAAGTTTTCAGGATTGCTGAAAGAAGAAAACAAAAATGTATTATTATTATTGTCTTTAAACGGTTTCCCAAACACTCCCACCAACTGCTATTGGTCAACAAACATTAGGGTGACCATACGTGCCATTTTTCCCGGACATGTCCTTGCCAGGATTTGTTTTGGCTTTGTTTTACTATTTTCATACTTGCTGAAGGTAATGATCGAAAAGTAGTTTGACCAATAACATGCAAGCATTGTACATAAGGGACCAATCGTGTGTGAGAAGGTGGGATCTATGGTCAAAGAGATGCAAATACGCCAAATAATAAGTGTGTTCGACTTAAAGAGGCGCGGCTCAGATCGATCAGTGTTTGACATCAAAGTATATACACCTTTATACACCGATCGGTCTGCACATGCAAAGAAAGCCAAAATCAAGATATTTTAGACAATATAGAAATCCTGGCCAGGACGTGTCCGGGATAAAGGGCACGTATGGTCACTCTAACAAACATAGTCCCACATCAAAATTCACTTTATTAGATGAGTTGGTTTTGTTTACACTTTTGGAGGTAAAACTGCTTCAAATGGCTTATTTATTGTTATTGCTGCATATTACGATTGGATAAGAGAGTATTTTAACATCAAACAATATTACACACTTCGCCTTTAAACAAAACTTTCAAAGTTTTTTTCCTCTGTTCATTCACAGGAACAACCTGAAGCAGACCGTTGCAGCATTTATCGTTCTGTCATAGTGAACACCTCTAAAGAGATGATGTGCTACAGTGATTTCCCTATGCCGGATCATTACCCCAACTTCATACACAACTCTATGATGATGCAGTATTTCAGACTCTACGCTGAGCATTTCTACCTGCTCAAACACATTTGCTTTCAGGTAATACACACCATGACATCACATCTGCTGAGATTTCACCTCGTAGAAAATATTCTGGAATTTACATCCTCATTGGTCCTGGCAAACATATATTTCATCCAATCAGATTTTAGGGTTAGAGGCTGGGATTATTAGACAACAGTGATGTTTCAGGATCACATAATTATTCTCACGTAATTGTGTGTACTTTCTCAAGATCTATCATATTTTTTTGAGTGTTGGAAACAGCATTCTCTGTGTAAAGATGACCGGTAGCAGTCAGTCTCTGTGTGATTGGGTGTATTTCAGACCACAGTTTGCAGTGTGAGACAAAGGCCTGATTTCTCTGACTCTGGTCAATGGGAGGTGGTGACCATGGACAGAGATGGACAAGAGGAAACACATGTGTTTGAAGGTGTGCTAGTGTGTACAGGACACTACACACAACCCATCAAACCCCTCTCAGACTTCCCAGGTGCTCACTTGATATTACAGCACTATGTCATCATATACACAGATTGTACAGCATTCAGCACTGTGTGTTGGACTAATTCCCTGCATGGCTCTGTATAATGGATTTAATATGTATATGGAAACATCACTATATTAAATAAATTTAACTGTAATTTTATGTTCTGCAGGTATTGACACATTCCCAGGGGCAATAGTTCACAGTTGGGATTATAAGGACCCTGATCCTTACCTTGGGAAGAGAGTTGTTGTCGTTGGGATTGGGAATTCTGGTGGAGACATTGCCGTGGAGCTCAGCAGAGCATGTGAGAAGGCAAGCAAGATTTAATAGTGTAATATCTAATGTAATATGTAAGTATATATATGTTAGGGCTGCATGATGCATTATTTCGGCATTGCGCTGTGCGTGTGCTTAATTGTCCCATTGCAGGAGGTGCGATACAAATCATATACATATTTTTGTGTTTGATTCAAAAGCAGTGTTAATTTTGGCAAGCAATTTTTATTTAGTCTTTATCTTGAGATGAAAATGCTTAATAGTCTTAGTCACATTTTAGTAATTTGTCATTTAGTAACTTTCATAGTTTTAGACTAGTTTTAATAATAATTCCTTACATTTATATAGCGCTTTTCTGGGTACTTTACATAGAAGGGGGGAATCTCCTCGTCCACCACCAATGTGCAGCATCCACCTGGATGATGCGACGGCAGCCATATTGCGCCAGAACACCCACCAGCTCATTGGTGGAGAGGAGATAAAGTGATGAAGTCAATCAGTGTATGGGGATGATTAGGAGGCCATGGTGGTCAGAGGGCAATGGGCGAATTTTGCCAGGATGCCGGGGTTACACCTCTACTCTTTTTCGAAAGACATCCTGTGATTTTTAATGACCACAGAGAGTCAGGACCTCGGTTTAACGTCTCATCTAAAAGCACCTCCTGCTGGCCTCACTAACACCTCTTCCAGCAGCAACCTAGTTTTCCCAGGAGGTCTTCCATCCAGGTACTGATCAGGCTCAGCCCTGCTTAGCTTTTTTTAGACAAAAAGTCATTGCATTTTTGTCAACTTTTAGTCAAACTTCCATTACCAACATTTATTTTGGTAGCTATTTTATATGTAGTATTCAAACAAAAATAGTCATAAATTATTCTCTTTTAGACCAAATCAATTAAGCTTATGAGAAGTTTGAATCAAGGATTGAATTTGGAAACACTGGAATAAATTTTCTTAAGAGCACTTCTATCAGCGCGATTACGCCTATCCCTCCTTCACTAACTTTAAGTTAATCGACAACGTATTATGACTCCCGGGAAAAACGGGACATCTGTTCACACAGTCCCTAACCCTTCAGGTGCTGAGACCATTGTTTCAGATCGCTAGTTTGCATTTTGGTAGCCTATCCATCCACTGCGGCTGCCATACTGAGACTAGATATGCAAACGCCCCTTATCCAATGACAGAGACGCACATTTTGAAAGACAAGACAGTTAACTTAGCCTATAGGATGTATTTTGAATGTCTGGTAGTCCTCAAATTACATTTTAGTCTTGTCTTGTTAACGAAGGCGCGGCATACATTTTGTCATAGTTTTAATCATCAAATATAAATTTTAGCTCATCAACGTCTCGTCTTTTAGTCACAGAAAAAAAAATTTGTCGTAGTCTTCGTTGACGAAATGAACACTGTTCAAAAGAAAAAACTCACACGGTTCTATATTTGCCTGATATAAAGTAATTAATTCTGATTTAAGGGTTCTTATAAAACTATTTATGTTACAAAGCACACGTTTGTTGCTTCACGTTTTTGACATGCAGTCTTTGCGTGCGCATGGCGAAATAAGCGAGGAATGGGAGAAAAGCACCAAAATGGAAGATTTGGTTGCAAAAAGAAACACATTGTCAGTTATGTGGAAATATTTTGCCTACAGAAAGGATAATGTTGGAGTTTGTTCAAGCTTTTTCTTGCTTTCCTTCGCTTTTAAATAGCTTGTAAATTTTGAATTAGTGGCAATTTGGCGGCAATTGGACAATGACAAAACAGTACAACGACAAACTCACTTTTAATAATAAAACAAATAAAAATACACCATGCTATAGGCCTAATACAAAATAAATAGTTTACACTCTGTTTAATGCCGCTCAGAGGGACATGGAATGTTTTAACCTGCAGTTACAAATGCATAAATAATGTTTTGATATTTTAAACATAAAACATGGAATACTGATGAAAAATGAAAAGATACTTTAAATGTGAAATTAAAACCACCAGTAGGTGGAAGGAAGCAAGTCGCTTTTAATAAGTGAGTCATTGCGCTTGAACTAAATCTTTTAAACGGTTGATTCATTCTGGAATGAAACACTGTCTTGTTGATCAGAGATGCAAAACATTGCTGTGGCTGTTTGGAATTATTTTTGGTGGCGAAATAGAGCAAAAACAGGATATATGGTGTCCAAAACGTAAGTCTGGAGACAAAAAAAAACTGCACTTTTCTTGTCATTGATTAACTACATGAAATATAAATATATAAATTTTCTGTCCTCATATCGTGAATTTTAAGATCATTCTAAATGCATTTTAACAGACTGAATCATGCAGTAAAAGAATGCACTCTAACAATCTAACCTAATGGACTTCACGTAATAAATGCGTGCACTCTGTGTTTTGTTTGTTTTTCATGATATACTCGATAATGTCAAATCATACTTTGTTTAAAAAACAATTAAAATATTATCGCAGACAATATATCCACACGCCTAATGTCAACACTATTAAACATTTTAATATCATAATTCACATATACAGTCATGTCCAAAAATATTGGCACCCTTGTTAAATATGATCAAAAAAGGCTGTGAAAATTATTCCGCATTGTTAATAATTTTTATCTTTTATTTTTAAAATTCACAAAAATCTAACCTTTCATTGGATAATAAGAATTTAAAATGGGGAAAATATAATTATGAAATAAATGTTTTTCTGGTAACACTTTACAATAAGGTGTCACATTAGTTAATGTATGAACAATTAACAATGCATTTATTACACTATTTATTCATCTTTGTTAATGTTAGTTAATGAAAATACAGTTGTTCGTTGTTTATTCATGTTAGTTCTGTGCATGAACTAATGTTAATAAATGCTACTTGTGATCTTAGTAATGCATTAGTAAATGCTGAATTTAACATTAACTAAGATTAATAAATGCTGTAGAAGTATTTTTCATTCTTAGTTCATGTTTACTAATGTTGTTAACTAATGAACCTTATTGTAAATTGTTACCGTTTTTTCCTCACACGTTGGACACACGTTAGCATCCCTAGAAATTCTTATGCGTAAAATATCTCTGAAGTATATTACCATACATATTCACAATTTTGAGCACACTATGGTGATTATAAACATGAGATTATCCAGCCATGGCTTCCTGTTTCACAGAAATATAAATAGGAGGGAAAACAAAGCCCAGATTCCCTTAATCATCCATCACAATGAGAAAAAACAAATAATATATTTATGATGTGCAGCAAAAGATAATTGAGCTTCACAAATTAGTGAAGTGGCTTTAAGAAAAGTTCCCATTTCCACCATCAGGGCAATAATTAAGAATTTTCAATCAACATAAAATGTTACAAAACTGCCTGGAAGATGATGTGTGTCTATATCGTCCTAATGCACGGTGAGGAGGAGAGTTTGAGAGGCTAAAGACTCTCCAAGGACCACAGCTGGAGAATTGCAGAAAATAGTTGAGTTTCGGGGTTAGAATACCTTAAAAAAAATTGTCAAACAGCATTTATCACCAAATGTTGTTTGGGAGGGTTTTTAAGAAAAATTATCCTAGCTCATCCAAAAACAAACTCCAGCATATTCAGTTATCAGACACGACTGGAACTTCAAATTACTGGCTTCTATGGACAGATGGAACAAAAAAGAGCTTTTTAGCAACAAACACTCAAGATAGGTTTGGTGAACACAGGGATAAGAAGTACCCCATGTGTACAATGAAATATACTGCTGTATTTTTGATGTTGTGGGCCTATATTTCTGCTGAAGGTCCTAGACATCTTGTTTAGACACATGGCATTATGGATTATATCAAATACCAACAGATACAAAATCAATAAGTTACTGACTCTACAATAATCAATAATCCAACAATCGAACCTCAATAACAACACAAAAATGGGTCACTTGGCACAAAACCAAGCTTCTGCTATGGCCATTCCAGTCTTCTGACCTGAACCCTAAAGAAAATGAGTGAGGTGAACTGAAGAGAAGAAGCACCAACATGGAGCTGTGAATCTGAAGGATCTGGAAATATTCTGGATAAAGGAATGGTCTCTGATCTCTTGTCATGTGTTCTCTAACATCATCAGGCATTATAGGAGAACATTTAGAGCTGTTAAACTGGCAAATGGATGTTTCAAAAAGCATTGAATAAAAGGGTGCCGTTAATTGTGGGCAATGTGTATTAGAGAAAAACATTTATTTCATAATGATATTTCCCATAATTTTAAATTCTTATTATGCAATGAAAGGTTCGATTTTTTTAGATGTTTTTTAATAAAAGATCATTAACAATGCAGATTAATTTTCACAGCCTTTTATGATATGTATCAAGGGTGCCGATATTTTTGGCCATGACTGTATTAACATAATATTAAATTAATTATATGATTAATTCATTCAGCAATTTAGCTAGCTATCTGTCACACAACAGAGGAAGACCACTCGGGGAGAATGGTTAACAGAAGGAGGTTTATTGAATTAAGAGAGATGGCTGCGGAGCAGCTGTAGCAGGGAGTGGTCGGATGGACTTATCTGGTTCAAGATGAGAGGTCGTGGCTCTCTTGCAGGAGTACGGAGCAGGGGCTGGAACAGACAGGCGATCACGGAGACTGGTAAGGGCAGTAGCTGGAGACACGGAGACTGGTGGCAGGAGGAACAGGTGAGTCTGAAGATCTCGACGATCATTACATACAAAGGTGAGTGGGGAGTGCCCGTGGTTATATGCAGGTGGTGATCAGGAGGTGCCAGGTGTGCGTGGTTAGTATTCAGGTGATTGTGATCAGGAATGCTGAGTGTTGGGACCTGATGAGGCTGACGGTTCACTGACAGTACCCCCTCCTCCACGGGCGGCTCCTGACGACGTGGACGGCCACGTCCTCTGGGTGCTGGTTTATGAGGGTGAAGCAGGTGGAATTCTGCTAGGAGAGAGGGATTTAGTATGTCATCCCTAGGTACCCAGGACCTCTCCTCCGGCCCATATTCTTCCCAATCCACCAGGTATTCGAGGCGGCGCCCTCGATGTCGGGAGACTAGGATGGTGTTAACACTGTAGATAGATTCCTCGTTCTCGATTTCAGGAGGAGGAAGTACTTCCCTTGTGATGCGGTATGTGGGTGGTAGATCCAGCTGGTAGGAAACCTCATTTATTTGTTTCTTGATGGTGAAAGGGCCGATGAACCGGGGACTCAGCTTACGACATGGCAGCCGGAGACGGATGTCCCATGTGGATAACCAAACCTTGTCGCCAGGTTGGTATGGAGGGGCAGATGGCGATGGGCATCTGCTTGGGTCCTTTGTCTCCGGACTGCCTGTTGGAGTTGGACGTGTGCTGAGTCCCAGACCTTCTCACTCTCTCTGAACCAGAAGTCCACGGCTGGAACTTACGATGGTTGCCCGTCCCAGGGGAACAAGGAGGGTTGGTATCCGATTACGCACTGGAAGGGGGTGAGACCAGTGGAGTATTGACGGAGTGAATTCTGTGCGTACTCGGCCCAGGGAAGGAAACGGTTCCAGCCGTGTTGGTTCTGATGGCAGAAACTCTGAAGGTACCGCCCAATGTCCTGGATCTTCCGCTCTGTCTGGCCGTTGGACTGTGGATGATACCCGGATGTGAGACTTACGGAGACCCCTAGGAGGTTGAAGAAGGCTCGCCAGACCTTGGAGGTGAACTGAGGCCCACGATCGGAGACAATGTCCTCGGGAAGGCCAAAGTTCCTGAAAACGTGATGGAATAGCGACTCTGCGGTCTGCATGGCAGTAGGTAGTCCAGGGAGAGGAATCAATTTACAGGCCTTCGAAAACCGATCCACCACAACGAGGACACAGGTGTAGGAGTCTGACCTCGGCAGGTCAGTGATGAAATTGACCCCAACGTGGGACTAGGGTCTGCGAGGTATGGGCAGTGGCACCAGTTTCCCATGAGGTAGATGACGGGGGGTCTTCGAAATGGCGCAGACTGAGCAACCCTTGACGAATTGGGAGATGTCCCGGGCCATGTTAGGCCACCAGTAGCGACGCTGGAGGAGTGAGAGGGTACGGTCGCTGCCTGGATGTCCAGAGCCCAGAGATGAATGGAGTGAGTCCAGAAGGGAAAGGCGGAGAGAGGTAGGGACGAAGGTCTTCCCTTCTGGACCTCCCGGCGGAGCAGGTTCTGTGAGTGTGGCTTGTCGGATATCTTCATCCAGAGACCATTCAATGGGGCTTACGAAGAGAGCTGGAGGGAGTATGGCCTCTGGGGCGGTCGAATCCTGTGAGGGCTTGGATAAACGAGAGAGCGCATCGGCTTGGGAGTTTTGAGCACCCGGTCTGTAGGTGACAGTGAAGTTGAAACGGGTAAAGAACAGCGCCCAGCGGGCCTGTCTGGGGTTGAGCCGTTTAGCGTCCCGGAGATACTCCAAATTCCTGTGGTCAGTGATGACTTGGAAAGGATGAACAGCACCCTCCAGCCAATGTCTCCACTCTTCCAAGGCGAATTTGATAGCCAGCAACTCACGATTCCCGATGTCGTAGTTCTGCTCCGCCGGGGAGAGCTTGCGGGAGAAATATGCACAGGGATGGAGTTTAGGAGGCTCTCCATGATGTTGGGATAGTACCGCCCCTACACCTGTCGAGGCGTCGACCTCCACAATAAATGGTCGCTGAGGGTCAGGATGGGCTAGGGTAGGAGCGGTGCAAAAGGCTTCTCGCAGCTGGTCAAAGCTTCTACTGGCCTCGGATGACCATGACAGACTCTTGGGCTTCTGGCGGAGCATAGAGGTAAGGGGTGCAGTGATGGAGCTGAAGGCTCAGATAAATCGCCAATAGAAGTTTGCGAAGCCTAGGAACCTCTAAAGTTCCTTCACAGTCGATGGTATGGGCCAGTCTCGGATGGCTTGGAGCTTATTATTATCCATCTGCACCCCTTGGGGGGAGATGACATACCCGAGGAACTGGATGGTATGACGGTGGAACTCGCACTTCTCCATTTTAAGGTATAGATGGTGTTCTCTTAACTTCTGAAGGACCTGCTCCACGTGGTGGCGGTGTTCGGCCTGGTTCCTGGAGTAAATGAGGATGTTGTCAATATAGACGATGACGAACTGATAGAGGAACTGTCGGAACACCTCATTCATGAACCCCTGGAAGACGGATGGAGAGTTAGCCAGTCCATACGGCATAACAAGATATTCATAGTGGCCAGTAGGGGTGATAAAGGCCGTCTTCCTGAGATTGTAGGCACTTCGCAGGTCCAATTTGGAGAAGATGCGAGCCCCACGGAGTTCCTCCAGGGCAGCTGGAACTAGAGGTAGAGGATATGGGAATTTGACGGTTTGAGAGTTCAGGATACGGTAGTCTATACATGGTCTTAGCCCTCCATCTTTCTTACTGACAAAGAAGAAGCTTGACGCAGCTGGAGATGTGGATGGACGAATGAAGCCTTGCCGGAGAGCTTCCTGAATGTATTCCTTCATGGCAGCTTACTCTGGGATGGACAACGGATATACTCTACCTTTCGGGAGTTTAGCTTCAGGCAGCAGGTCGATGGCACAGTCCCATGGCCTATGTGGTGGTAGCTTCGTAGCGGCTTCCTTACTGAATATGTCCTGGAACGCCCCGTACTCGTAGGGTATGGTGAAAGGTGCCTCTGGTTCGGCACTCTCCACGCTGGTGGAACAATTTTGGAGGAGTGAGTTGGTAGGCGGAGATACTCGGAGCAGACAGTGTTGTTTACAGTAATCGCTCCACTGAAGAACCACATCGCTTCTCCAATCCATTTTGGGAGAGTGTTGCGTGAGCCACGGGCGTGTCCCAGAACGACATCCACGGTGGAGTGCTCCAGCACCAGAAATGACAGGACCTCTTCATGCAGACATCCGACCCGGAGTGTGATAGAGGGGGAGCAGTGTTTGACCTTCCCCCGACCCAGTGGTTTCCCTTGGATGGTTTGGATGTTCAAGGTCTGAGAGTGAAGCTTCCATTTCAGATGGAGGCGATTGATTGTTTCTACTGAGATGAAGTTCCCCGACGACCCAGAGTCAACGAGAGCTTGTGCTGGGATGGAAGAGTGAGGAGATGTTAGTTGAATGGTCATACGGGTCAAAGTGCTAATTTGTGGGTTCAATTGGATGGTACTCATCACCGGATGGGGAGGACGTGCGGGACAGGTTTGTAGTACGTGACCGCTCTCCCTACAGTATAGACAAAGTCGGGAGTGGATCCTCCTTTCCCGTTCTGCGCAGGTGAGAGGGTTGAAACTGACCTGCATGTGTTCTGGTGCTGGAGCTGGTGATGGAACAGGTAGCGGTAGGGCAGGTGGTAAGTCTTCTTCACAAGCCGTGAGATGTTGAGAAATGCGGACAGCTTTGGAGATTAAAGTTTCCAGCCCGACCGTTTCGTCGAATATTGCCATCTGCTGGCGAATGCGAGAATTCAGTCCACGACGAAAGGCGGTAATGAGGGCAGTTTCGTTCCAGCCGCTAGAGGCGGCGAGGGTGCGAAATAGAATGGAATAGTTCCACAATAGCTCTTTCCTTGATTGAGACGGAACAGACGATCTTGTACAGATAGCTCTGAGTTTGCCTGCCCGAAGACTTCCTTTAGGTGGGTTGTGAAGGCGTCGAGAGTGTGCGACACTGGACTGTCAGAATTCCAGAGGGACTCCGCCCACTGGAGAGCGCGTCTGGTAAGCAGGGTGATCATGAAGGCTATCTTTGAGCGTTCAGTGGGAAAGGCTCTGGGTTGCATCTCAAAATAGAGCAAACATTGTAGGATGAAGCCGCTACAATTCACAGTGTCTCCCGAGAACGGAGTAGGGCGGGCCATGGGACTGGCAGTGGCGGTAGTAGTGAGCGGGGTGAGTGCTGTATTGATAGCTTGGATGAAATCCTGAAGGGTGAGCAGGTTGGGTTGATGTGGATCCATGCTGTAGCGATCCTTCTACAGTCTGGTAATCTGTCACACAACAGAGGAAGACCACTCGGGGAGAATGTGGCTAACAGAAGGAGGTTTATTGAATTAAGAGAGATGGCTGCGGAGCAGCTGTAGCAGGAAGCAGGGAGTGGTCGGATGGACTTATCTGGTTCAAGATGAGAGGTCGTGGCTCTCTTGCAGGAGTACGGAGCAGGGGCTGGAACAGACAGGCGATCACGGAGACTGGTAAGGGCAGTAGCTGGAGACACGGAGACTGGTGGCAGGAGGAACAGGTGAGTCTGAGGATCTCGACGATCATTACCAGACAAAGGTGATTGGGGAGTGCCCGTGGTTATATGCAGGTGGTGATCAGGAGGTTCCAGGTGTGCGTGCTTAGTATTCAGGTGATTGTGATCGTGTATGCTGAGTGTTGGGACCTGACGAGGCTGATGGTTCGATGACACTATCTAACAAGAACAAAATGCCATTTATTTTCATAATACAATAGGTAATCATACAAGAATTTGCCTTTTTCTTTCATTTTTTTCCCTTAGTTTTTTGTCTAACCATAAAAGTTGCTAAAACCAATTACTGGGTAATTTAACAAAGTACAGTAATATATATATATATATACAATACATTTTGTATATTTATATAATGTACATTAAACTTCCCATTAAATATTTTTTATTCATTGTTTTTTTTTTTTTATTCATATCTTCTCGTAATCTTTAATCAAAATACCACCTCCCTTGCAACAGCATCTACAATAACCTCTACTTCAACAACCTGTCATTCACATGAGATAGTAACAATTACTAAACCAATTCCAAATAGAAAAAATCTAATCCCACAATATTTTGTTTTGTTTGTTTGTTTGAGAAGCTGTTTCACTGATTTATACCTGACAATAGGGCAGAATAGATTATCACAATTTCCATTTCAGGCCAACTTTAAAGTTTCTACATCTACCCCTGCTAAATCAACGCATAATATATCATCAAACTCTATGTCCATTTGGCTGATTTGTGTCTCCATTTTACCACCTCAGTTCTGAATATGTGGTTACTCTCTTGGTTCTCATTAATATTATCCTATTTTGACAAGCTTAAATTCACTCTCGCCTATCCACTTAATTGCTGTTCCTATTTCTCACTCTCTTAGACCTTCCTGAGTACCCGGAAAGGTGCTTGGGTCATAGGTCGCGTTGTCGATAGAGGGCTTCCTCTAGATATGACAATGATGACACGAGCTCGAGAACTGATTTACGGCCTCCTGCCTCGAGCTCTGCTCAACTGGATTTGGGAGAGAAGCCTCAATCAGAGACACGACCATAAGCTGTATGGACTACAGCCTGCTCACAGGTGAAGGGCCAAAACATGATCCTCAAAGACTCTTACTAAACTCTTTTCATTGTTGATGATTAAAGTAAAGCCCTGACAGTTTAAAAATTACCTCATGATTCACAGTGACCTTTACCCATGTTTTGTGATTCCAGGATCCTTGACCAGCGTGTCATTATAAATGATGACCTCCCAGGTCGTATTCTGGTAGGAGAACTGGTGATGAAACCAAATGTGCAGAAGTTTCAAGGCTCAACGGTGGTCTTTAATGATGGGACTGTAGAAGAGAAGATCGATGCAGTGATTTTATGCACAGGATACGATTATAAATTCCCCTTCCTCCCTGCCTCCTTAAACTCTGGTTCTGATGGAGACGTGAAACTCTACAGAAGAGTCTTCCCTCCATCTCTTGAGCGTCCAACACTGGCCATCATGGGCCTGCTGCAGACCAAAGGATCAATCATGCCAGCTGTAGAGCTACAGGCACGCTGGGCCACCAGGGTCATTGCCGGTAATGAGCAACCATAATAAGTCATGAAAAAATATATATTTTGTAATTTGTAGGTGAAGTAAATATAGAGAATAATATGAAACAAATGTATATGTGATTATGGGTAAAAAAAAAAATATATATATATGTATATATATATATAAATTTTCCTGTTCTTCAAGGACTAAACCATCTTCCTCCAGCTGAGAAAATGGATAATATAATTGAGAAAGACGTGCAAGCAAATTTAAAGAGGTAATTATTTATTCACCTGGATGATAATTTCAAATAGGTTTTATTTTGACAGTTACTCTGCTGTCTCTCCACAGTTACCCCTGTCCCAAGCTGGCTGCTCTTCAAGTGGACTACATCCCTTACCTAGATATAATAGCAAAGGAAGTGGGTGTCCATCCCAACATTGCTTGGCTGCTCCTGAGGGACCCTGCTGTTGGTTTGAGGGTTTTCTTCGGGCCCTGTACTCCCTACCAGTTTCGACTGAGTGGACCGGGGCACTGGAAAGGTGCCCGTCAGGCCATCCTTACCCAATGGGATCGTGTAGCCAAACCCATGAAGACACGGCCCATTCCAGAAACTTCATCCTTCAGTGCATTTTTTTGGCTGGGCCTGTCCGGAGGGGCTGTAGTGATTTTTGCTTTAATGGCAATGCAAAAGAAGATCCCACTCTTTCAGAATATCGATTAGATCCCATCGATATCCCACACTCAGTTTTTGAGTACCTCCGTTTCGTGTTTACACTTTAACCTAATTGTTTCTTAGTCTAATTATTGGAGTTCATTATCTTGTAAAAAGTTATATTTTAAATTCTTGTCTCAAACAAGTTTTTTTTTTTGTTCTTAGATTTATCTCAAAACAAGTGATCTGCCATATATCCGGACATAATTATCTTTTTTGTGTTTTGTCCTGTTTTTCAACCAGGTAATGTAGTAAAATGTCTTTTGACAATCATCACAGAAGTAAAGTGTCAGCATTTTCATTACTCTAATATAATTTTAAATAAAAAGTATTTGGAGAAGACTAAATTTGTCGGCTGGTATTTTGTGATTGTGACATGATTATTATCATGCCTACATATCATTTAGTTTCTCTCTCACACACTTAAATATGAACCCAAAAAAATCTGTGGAAAATTTGAGAAAACAGTAATTATTTCTCAGGGTTTCCACATAAAATGTAAAATAATACTAATATTTTTCATAGGTTAAGCTTAAAAGTCTGGGACAGGATTACATTTTAAAAAAATGATGAAAGCATGGTAAACACTTCCAAGATATAGTTTTATTGTGACATTGACCTTCATATAACAAAAGGTAAAAAGCAAGCTTTGGGACGTGTAAGTGGCAAAAGAAAACAGGACTTTGCTGTCATTTTGTCATCAATTTTTAACTAACTCAACGTTTACTGAGCAAAGCGAGTGACGACCATGATCTCCGCCCCTTTTACATCTACGTCGACAGGGGTGTGGTGAAGTGACTTCTGCGATCACAACTTCACAATAAGCAAGATGGCATGCCACAAACCTTTATTAACATTTAACATAACTCCATTGTTGATTGATACAGGTTTACGTAACTTTGTTATTTATCTAAAGACGGCAAAGCTGCTTGCCTGTCCAAATCGGACTGAAATCTGATGCTTTATATTTCCGTATGTTCTTGTCGGCGCTTTAGCAAGTCGATTTCACAAATACTTAGACATTCATGCACAAGCGATGACCAAACAGTATTTGAAATGGTTTGGTTTTGTAACGTCAAAGTTTAAATCATTGCAACTACAAGTTAATGTGTGATTGTTAAATATTGGAGCGCTTCGTGTTTTATTGTGACACGGCTGCATTACAAGAGCTTATTTGACAACTTATTTTGCTGTGTGTGATTTTTTTTATTTTAATTTTTTTTTCTGCTCTAGCAGTGGAAAAAAACACAAAAATTGTCTTATGGTCACTTGATTTAATGAACGACATCCCATGAATTATTTTGCTGGAATACACTCGGGTTTCTTCCCGATTTATGACCAATAACTTTCTTTCAGGGCAGCGTTTCCCAAAAGTATTGTAAGCCTAAGTTGATCGTTGCTCCATTGGTTTCAATGGGTCTACGGTGTACTTATGCTGGGTACACACTAAAAGATTTTTAAAATCTTATAAGATCTTCAAAATGTGAGAGACCACAAACATGAGGACAAAAAAATCCTAGATTGAACCGTTTTGCTCCTATATTGTGTGGTGTGCCGCTGTAACGAAGAGTCAGAGAAGTTAGGATCCATTTGCAGTTTTATTGAGAATAGTCAGGCAGTTCAGGGTCAGACACCGGCAAGGCAGAACAGTAGAGGCAAGGCAGAGACAGAGTAGAACACCAGGCAAGAGATCAGGGCAGGAAGCAAACAATCACAGTCCAATAAACACAATCCAAGTCGGGGCAGGCAGCAAACGATCAGAATAACGAGCAAACAGTCCAAGGTCAGATAACAAGGCAAACACAGGTAGAATGCTCAGAAATGACAGCAAGGCAAATCAAGACTTCACAACGGGTCTGTGTGTGTGTGGCTTATATGTGTGTGTGTAAATGGGGAACAGGTGTGGATGATTGATCAGTCCCAGGTATGAGGGGAAATGTGAAATGGAGTCCGAATGGCAACTGACTAGTATTCAGGTGAGGGTTCCCTCTGGTGGTGCGGAGGAGGCGGTACGGGAGCCTCCTCTGTAACAGCCGCAATGTGACAAAGACAGCACACTACTAGGGCTGTAGTCAAGTCCACCGTTGTCGAGTCCAAGTCCAGGACTATCGAGTCTGAGTCAAGACCGAGTCCAAAGAGGTTCGAGTCCGAGTCAAGACCGAGTCCAAAGAGGTTCGAGTCCAAGTCCAAATGAGACCGTCAAAACAGAGAAAGAAAAATAATCTTCTTCAAAACCACATACTTAATTATTGATAATTTATGTGATACAAGAAACAGCATATCTTCTATTCTAAGATAATAATTTTGCATTATTATTTGTAATGATCTAAAAGCATGTGCAGCAACATTGTAGGATCAAATGATGCTATTTTATTTATTTTAGCTTTAGCAATTTCACTAAAGTCACATAACTATTATAGTGTAACAATCATATTATGGGTTGCCAATGGAAAATATTACAAATAACAAGCAACATAAGTGTAAAAAAAATCAACATGATCCCATTCTTGAACTTGTTACTTGTTCTAAAGCAGGGTGTTCAGACTCAGTTCTGGAGGGCCAGTGTCCTGCAGAGTTTAGCTCCAACTTGCCTTAAAACATCTGCCTGAAAGTTTCTAGTATGCTTGGATTAGCTGTTTCAGGTGTGTTTGATAAGGATTGGAGCTGAACTCTGCAGGACTACAGCCCTCCAGGACCAAGTTTCGAGACCTCTGTCCTAAAGAAACCATAATACAATATAACCCTCCCAAGCAAGGCTGTGTAGCATATAAACACTTTCAGGTCTGTGTGTGTGGTCGTGCATGCATTTGTTTGCTATTTGCCTTTAGCCATATAATATAGGTGCTATATAGTATATACATCCCCGGGGATGGGGGATATAGACCGTGTTACAGGTGTTCATTTAGTTCAGTTAGAGAACAGACAATTAAAGATTTAAAAAAAAAAGAAATTAAAAATTGGAAGTTTTTTTTTTTATTGCTGAGCGATATGGCAAAAAAAAAATTAATCTTGATTTTCTCAGAATATTTGACCAATTCCTGATTTTGTAAGATTTTAAATAGTCAACTTGAAAATGTAACTACAACATGATTCAAGCAACTTTTTCTTTATTAACCCTCTAGTTAAAGAAAAGTATTTTCTAAGTGCACCACACATGAAGTTGTCTTCATGATGTAAATGTAAAAAAAATCACTAAATATATTTGCAGAAAAGATGCATGAACTACAACTACATCTTGTACAAACCATTCTTATGCATATTAGGCTATATGTTCAGAAATAATATAAGAAAAATGCTTAAAATGATCAAGAAATTCAAAATGACTGAAGGTATAACACATAGAGTGCTATTATTAACTATAAAGACTGTAAAACAATGAACAGTAGTTTTCAGCCTGTCACCCTGGATGCAAACCTCAAATATCAGACATACAGTAGTAGGTCATCACAGGTTTTGTATTCGATTACGCTACTTTTCCATTGTTTTGACTGTTGCACTCGCGTCTCTTGCAGCGTCTCGTGCATTAAACGGTTTTCTAAAAACACGGAGCTCTAGTTATTAAAAGATGTTCAACTCACATCTTCTTGCATTTTGTCCTATTCCACTGCCCGCGTCGCATCTTTGTCAACACAAAAGCACATTCTGTGTGAATGGCACCTAGAGACCATCACACGTGAGCGGTTAATCATGTGCATCGACATGCGGTTGGATTGTTCTTTTCTCTTTACTGTTATTATCAAAGTGTCTAATTCTAGCGTTTGGTAACATTTCTATTCAAAATCGCGATTCCTCGATTTATAAAAAATCTAATTGTGGCAAAATATTAAATTCGAATTGATCGATAAAATCTGATAAATCGCCCAGCCATTGCCACAGTGTTTGCTTATTTTTTACTTTATTTAAATTGTGTAATTTATTTATTTTATTTTACATCCAGGTGTATGCCGTGCCTCCAGGCTTTATTCGTTTTGCTCTTATTCGTTATTTTTCTAATTCATTTGGTGCCACAGCGTTTGATGATTTTTTTTTTTTTTTTTTTTTACATTTTGTAAGTTTGTTATTTTATATAAGGCTTATAGCATGGTAATTGTGTATTTTTATTCGTTTTGTTAATTAAAGTCCCATGTTTATTGCAGAAAAGTTGTTGTTGTAAGTTATAGATAAGCAATTGACCAGAAATGAAAGTGAAATCAAAATGCGCACAGGCATTAATAAGGTATTTAAAAGCGAAGGAAAGTGAGAGGGAAAACTCCAACGAACTTTGTAAAACCAAACTGTATTATGCAACTCGCCGACATCGTGTCTGTGGCCAAAATAAAAATAATTTATGCCTCCGCACAGCGCGCACACTCGGAGCCAGGCATATGACGCAGCTGTGCATGACAATGCCCGTTCTAGATGGAGTTAAACCAATTACATTACCCATTTTCCGAACAAGCACGCCAGATTAATGTTTTGTTTCGAAAGAGAAAAAAAAGCACATAGACTTGGACTCGGTCGAGACCAACTGGAACATTTGCGAGTCCAATGACCAAGTCCGAGTCCAAATACCAACGAGTCCAAGACAAGTCCGAGACGATAGAAAAACGTCTCGAGTCCGGACTCGAGTCCGCCCTACACACTACACACCAATAGACTTTCAACCAGAGTACCAAATGTGAACACGGGAAATCTCGACGAATCTCTCGAGATTTGAGAATAAACAAGATATTATTTTTTAGAACAGAGAACATACAAGGGCAATAACATATAACTTGCATCAAATACAATAATAAACAGAAAACAATATACATAGATAATTAAAATGAAAAAATAAAACCAATAAGAAAATTGCATTTCCTTAAACAAGTATAAATAATTACAAATTATTCAAAGAATAGATTTAAGGCAAAGTCCCAGTCTTTGGTAATGGCAGGAAGAAATTGCGATGATAGTGTCCAAATGCTTTTGTGCTGCACCATGACATGTGTTTGTTACGGTTTGTTATGGTTCCGTCTTCTGTCAGCTCGCTTTCTGATTGGATATTGTTTCGTTTCACGTGATAATCTGCAGATCAAACGCGCGTTTGTCCTCGGTGTTCCCCCCACACAGCAGGATTTCTGATCGTAAAAATACGTAAACATGCAATCGTATATTCACATGTTGAATATACGATTCGTGATCGGGGCGCCTCCGACGTTCTTCCAAACAGATTCAGTCACTCTTAACACACCTTACACCTCAGGAAAATCTGATAAGATAATCTTTAGATCCACCAAGATAATCGGGACATTACCTAGGATTGTCGGAAGGGGAGAAATCGGCCCAAAATCAGCCCGATTATCTTCTGGTGTGTACCCTGCATAAGCTTACGATGCTTTTGGGAAATGCAGCCCTGGTGGTCTTTCTCATTTTCTTTGTGGCACTTTAACACGTCTTTTACCAAGGCAGTATCAAATCAATGTGAATTGATATGAGATGATATACTCAACATGTTATGTAATATGGCTTTCTCATTTTTAAAGGGTTAAACAGAGGGATAAAAAAATGTAGATGCAGTGCAACCAAGAACACGCATAAAAAAAGCTATCAAAACGTGCATAATTTGAGATGTGATGGAAATAGAACTGGTAGATAGTTCATGCTTCTGAAGAGAT
The DNA here is from genome assembly GCA_027422405.1 of Ptychobarbus kaznakovi. Lineage (NCBI taxonomy): Eukaryota > Metazoa > Chordata > Actinopteri > Cypriniformes > Cyprinidae > Ptychobarbus > Ptychobarbus kaznakovi. Next base: position 33,147,790 of record CM049794.1, read on the forward strand.
TACATACATTTCCATAATAGAATGAAAATAATATGGATTTGGAATATCAAGGGTGTGCATGATTGGTGACCATTTTTTATAAACTATTCCTTTAATTCAAAATGTTCTATCTTCTCCAGCTGTCTTAATCTGAATATTGTGGATCATCATGGCTAAACGTGTTGCTGTGATTGGAGGAGGAACCTCTGGGCTGGCCTGCATCAAATGCTGCCTGGATGAAGGTCTGGAGCCAATGTGTTTCGAGACCAGTGATGACATTGGAGGACTCTGGAGGTTTCAGGTGAGATATGTCTTTATGATTGGGCTCATTAAAGTTGTGCATATGAAGAAAAGGAGGCCCTGAGGTACAGTTTATTGCAAAACAATTATCCAATTTGCATGTCCCTCCATCTTAGGAAAATCCGGATCCAGAGAGTACTAGCTTTTACCACTCTTTGATTATTAACACATCAAAGGAGATGATTTGCTACAGTGATTTCCCCATTCCTGCCCACTTCCCAAACTACATGCGCAACTCCCTCATCATGGACTACTTCCGCATGTACGCTGACCACTTCCAGCTCAAACGGCACATCCGCTTCCAGGTCAGAAATGAAAGGTTTTGATGACACATTAAAACTGAAGTTTTCAATATACTTTACTCTTTTCAAATATTCACAAGTTCATGTTTTGTGTTTCCCAGACAAAAGTCCTTCATGTTACACCAAGGCCAGACTTCTCTCACTCTGGACAGTGGGATGTAGAGACAGAGTCTAAAGATGGTCGGAGAGAAAAGCAGGTGTTTGATGGTTTGCTCTGGACACCACTGTCACCCTCATCTCCCTCTACAGGATTTTCCAGGTGCAGTACATGTGATGACTAAGCAAACAGAGTGTATGTGCAAAGTACAACAGCATAATGTCAAAAAAGGCCAAACACTCTTAGTAAACTTTGGTTTACAAGAGCTGTTAGGCCTCATTCATATCCAGTGGCTGCTGGTGCTAAAAACATTTGGAGGGGCGCAAACAAACTTAATCACACTGTTAATGCAACTGCATATTGAATGCAATTGATAAATAACCATTTAACAAGTTACATAATAATGAATCATTACTGCTTAAAAATGTAAGATGAAATTTCAACTGTTAAAGTGTAAAATAAGATACCAAATCAGTGAATTAGACTTTAATGTGTGTATATTATCTGTAAGTTATCATTAAACATTTGTAATCATTCAACAACAAAAAAATCATTTATATTAACGTAATTCAGAGATAATTGTCCACAGGAGGGAGCCACAGGATATCAAATCATTCATGATAAGAACTGAAAATGGTTCAATAAAATTTACTTTTTATAAAAAAATAATTGCATATAAATTCATTATATTTCCATAAGGTTTAATGAAGTCCAATGTAATAAGTATGCAAAAACTGTCATATCCTAGAGACTTAAAGACCATTATGTTTTTTAATCTTAATTTTAATGTTATTGACAATAAATTATTTAAGTTGTCAGACATGTCAGACTGAATATGGGACACTATATCATTTATATATTTGCATAATAATCCTTACATAAAACTCATAATTTACTTGAAAGAGACAACCATTGTATACATTTACATTTATTAATTTAGCAGACGCTTTTATCCAAAGCGACTTACAATTGAGGAATACAATAAACGATACATTATAAAGAGGCAAACAGTCACAAGAAGTGCTTGTAATACAATATTTCAGGTATTGTTCAGAGCAAAACTAGATAGACAGGGAGAGGTTACGGAAAGAGAGCAAAGGTGTTTTTTTTTTGTTGTTTTTTTTAATGAAGAAGCAGAAGCCACGTGAAGATGGAAGAGATGAGTTTTCAGGTGTAGCTTGAAAATTGTCAGGGACTCAGCATTCCGGATAGGGGTGGGAAGTGTACGGTGAATGAAAACATTCTGGAAAGTGATTTTATGCCTCTCTGTGATGGCACCACGAGGCGTTGCTCACTCGCAGATCTCAGGCTTCTGGAGGGGATGTAGATTGTCATCAGTGAGTGGAAGTAGAAGGGTGCTGAGGCTGTGGCTGTTCTATATGCAAGCATCAGTGTCTTGAACTTGTTGCGAGCTGCAACCGGGAGCCAGTGCAGGGAGACAAAGAGAGGTATGACATGGGCCCTTTTGGGTTCGCTGAAGACCAATTGTGCTGCAGCTTTCTGAATCATCTGTAAAGGTTTGATCGTGCATGATGGAAGTCCAGCTAGAAGAGCATTGCAATAGTCCAGTCTAGAAATGACAAGGGCCTGGACAAGAAGTTGTGCAGCGTGCTGTGTAAGGAAGGGCCTGCTCTTTCTGATGTTTTGCAATGCAAACCTGCAGGATCGAGCAGTTTTTGCAATGTGGTCTTTGAAAGTGAGCTAGTCATCGAAAATTACCCCAAGATTTCTGACTGAGCTTGATGGAGTAATTGTTGATGAATCTCTGGATGGTAAAATCACGTTGTAGAGTTGGAGTGGCCAGGAAGACAAGAAGTGATGTTCTTTCATCCATGCCGAGATGTCCACCAGGCAGCCTGAGTTCCGTGCAGATACCGTTGGATCATCTGGTCGAAATGAGAGATAGAGCTGTGTGTCATCAGCATAGCAATGGTAGGAGATACCATGTGCTTGTATGATGGGACCCAGTGATGTAGTGTACGTGGAGAAGAGGAGAGATCCAAGAACCGATCCCTGAGGAACCCCAATGACCAGTTGATGTTGTTGTGAACTTTATCTTCTAAGTGTAGGAAACTCAGAAGAGAAGACCAGGAGACTTCGGATTGGATCGTCAGCAGGATTCTTTATTGAGAGCACAAGCTGTTGGTAGCTGTAGTCATCGAAAATCTCCAAATCTCAAGTAATTTACAAGGTATCTTATAGGTATTTTTGGAGGAGGAGCTTTTAGAGGTGGAGACAACTTCAAACAAAGCAAGCACATGAGGGAGGCTTTAGTTTTTGTTGCTAAACTTCCGTGGTTCTAATCTCATCAACATAATCAAATGCATAGACACTAATCCAATCAACCTAACGAATCCACGTCTGGGCCAGGGGAAAGGAAGTCTGGGCCAGGAAGTCTGGGCCAGAACAAAGGTCTGACTCATTTAACTTAACATTATCATAGAGACAAAGGCACAGCTGTCTCTCACGCTCACTGGTCAGGAAGCAATCTCATGGTCTGACTCATTTATCATAGAGACAAAGGCACAGCTGTATCTCACGCTCACTGGTCAGGAAGTAAATAATAAGAATCTAAATTAAACATTCAAATACAATTTGTAATCCCACAATTCCCCCTTTGAGAGTTCTAATAACTCTCACAAAATACAAATTTAGACACTTAAAAGTTAATTCTTGTAACTTGTAATTGTTACAGGCACATTGTACATGTTCTGTGTTGTTTAGAAACAAAACATGCAATTAGGGTCCGTGTAGTTCTTACGGGTAATAATCTTTTCTGGTTGGAACTGTCATTTCCTCGTGAGAGGCGGGAGTCATGTGCTGAAAGAAACACTTGATACTGTGGATGCATAGATAGTACGCAAGTAGGAGAAACAACAGCAGAATTGCTATTTCCTTGATCCACAGCCAGGGTTTACCTAACAAGTTTCCGAACCATGAAGAATTATCTTCAGTCATCTGATGTAATTTTGCTGAAAGACCAAGAATGTCTTGTTGGATTTTGTTCAAGTTCTCTGTTGGATCCATTAAACCGGTGCAGCATTCAGGGCCGATAATGGTACAGGCTCCCCCTTGTGTTGCAAGAATGTAATCCAAGGCCACTCTGTTCTGTAAGATCATCATCTTGTGCGAAGCGAGAGTGTCCTTGATGTTGCCAGGGCCAAAACCGTATCATTGGCCAATTTCTGTACAGAATCCGACAGGCTTCTGACTTGATCGAGAGCCTGCATGACACCATACGATGGGATTAATGCTCCAAGAGTTCTTGACCACCACGTTTGTACACAAGTGAGTCCTGGAATGCAGCCATCTTTGTTGGTAGAGGCTGAATTTTGTAGATGTGGAGAACTTGAGGTGGAGTGTGTATTTTCTCTGATAGCTGGTAGGACATAAACCAGGGTGCACCTGCCGTTGAATTGGCTGGGTAGGATGCTGTAGACAGAAGTCCCACATAACCACAAAGTGCCAGTCGGTGGAGGAATCATACACAACTGATTTATGGCAAAAAGTTTTGGTAGGGATGGGTTCCCGTAGAGACACTCTTTTAAATCATTCTCCTCTTTCGCATCTGATGTAGTAACGTACACATTGAATTCAGTTCTTCTTTCAATCACAAAGCTGCAACGTTCACGAGGAATTTCACCCAGTGTAGTCGATGCTGGAGCATAATTTTCCATGCACCAATAGAACATCCTTGGCATGAGTAGATCTGTCATGATGGGAGTAGCTGAAGTTAGGTTGCAGGATGGTAGTCCAGGAATGCAACATGAAGAAGCTGGAGGAATTGTTACGTTGTGACATGTATCCTTGTTGTATAATCCACTGGTATAATGATTGAATAAGGTACACGTGTCACATTTGGAGATAGGGTGTGCCACCCATGGGATTCCTGCTCTACTGAAGGTGCGTGCAGCATGCAAACGTTCTTTCCAACAAACAAGGCATTTCTTGACATATTCATCAGCTCTAAGAATATGTTGTTTCTGGGGTCTACACTTTGCGTGATGTCCATGATGGTTAATAGTACGAAAATCTTGATCATGTTGATGGATGACTGAAGTTCCCGTATGTGAGTCTCTGCGTTGTGTATTTTTTTTCTTTCTTTTTTTTCTTCTTTCTTCTTTCTTTTCTCTTTCTTGTGTGATAGTTGGCTCGGCAATGGGTCTAGTTGTTTTCTAGAGGTTGTGGCTTCATCCGCAGGTGAGAAGGGCGGTGCATATGGATCTCAGGACAGCCATCAAGTGGTATCTGCACAGAGGAAGAAAGAAACAAAAACAAGAGAGACCAACGGCACAGAGCAGTATTTGTTGTAGAGTCTGCAAACATTAGGGTTGTATCCTCTGTTCAAATATAGTCTGCTATAGTTGTTCCTTCTTTCCCTATTTCTCAATTCCTGCGACACCTAAAGAACAGTGAGGAAAGGATGGACTATTGGATGGGGAAAGGCCTATGAGGAAATCTTCACCGCAGGGTTGGCCCCCGAAGCCTGTTGCTTTCGGTTCTTCCCTGGGCTCCTCACTGGTTCTTGTGTCTGTCCTATCCTATCCCTGCAGGGGGAGGAACAACTTTACAGTGTGACACATGAGTCCAAGTTTTCCTTCCCTGACACAATACTGCAGCTTGAGCTGAAAAATGATCTGGAAGACGACCTGAAGCAACTACTTCAGTGGTGGAAGTTACTGCATATCCTGCTCGTCTGTTACCTTCAATAACTTGAGCTGAACCATCAACAAACAACTCCAATTCTGCGTTCTCTATGGGAGTTTCTGCTATTTCACTTGTCGCTGCATATGTAAGCGTAACACAATCATGAGTCATTTCGCCTTCATCCTCTAACACAACTTCAGTCATTGCAGACATCATACATGAGGATGGGTTCGTGACTGGTGCACGCTGGATAACAATGTTCGGGGCTGTGAGAGTTGCTAACCAATTTCCCCAACGGGAGGAGGTGACAGAAGTGACTTTTGCTTGATTCATTAGTGCGGACACTGTAATTTCTGCACCTGTATCAAGCAAAAAATCAATCTCTTTCTCTTTTACGCTACCTTTCACAAAAATTATTTGGTCATTGTGTTGGATTACAGGGGAAAGGTAGCTACTCACAGCCCCAACAATTAGTTTTTTTCCTGGTCTTGTTGTGCTTTTAGAAGAGCCTGAACGAGCTGTCCTAAAGTTTCAGTGGTCACTGGCGGACCTACTTCAGGGTTGTAGGCAGGCTGAGAAGGAGCAGAATTATGCATAGCATTTATTTTACTATCTTGCAACTTCTTCCTACACTCTTTCTCCCAATGTCCTAATTTTCCACAGTATTTGCATTTGCTTTCTCTTTTAGACCATCTATTGTCTTGTTTCGTTGTGTTAAACGTAGCTGCTGCTACTCTTACTTTTGCCTTGACATCAGCATCTCTTTCCCATGTAGCTAACCTGTCTAGGTTACTTCTGAGAGTTCTGTTAGACCAAGTTAGATCTAAGAATGGCAAAGCTTTTCTGTATTCGGCTACAAGGCCATCTGACCAGATACGAACCAGGGGTCCCTTGTCATCTAGCACACTTTCAGGGTCATCAACGATTCCACTGTAAATTACAGCTGACTGACAAAATCTCTCCGTATATTCACTCACAGTTTCTTCTTTCCTTTGCACACAGGCAGTAATTCTAGACCAATCTATTTTGGGTCCTAAGATATTCTTTAGGATTTTCAAAATACCTTCTCTTAAATCACCCTTACTGGCATTTCACAGTTCAGAAGTAACAGCAGATTCAAAACTGTTGAATTCAGATTCAGTTAGAATTTGTGACATCAGCTGCGTGACTTCTGCCAACGACATGTCATAAAGACGCATTTTACTGATCAATGTTCTTCTAAATTCAGAAAAATGTGTGCGTGCTGATGGTAAACTCTGAGATAGTCTCTCTATATCTTTAGGACATAAAGCTTTGGCAACAGTTTGTATTTGCACAACAGAAGAATTGAGAGGAACACTATCAGTTTCTCATTTCCCTGAGATCGTCTCTTAGCACCACACACTTTGACTGAATTTACAGGCACATCAGTTACTGATTGGAGAGCTACATCTGTTTCAAAGAAATCAGGGTAAATGTTATCAGGCTGACTAACTTCCACATCAGTTTTTGCTGCAGCTTTCAATTTCTTAGTCAAAGTGGATACTCTAGCACGGAGTTCATTGTTCTGTTTCTCTAGCTCTGAGTTACGCTGAGACTGTTGTGTAGCCAATGTCAAACTCAATTCTCTGTGACAACAGATAATGCCTTTCACATTGTTCTTACGAATACTTGCTCCTAGTACCTTCTTACACTCATCTACCGACCAAGTCTTGTCTGGATGAATCTCATATTTCTGCGTTAGTTTTTGTCTAACTTTTTCAGTGACTATTAGGTCCATTTGTTCCCTAACAGCGTTTTGAATTCACTATCTGACCACAAAGGAGTCGCAAGACCAATCTTTTCTGTGGTTGGAATCAGCCTAGCATTCCTTCTAACCATTTTGTCAGTTTCTTCTGTACCACACCAACAAACACTAAACAAAAAAAAAAAAAAAAAAACTTCTCTGATCAACAGAGGGTACACTTGTTAAAAAAGCTTAACTATTGTTAACTTTCCAAATTACCAACACTTCACACTTAACTTCCCTGCCTACAAGAACAGAGGATAAACCAAAATTATTAGCACGAAATGCTAACCTTCCCTGCCTGAAAACAGAGGATAACCAATTTTTTAGCACGTAATGCCAAAATCTTCCCTGCCTGAAAGAACAGAGGATAACCAATATTTAGCACGTAATGCCAAATCTTCCCTGCCTGAAAGAACAGAGGATAACCAATATTTAGCACGTAATGCCAAATCTTCCCTGCCTGAAAGAACAGAGGATAACCAATATTTAGCACGTAATACTAAATCTTCCCTGTCTGAAAGAACAGAGGATAACTTATTTTTAGCACGTAATGCTAAATCTTCCCTGCCTGAAAGAAACAGAGGATAACTTTCATCTCTAAAAGAAAACTTTAGAGGATAAACTTAGTTAAACAAACCCTACAGATGTATGTTAACTCTTCTCTGACGGCACAGAGGATACAAAATTTGTACTGGTCTTAGGTTCTTTTGGATTAGAGACAGCACTCACGTTGAGAGAAAAATTCAGTCTGGAAATCTTTGTTCAGCTGGAAGTTTCGCTGGATTCCAAAAGATGCAGATCTTTGTTTGAGCTTGAAGTTTTCAGGTGAGGAAGCTGGAACTCTATCCGGGTCACGGCACCATCTGTTGTGAACTTTATCTTCTAAAGTGTAGGAAACTCAGAAGAGAAGACCAGGAGACTTCGGATTGGATCGTCAGCAGGATTCTTTATTGAGAGCACAAGCTGTTGGTAGCTGTAGTCATCGAAATCTCTAAATCTCAAGTAATTTACAAGGTATCTTATAGGTATTTTTGGAGGAGGAGCTTTTGGAGGTGGAGACAACTTCAAACAAAGCAAGCACATGAGGGAGGCGTTAGTTTTTGTTGCTAAACTTCCCGTGGTTCTAATCTCATCAACATAATCAAATGCATAGACACTAATCCAATCAACCTAACGAATCCACGTCTGGGCCAGGGGAAAGGAAGTCTGGGCCAGGAAGTCTGGGCCAGAACAAAGGTCTGACTCATTTAACTTAACATTATCATAGAGACAAAGGCACAGCTGTCTCTCACGCTCACTGGTCAGGAAGCAATCTCATGGTCTGACTCATTTATCATAGAGACAAAGGCACAGCTGTATCTCACGCTCACTGGTCAGGAAGTAAATAATAAGAATCTAAATTAAACATTCAAATACAATTTGTAATCCCACAATGTGATCTTGATTCCTCCCCTCCCCAGGCCACCTTGAAGGACCTGCCAGTGAGATAGGTTCAAAACAGCGAAGTGGGATCCCTGTGATGCCAGTGATGAGAGGGTGGACAGGAGGATCTGATGCAAAAGCAGCAGATATCACTTCACTTCACTTCACTTTTTTTTTATTGTCACATCACCACAGCACAAGTGCCTTGGTGAGTGAAATTCTTATGAGCGTGCTCCAGACAGTGCAAAAAAAACAACAAACAATTTACATATGGACAGACAGTGCAAAAAAAATTGCACTGGAGCATTTACAGTGCTCCAGACAGTGCAAAAAAATAAATAATAAATAAAAAACCACCAATTTACATATGGACAGACAGTGCAAAAAAAACAACAAACAATTTACATATGGACAGACAGTGCAAAAAAACTGCACTGGAGCATTTACAGTGCTCCAGGACAGTGCAAAAAAAACAACAACAATTTACATATGGACAGTACATATTTACAGACTGTACAGAAGACAATGTGCAAAATACACATACATATACTCAGTACACATAGTGTACTATAAAGACACACTCAATTATCAGCGACACATTATACACCGTATGGGCACATCTACATTATGTACAGTATCTATACATAATGTAGTCTATACATAGTAATAATGTGAGGTGCAACAGATTATAAATTAACAGCAGATTGGTTGAGCAGCAGATAGATGTGCAAAGGTGCAACAGATTATGCATATGCAATGTCGTGGGTGTGCTTTGTATGGTGTCCAGTGCAGTGTGTGCGTATAGTCCGGTAGAACTGTGTTAAAGTGCAGTGCATGGCATGTTGTGTGAGTGGGAGTGTGATGTAGGTGAGTTATTTCTGACTGTTCATTAGCCTGATAGCCTGAGGGAAAAAGCTGTCCCTCAGTCGGCTAGTGCGGGATCGGATGCTGCGGAAACGTCGCCCTGAGGGCAACAGAGAGAGCAGTCTGTGGGACGGGTGGCTGGAGTCTTTGATAATCCTCCGGGCTTTCCTTGTACACCGCCTGGTGTAGATATCCTGGAGGGAGGGAAGCTCACCTCCAACAATGTGGCGGGCAGTTCGCACGACCCTTTGCAGAGCCCTGCGGTTGCCAGCGGTGCTGTTTCCAAACCAGGCGGTGATACAGCCGGTCAGGATGCTCTCCACAGTGCAGGTGTAGAAGGACCTGAGGATCTCTGGGGCTCGTTCCAAAACTTCCTCAGCCGTCTCAGGAAGAAGAGACGCTGATGTGCCTTCTTCAGCACTGCATCTGTGTGAGCAGACCATGTGAGATCCTCGGTGATGTGAACGCCGAGGAACTTAAAGCTGGTCACCCGCTCCACAGGTGTCTTGTCGATGGTGATGGGTGTGTGTTTCTCTGCTCTGTCTCCTGTAATCCACCACCAGCTCCTTGGTTTTGTCGATGTTGAGTGAGAGGTGGTTCTCCTGACACCATTTAGTCAGGGTACTCACCTCCTCTCTGTAGGCCGTCTCATCGTTGTCGGTGATCAGGCCTATCACCGTTGTGTCATCAGCAAATTTGACGATGACATTCGAGCTGTTGTGTAGCTGTACAGTCGTGTGTGTACAGGGAGTACAGGAGTGGGCTGAGGATGCAACCCTGCGGTGCACCAGTGTTGAGGATCAGGGGAGATGATGTGTTGTTGCCCATTCTGACCACCTGACTTCTGCCTGTCAGGAAGTCCAAGATCCAGCTGCACAGATATCTGTTCAGTCCTAGAGTCTGGAGCTTCGCAACCAGTGTGGCAGGCACTATGGTGTTAAATGCCGAACTATAAGAGAAGAATATATCTCCAGAGGCTGGAGATAGATCCAACAGAATGAAAACTGATGATTCGGAATCAGCTTTTGCAATCCGCAAGGCTTCAGTGACTGAGAGTAGCGCCGTCTCAGTTGAATGTCCATGTCTGAACCCTGATTGGTTAGTGTCCAGTAGGTTATGCTTTGACAGAAATGTGGATAACTGGTTGAAAACAACCCGTTCAAGCGTTTTCGCTATGAATGGAAGGAGAGAGACAGGTCTGTAGCTATCTGTGAGTGAAATGTTAAATGTCATTTTTTTTTTTGCAGTGGGGTTACCCGAGCCTGCTTGAATGCAGTTGGGAAGGTGCCTGTAAGGAGAGATGTGTTGATGATGTGTGTGAGTGCTGGTAAGAGTGTAGGAGAGATTGCTTGGAGAAGCTGTGAGGGTATTAGATCTAGAGGACATGTTGTAGTATGGCTGGAGAGGAGAAGTTTGGATACTTCTGCCTCAGTGAGGGGACAGAAGGCGAAGAGGGGAGTTTTATCAGTAGATGTGGTTGATTTGAGTTCCTGCATGTGTGGAGCTGAGAACAGGCTACTGATTGACCTAGTTTTGTTTGTGAAGAAAGTGGCAAAGTCATCGGCTGTTAGGGAGGTGTTGGGTGCTGGTGGAGGAGGACAGAGGAGAGAGTTTAATGTTTTGAAGAGATTGCATGTGTCAGATGCGCTGTTGATCTTGTTGTGGAAGTATGAAGCCTTGGCAGTGTGGACTTCAGCAGAGAAAGATGAAAGCAAAGACTGATAGATACTCAGGTCAGACGGATCTTTTGATTTGCGCCATTTTCTCTGCTGCCCTGAGCTTGGACGAGTTCACGAAGAACATCGGATATTCAGGAGTTAGAAGGGGCAGCACATGCTGGCCTGGAGGAGAGAGGACATATTGTCTAGGCCAGAAGTTAAAGTGGTGCACAAAGTGTCAGTTGCAGCATTTACTTCCAAAGTTGAGAAATGGGTGGGTGAGGGAAAAGAGGAGGACACTACAGAGGAAAGATGTGATGGTGAAAGGGAACAAAGGTATCGCCTAAAGGTAACTGGTAGAGGTGTTGGTGGCACAGAGGTAGTAAGATGTAGGTTAGATGTTATGAAGTTGGGGTCAGAGGTGTGTTGGGATTTTACCAAAACGTTGTCTGCAACACAATTGCGTGTGTAAATTAAGCCTAGCTGGCTGACAGATTTGTGAGTGATTGTGGTGGTAAGGCGTTTTAAGTCAAATGATGCTAGAAGTGAATGGACATTTGCAGCATAAGGCCGGTCCAAATTAATATTGAAGTCACCAAAGACTACAAGTGGACTGCCATCCTCGTGGAATGAGGACAACAGGCCATCCAGCTCTTCTAGGAAGGTGCCCAATTGCCCAGGAGGGTGATAAATGACTACAGCGTGTAGTTTTACCGGAGCCGTTAGAGTAATAGCATGAGATTCCAATGAGTAATTATTGCATAGGGGAGTATAAGTTGAGTATTTACAATTGTTAGAAATGAGAAGAACAGTACCTCCAGCCTTCCTAACCTGACGGGGGGTGTGAGAGAAGGAGAAGTTGTTAGAGAGCGCAGCAGGGGTTGCTGAGTCTTCTGGACAAATTCAGGTCTCAGTCAGGCCCAAAAGGCTAAGTGCAGTTTGGGAAGCAATAGCGGGAATAAGATCTGCTTTGTTGACCGCAGACTGACAGTTCCAGAGGCCCATAGAGAAAGAGAGGGGTAAAGAAGAAGAGGTGCAGGTAGAACGCAGGTGAGCAAGATTGTGTTGCCATCTGCGTTTTATGTAAGACCGTAGTTGTAAGACAACCGGAATGTATTGGAAACACATGATAGAGGTGGGGAAAAGAGGATAGAAGGGGAAAGAGGACATAAATAAAGCAAGAGGTAAAAATAGGGGTGTGCGTTGCCGGTGTCGTTGCTCTGTGGAAGTTGCACAGGAAGAAGTCGCAAGTCTTCAGACTCGCTTCCGCTGATGCTTCCGCGCCAGCAAACTAGCCTCGATTTAAATACACAGCTAATCCAGTATAACTGGATTTGTAGAACTGGATTGTATACAAATTTGTATAACTACATGATCTACACAAGCCAATTGTGCTTGGATCTCGATGATGGGCTCAAGTTGAACTGCATTGTTCTAATTACCTTCCGTGTCATTGCCAATGCTTCAGTGACAAGACTTTGAAATAATCAGGAAAAACAATAAAAGTCATGACTTACATCGCATCCTGCTTGCCAACTCCATCCAATCTTCATTATCTGTATTTGTATTTTATTATTTTCTTCATTTGAATGCCTTGTGAAAGGATTTTTGGTAAATTTAAAATCAGATTTACTTTCATCTCGGAAGAGAGATTGCGCCTATTTGACGGTCCAATCACAAGAAAACAAAATATATAAAAACAATATTGATCCGCTAAGATCAAGAGTGATCTGCACCCTGAGGACAATCTGAAACAAGCCAATTAGAGCTCAGCCTCAAGTCACATGCGTTTCAAACGTTTACAGACCTAAGGGTTCCAAAAACATAACTACGCTCGCCGCCATATTTGTGTCCGATGTGACAACTAGCACAGCACATCTCTGTGAGATTTAATAGATAATATTAATATATTGAAATAATAAATTACCTTTTACAACCATTTCCCACACTGATCCCTGGACCTGATTGTATTTTAGGATAGGAAGTGTAACAGTTAGACCATGTAACGTTAATGTCCTGATTGTAAATTTAAAACTGAAATCAGCTCAAAACACTTTTGAGTCAATGATAGTGTAACAAACGTTATTAGCTTACTACACAATCCGAATTTAATTAGCTAATATTAGCACATTTTATAATAAATAAGTCTTTCTGGACAAATTACTGTTTGAATTGTGCACGTAGCCACTCGATGAAGGCTTTAAGAGCTTGAAGAATCCTCTGCTGGCTGGTCGCTCCTGCTTCATGGCGAGCGGGACTCGCGATTCCCTTCTCTGTCAGTTTTGGTCAATGCAAACAACGTGATTACTGATCATGAGCCCAACATCCAACAAGCCAAGAAAACATGCAATCTACCTGAGGGAAGATGTTTTTCACTTCTAGTGTATTCTTAAACCTGGATTTCATTATTGAAGCACAAGTCCAGGCACCAAAAGCAGCCCACACCAAGTTCTCTTTAATTAAAAATATGCATTTTCATTTATCCATAGGCTACATGTGTCACAGTTCTCCGGGAACCACGAATGAAGTAGAGGAGGATATACTTATATATAACTTCTTTACTTTCACAAGAGGAACACATGGAGACATCACACATGAGTTTAACAACCGACAGGAAACATGGGGCAGAACAGACTATAAATTGAAAGAACTAACTAGACACACCTGGAACATAATCAAGACACAAGGCTGGGACTAACTGAACTAATAATGAATAAGAAACAGGAAGGACCATATATGGGCACAAGAGGAAGGGAGCCACAAGACATGGGGACACAGGTCTGACAACATGGCTGCAATAACATTTCAGTTCAAAATGTTGCCATTGTTAAAAATGTCTAGGGAATTGTGTGCTTCTAATTTTATAGCAACAGTTTGGACAGGACCCTTTTCTATTCTAACATGACAGTGCCTCTGTGTATAAAGCAAGGTTCAAAGAGAAATGATGATTCAGTCAGTGTGGAAGAACATGACTGGTCTGCAGAAAGCCAAGTCCTAATCCCAGCTGAACACCTCTGGTGTGACTTTAAATGCAGATCTTTAACCAAAAACTCATCACCAAACACCAATGACTTAATGTTCTAAAAGCTAAAACTTCTAATGTTGCAGCAGAAATCAAGACTCATCAGACCAGGCAACGTTTTTCCAATCTTCTATTGTCCAATTTTGGTGAGCCTCTGCGAATTGTAGCCTCTGATTCCTGTTTTTAGCTGACAGGAGCGGCACCCGGTGTGGTCTTCTGCTGCTGTAGCCTATCTGCTTCAGGGTTCGATGTGTTTTGCGTTCAGAGATGGTGTTCTGCATACCTTGATTGTAACGAGTGGATATTTGAGTTACTGTTGCTTTCTATCATCTCTAACAGTCTGCCCATTCTCTCTGACTCTGACATCAACAAGGCATTTTTCAACTGCGCCTCACTGGATATTCTCTTTTTGGACATTTTCTGTAACCTTAGAGATGGTTGTGCATGAAAATCCCAGTAGATCAGCAGTTTTTGAAATACTCATACCAGCCCGTCTGGCACCAACAACCATTCCATGTTCAAAGTCACTTAAATCCCTTTTCTTCCCCATTCTGATGCTCGGTTTGAACTTCAGTAAGTCGTTTTAACCACATCTAGATGCCTAAATGCATTGAATTGCTGCCATGTGATTGGCTGATTAGCAATTTGTGTTACCAAGTAGAGGGCTGCATTGGGTTTGGGCTCCCGCGGGACCCAACGCAAATATTGCGGGAGGTGGCGGTTTTACCTTTGCTGCGGGCGGTAGTGGGCGGTCAGAAAATTTTACGGGAGATCCGCTGGGAACGGTGTGATTTGGCATGTAATAGAAATGGAGTCAACACACATAGTTGAGAAGAAAATTAATGTGGCGGTTTACTTGACAAACGCAAAGCAAGGCGGCAAGTCAGACATCTGGAAACAATTCTCAATCATCACTGAAAAAAATAGGAAAGAGTTCAACTTAGTAAGTTACCATAAATGTGCAAAAGTTTTTGTTTACAACTGACATAAATCTGGCACCTTTGCCCTGAGGCGACATAACTAATTTAAAAGTTCTATACGTTTATTTATTTAATAAGTTAAAGTTATTTAATATTGTGCTTTGGCTTATTTACTTAAACTGTTTGTTAACAGTAAAACTGTTTGTTTAGTTAACTGTTTGTTTAGTTAATTGTTTGGTGAATGTGTATCATGCAGTACGTTTAAAAACTGAGGTGCCGCTAATTGTGGCTTTGTTTTAACAGTTTATGTTTTTATCGCTAATTAAAAAAATACCCAATGTTTTGTCACTTGTGGTGCTTTGGTTTAGTATTACTTCATCTTATTTAAAGCAATCATGTTTAAAGCCTGTTATTCTGGATGTTAACTTGAACGAATATTTAGTCTGAGTATTTGTGTAAATTTTTCATAATCTCTGAGAGAAAATCAGCGGGAGTGGACACAAACATTGCGGGAGCGGGCGGGACTGGAACACGCAGGTTGCAGGAGCGGGTGGTCCTGGTCAGAAATTCAGCGGGTGCGGGTTTAAGAAAACAGTCCCGCGCAGGGCTTTATTACCAAGCAATTTAACAGGTGTAACTAATAAAGTGGCCGGTGAGTGTATATGTGCTGTCAAAATTAGCGCGTTAAAGCAAGCGATTAATTTTTTCTGTTTAACACGTTAAAATTATTTAACGCAGGGGCTAGGGTTGGCCACCCCACTCTAGCTGCTACTTCTGTCTCTTTTTTTCATGACAAGGAGTGCATTATTCAGTCGCAGCAAGTCTTTACGACTAGTGATCGACCGATATTGATTTTTTTTTATAACCGATACCGATTATTTGTACGTTTATGTACCCGATAACCGATATGCAGAACCGATATTCATTTACTGTTATAAAGTAAATAAATAACAGAGTGAAGTAATTCTTCACTTTTGTTTTTCCTCCTTTCAGTCATCTTAACAACAACAAAAAACTGTTGAGAATTTAAATTTTAATCTTAAAATTACAACAATTAAAAACAATTTATTTATAAAAAGCATCATCAGCAACACTGATATTAACAATAGGCAAAAGAATGTCTAATGTTTTCAAATGGAGAAAATAAAGGGCAGAAGTCATATCAACTTCATTTTAAACTACAGTTTTAGGTTTATAAGCTGTTTAATAGACTAAAGAGTGAAGAATAATTCACTGAATAATATTCTCTGGAATATTGAAATAAGCTATATTAAACAAAACATCGTATTTTATTGCATTTCTTAACTGGCACATTTTATCAGAATTATTCAAATGTTTTTTGTCATTCTAAATTATGAAAACTGCTGACAACGTGGTTTATATATGCATTTACAGAACTATACTCAAACTGCGATTGCTTGTGGAGAAAATAAATAATTAATTTCGATAGAGATGTTTATTGGCGAAATAATGGTTCTATAGTAAATGTTAATATAGTTTAGCGTGTTTCAAACAAGTGAATCTTGTTAAAAGTTACATGCGGTGGCCGTGCTGGAGCATTTCCTGAGTGAACAGTGCCCACTGCTCCAAGTGTGTGTGCACTTGGATGTGTCAAATACAGAGAGCACATTTCACTGCTAGCTATACTCTATAATTGTAAATCTATATATAAATCTATAATTGTGTGTGACAAAAAAAAAAAAAAAAAAATTGTTTAATTTTATTTAATTTTTTTAAACCGATAATGGTAAAATGCTTAAATATCGGTAAACCGATATATCGGTCGATCTCTATTTACGACCACATCAAACTGGAGACGCCAGGCGCGGGACAAATGATGACACAAGCGCAGAAACGGTCCTGTGCTCAAAGCGCACACTCTTGCACACACAAATTCAGTAGCCCCTCACTGCAGAACAAAGATCCAGGGGACAGGGTTGGATCCATATCATGGGGGTGGAGATTGGTAGGTTTAAGGGTGGAGATGGGGGGGTTTAGGGATCAGTGGGTAGAGACAGGTAGGTTAAGGTAAATGTGAGGTGGGAGGAGTTGGATCTAGGTCCAACCACGCCCCCTGGATTTTGTGTTCCGTAGTGAGGACCATCTCTGCGCAGGCGCCCGTGTCTGTTTTGTCATTGTGCATATAAGTAGTGGCGCCCCCACATGGGATTGAAATGCCCCCCCAGTTATGACATCCTGGCGTCGGCCCTGAATTTTGCACACCGCCACGCAAAAGACGTTGCGCGCAATCAAAACGAACTTCTGCCAACACCGTGATGACGTCATATCACTCAAAGCCAACTTGTGGACGTGTCAAGTATAAATCAGGGGCTGCAGCGCTGATCAAAGTCGGACAAATGTTCTAACCAGAATGCATTGCTTTTGTATAGCAAATACAAAAGCTATACCTGGGCATAGTCGGAATAGGCAAATGCTAGGGGCGCCGCCAATCCCTAGGGGCGCCAAAATGAGATAAGTTATTTTACGTTGACAAAATGAGAGACGTTTATTTTTTTACAATTTATTTTGTAATTACAATATACTTCAACAGGGCTCTCAAGTTTTGAAGACAGGCAAAGTGACATCCCCCAGACCCCCCCCCCCCCCACCCAATGTCAGGGGGTACAAAGGGAATGGGGTGTTCCATTAATAATATTATTATTAGTGTTTTGTTGTTAATATTAATAATTGCTCAGCTTGCAGAAGAAAATATTTGACACATGACATGGACATTTTAACCAAATACAAAGTGTTTATTCAATTTTTGAGTGAGAGAGAGAGAGAGAGAGAGAGAGAGAGAGAGAGAGAGAGAGAGAGAGAGAGAGAGAGAGAGAGAGAGAGAGAGAGAGAGAGAGAGAGATTATGACTGGTGCTGTTTGTTGTAAGTGTTTGTTGCCTTTTTGGACTCCTTTATCATTTGTGGTGTTGGCTCCCATTTGAAACAGTTCGGCTCAAGCCCAGCCATTTTCAGGGTCATGATTGAGGACAATGTCCCGTCCAGAGACAAGCTGTTTCGTGTTGAGGTTTTGTTCAAACCACCATCGAAAATACCCTCTCAGCATCAGCATTAGAATGTGGAAGCACTAAAACCAAGGCTTGCGATCTTTGATAGCCTCCCAAATTGGTTCAAGCAGTCACCTTTGAAAAAAGGAACCAGGGCAGGGCCTCTATTTCTCAAATGTTTTCCCTTCATCGTAATTACTAATGAGCAAGTCATGTTGTGTGCAAAATATTTCTTACCTTGTTCTTTGTTGTGGACATTCTTCCCCAAAACTCCTCAACATCAAAGACTGTTGGGTCCTGGGCAAGGCAATGTCCATGAGTTGGTACTCCATAAACTCCTCACTTACTTGGTCTTGTTCCTTTGGGTCATGAAAAGGAAGGAGTTCCTGAAATCTTAAAAAGAGCACATGTGTACAAGACTGATTAGAATACAGTGAGAGACAGATTTATTTTGTGATCATGACCATAAACTTAAAAATATATAATCAGTATGTGAAAATCCTTGCCTGTCTACAAAGTATAGGGCATCTTCAACCCCACACTCAGCTCTCAGCTGCACATCAATAAATCTGGCATGCTTCAGGAGAGCATCTTTCAAAGGGAGTTTATCCATGGCATACTCCACAGCTCTGACCAAAAAGGCCAGTGCTGCCTGCTGGAATTGTTGAGCCTTCTGTGATGTGACCTCTCCAGCCTCAAGGAGCCTGTTGAGCGTAGCTCTGGTGGTGAAACCCACATTGAGTTTTTCTCCTATCACATAGAGAAAGCTAGTCAAATACAGGTATCTTATAGGATATCTCTGGGTTATACAAGTTTCAAGTTTATTGTCATATACACATAAATAACATTTATCAGTCATGAAATTTGTTGTGCTCAAAGTAATCTCAACTTTACAGAATTTTTTTTTTAATAGAAAGTAGATAAATAGATAAATAGAAGAGAAAAATAAAAAAGGATTAATTTAAGTTGAATGATTAATTCTAAAAAGTGACAAGTGTGCCATTTAGGAGAGTGAAGATGGTTGAGTAAAGTTCAGTATTCTGATGGCTTGAGGATAGAAGCTGTCTCTGAATCTACTAGTGCTGTTTCTGATGCTCTTATATCTTCTACCAAATGGCAGAGGGGTGAATATATTGTTATTGGGATGCCATACTTTTTAAAATTTTGTATCCATATTCCATCATCAGAAAGACCACTCAATCCATAGAAAATGTGTATTTGTTGTGAATAAGCATACAGGTTTATCTCCCTATGTTACTTCAAAGCATTACCTGGCAGTTGGTGCAGTGAGTCCTTGAATGGGATGTCATGGACTTCTCCTCCTCGTAGTGCTGCTGGTGTCATGAACCTCGAACAGAGTTTCTTGATGAATTTCGTCATCTGCAAAATGTAATGTCAAAAAAGATTCAAATGCATTATTAATGCAATTGCTACTCAGTTCAATGACTATGAGTAGATTTAAGTTTAGATAATTAAGTTATTTTTTCACTCTGTACAAGTAATTTATCAAGGGACACATGTAGTGCACAGAATCAAAAAATGTCAGCTGTTTTGAAATTAGATAGCTTAATTGTCTTCTTGACAAAGTAACACAACCTATATTTCACAGGGGTGTTTGCACTTAAAAAAGGAGACATCAAAATAGCCAAAAATAGCCCAACCCTCCCATTTACCTCTTCATACAGCTGGAATATGATGCCTTTTCTCTCTGGAGAAGGAGGTTCAGTGTAGAGAAAACTGGGAATGTGGCCTGAAGGAACAGGAGGTAGACTTCCGTCAGGGGATTGGAAAACGCCTCCACCAGCCTCCTGAACCTTGGTTGTTTCTCATCTGCAAATAGACAGGTTGTTAGTATTGGGTGTCTCACATAACCATCTTGAACTAGTGCCAAAATATAATGTGTGACTTACTTAAAGATTTGAAGTAGCTGGTGAGTGGGCCATACCGCTGCAGAATGCGGGTGATGCACATCTCCCAAACTCAGCCACCTCACAGAAATGTACAGCAGCATTTCCATATAATCACTGCCATGGAGTTCACAAAATTCTGGTAAAATATGTAAGAAAAACAAACAAAATTAACCCAATTTTTTCTCAGTTTGGGGTGTATAACACTGGAGCTAATTGAATTACAACCTTTTAAGTAACCTTTACGGTTTTTGCTGCCCTAAACCAGTATCCAACCGTCAACCACAAGGTCCTCAGTGTCAAATTCAGATATCTGCAGAACATGATATGAGCGCAAACATATATTATGTCATTATACAGCAAATTATTTACTTCACCTTAGCTTAACAGATTTTAATGGAAAGCAAACATGTTGAAACTTACTTCCAAAAACCTCTTCCCAGCGTGTTTAGCAGTGTTATGGATTATATGGCAGGGGCATCCATGAATGTAAATGCTGGGATTTTCCTTAAGCATTTTTGCCGCAATTGAATTTTTGGCTCCAGTGTTAACTGGGGCATTGTCAACTGACAGGCCGACACAATTTTTCCATGGTATGTTATGCTCTATCAGGACATCGTTGATTTTTTTATATATGACATCAGCTGTGCCACAGTTTCTTCCACTTGTGGTGCACATGTCGAGGAATCTGTGCACAACTTTGGTGGTATCAAATACCCTTACAGTTAGGGGGTTCATCTTCTCTAGTCCTGTAACAATATGGTACATAACTAACTCTGCATGCATGTATTATTTCAGTGTGTGTGACATGAACATGAGGAAATGGAAACAGGCAATTTAGCTGTCAAAGGTATACCTGTGTCATTTGAGCCATCCGTGACCAGTGTAAAAGGATTTTCCCTCATCTTCATCACCAGCTCGTTTCTATAATGTGGTGCAACTGCTTGATTAATGATGCACATAGTTTTTGTGCTGGCACTCTTGAAATTTTGAGCTGTGGGAGAGTCTTTGAAGCATTCCCTGTACAAGGGGCTGAAATGGTCTGCCACAGCAAATGAAACATTGTGTTGAACCATTGCTACGGCAACTTTCACCTCAGCTCTCCTTGTCTGCAACAGAAACAAATGAAAAAAATATATAGCTATGCTGAATACAAATTTGAATGTTAACTCTGATTTAACCCATATCTGCATGTCCATTAAAATTATGAATTTCAGTAACAATAAAAATACATTACAGAGCAGTATTCTGTCCATGTCATGGATGAATGTCTCATATATGCCATAAACATGGGATTGGTTGTATTATTTAGGAAAAATGGTATTTATGAACAATGTAATCAACCTTTTGGATTTAATGTGCTATGTACCTTGACCTCTTGCACACTCATTTCTGCAGTCACTGGCAAGTAAAAGTTTTTGACTGTGCTGGTTGACTTTAGTGCCTGCTGTTTGGCCTGATGCCCCTTACTTTCTATGTGCCTTATCACATCCCGCACACCTTGATGGGCACAGGAGTTCTCTTGGCGGCAGATAGAACACCAGTAATAGGAGCTGGTGCTTCCTACAGTAATAAATGGCCATTTAGAGGTCCATTCATTATTAAAAGAGCTCTTGTAGGTGGCTGCTCCTGGTACTTTTCTCCCTTTTGTTTTGATGGCCTCTTCTGACACCTTAGCCATCTCCTCCACCGTCTCTTCATCTTCCACCTGCACTGTCTCTTCATCTTCCACCTGCACTGTCTCATCATCTTCCACCTGCACTGTCTCATCATCTTCCACCTGCACTGTCTCTTCATCTTCCACCTGCACTGTCTCATCATCTTCCACCTGCACTGTCTCTCCACCTGCACTGTCTCATCGTCTTCACCTGCACTGTCTTTCCTCTTCCACCTGCACCGTCTCCTCCCTGTCCTCCTCCTCTAATGTGCCTAACATTTTCGCCACCTTCTCCGGGCCAGCATCCTGTAACCTGCCCTTTTTGGGGGGCTTTCCTCTCAGGGTGAATGAAAGGATGCTTAGTTGCCTTTTACCTGACATCTTTGAAAGACAGATGCAATGATTAATGCATCCATGGCCAGGATATAATTATAAAATATGACATGATTTTAAAAGTGACCTATAACTATGCAATACACTTTAATTAATTTAGTGCTAATAAAATTATTAAGCCTATTGAAGAGAGATATATTTATAATGTGACAACGAAAATATGACAAGGCCTAGACTACTTGTTCTGAGCAGATGTTGTCAGTGAACAGGCTGTAACACTGTTGGCTAAGTAACAGACACTCATGAAAAACTGATGCTAATTTATCTGGGAAACATTCTCTAACAGCAGTCAAGTTGTCAATTGTTTGTGTCAAACAAGTTGTGAATTTGTTGTAACATTAAAACAGGAGATCATGACTTACTCTGTGCTCAAAGTGATGTTCGGAGCGCCAGTGGTTTCCTCTGTGGGTGAACGAGGAAGATGGTGAACAATTCCAGGATATGCTTTTTTTCATTGGTTGTTGCGTTAAATCTTACCCGGATACAATAGTGCAATTTTCTGATTGGCTATTGTGTAGCCTATTTCTTTTTTTGATTGGCGGATAAGTGGCAGGCTCGATTAAGAACTCCAGGGGAGACGCGCTTGATTCCTGCCGGGTTCCATAGTGAGAGCGGCGCGACCAGATATCGTTTGGGCGCTGCGGCATATTAAAATATATTATAAATAGTTTTTCTGCGTGAGAAATACAATGTGTGGCGGAGTGCGTGACAAAAGACCGAAATGAGTGACTGTCACGCTCAATGCGTGACACTTGAGAGCCCTGCCAATATTATGCATTTAAAATATATGAAAAAAACTATTGTCCCACAATAATATAACAATTTTATTGCTCTCTCCCGACTCACCCCATTTCCATGCATGATCAATCTTTCCTCGCGCAGCCACTTCTTCATGCATCAGTTACCTGATAGTGGGAATTTATCAGTGAACATCTATCATAATGTCAAAAAGACAGAAGCCCTCTGGTGCCCAGGGAAGAAAAAAAAGAAGAGAAGAAGAAGAAAAACGGAACAAAGACAGAGGTAAAATTATGTAATGAATGATGATGAGGATCATATAAATAAACTAGATGAGGTAAAAGTTTGTGAACAAACTTTGTTGGCCTAGTCTGGAAAGCCTTGTTTAAAAATGTAAAATATCTGGAGTCCCAGCGATCCGAGATTTTGTTTTGTCATTTTTTGTGTAACATAATACGTTTTAATGATATTTTTATGCCACAGTTGTGTATTATTTAGGGATTTGTGTTATTTTTTATTTGAATTGGCTAATTTATTAATGTTTGTATACAATTGGGCTTATTAAAATAGCAACTTTTTATGTCAAATACACTTTAAAGATGTACGTTTGACAGTTTAATTCGTAGTGATAACGTTGGAAATCGAACACTTTTCATTAATAAGGTTGTCAATAACTAACATTAACAAAAATAACAAATATTGTTACACATGTAATGTTCATTGTTAGATCAAGTTAGTTAATACATTCAATAATGTTAGCAAATTATACCTTATTGTAAATCTTACAGTTTTTCCTATCATCAGCTTTTTTTAATAAGAAAATGTAACACCCAATAGTCACACATACTCCTCCATTTCTCTTTTCAGATGCTCTTTTGAAATATCTGAACCCCATCCCTCCAAGGCCACCTGTTGCTGTTGCAGACATCTCCACCTCAGCACAGCCCAGCGAATCAGCATCAAGCACATCTATTCCCTCCACCTCTGCACAGCCCTGCGATTCAGCATCAAGCACATCTATTCCCTCCACCTCAGCCCAGCGATTCAGCATCAAGCACATCTATTCCCTCCACCTCTGCACAGCCCAGCGATTCAGCATCAAGCACATCTATTCCTCCACCTCAGCACAGCCCCAGCGATTCAGCATCAAGCACATCTATTCCCTCCACCTCAGCACAGCCCAGCGATTCAGCATCAAGCACATCTATTCCCTCCACCTCAGCACAGCCCAGCGATTCAGCATCAAGCACATCTATTCCCTCCACCTCAGCACAGCCCAGCGATTCAGCATCAAGCACATCTATTCCCTCTACCTCAGCACAGCCCAGCGATTCAGCATCAAGCACATCTATTCCCTCCACCTCAGCACAGCCCAGCGATTCAACATCAAGCACATCTATTCCCTCCACCTCAGCACAGCTCAGCGATTCAGCATCAAGCACATCTATTCCCTCCACCTCAGCACAGCCCAGCGATTCAGCATCAAGCACATCTATTCCCTCCACCTCTGCACAGCCCAGCGATTCAGCATCAAGCACATATATTCCCTCCACCTCAGCACATTCCAGCGATTCAGCATCAAGCACATCTATTCCGTCCACCTCAGCACAGCCCAGCGATTCAGTATCAAGCACATCTATTCCCTCCACCTCAGCACAGCCCAACGATTCAGCATCAAGCACATATATTCCCTCCACCTCAGCACAGCCCAGCGATTCAGCATCAAGCACATCTATTCCATCCACCTCAGCACAGCCCAGCGATTCAGCATCAAGCACATATATTCCCTCCACCTCAGCACAGCCCAGCGATTCAGCATCAAGCACTGTCGGAACGAGACCGGGATCCAATAGCAGGTGGAAAACAAAAATGTATTTAAACAGCGAAAACAAAAACTCAGTCCCAAAAATCAGCCAGCTGGCATAAACCGCCAGAAAGTAGTTCACTTTCACAGCGTGCCGAACAGAGACCGACTTCAGCCGAGCCGGCGGGGCAGAAAGGCAGCGAGAAGGCAATAGGCAGCCGCCGCTGAAATCCAGGGGAAGCGCTGGATGCGAGCAGAGATGAAACGGGAGGGATACCGTGAAGCGACGGGCATACGAGCAGGGAAAAACCAAGGCAGAGAGCCGACCAGAGTCCTAAAGAGGCAGGTGTGAGCAAGACAAAGCTATGCAGTTTCTGTGTGAATATTTGAACACCGTGATTATTGGTGGAATGGGCTGTGAGGCAAGGGGAGCAGGCAAAATCTTGCCTAGGGCAGTAAATTGGCCAGGGCCTGCCCTGGCTTTTGTCTTTGCGGCGCCGCATGAAGTCGAACAAGCCTAATGGCTAGAAACGGCCCTGAGTGGTATATCATTGCGTTCCTATTGGTCAGTATTAGAGGAGCTCAGCTTAGCCTGACATTTTGCCTGCCCCGAACCAGGTTAGCTTTCCAGCAAAAGTAGCTTCAGTGACTGAGGTTGATCTTTGTTAAATTTGCTTTAAGGAACCAAATCATTTGACAGTGAGTCAGACTAACTGAAATAAGCATGGCCCATTTGGTAAACTTGTTTTATGAAACAGGCCTCGAGGTGGTAAAAGTCAGAAGACACAGAAGTTAATTTATGACCAGGGCTGGGGAGGTTACTTTTAAAATGTATTTCGTAATCTAAATACTTTAGAATACTTTGAAATACTTAAGCCATGTAATACCAGGGAACATATAGGCCTACTTGATGTCTTATTTGTATGTTTTCCAACTCTAAATAAGTGACATCTACCAGTCATAAGATTTGTGTTTTCTTTGCATTTTTTAGCAACATCAGTTTCCCACCGCGTTTCTATGAACAACTAAATAAATGTATGTAATTTAAATCTTCCAATCAATATAAATTCAATTTGTATACAATGAATGGGATTCCGTGATGTTTCATGCTGCATTACAAGCTTTAAAACTAATCCAAACACACCAAACATTACCATAAAAGTAGCCAAAACAACTGGCACAGTTCTCCAAGTTATACAATATATTTGTTTAATGAATGGACCAAACTTTAAGTGATTAGTTCATAATCCTCTCTATGGAGAAGCGATCGGCTCAAAATTGACAGGGCTCGTTTCTCAAAGCAACTACGGTCGCAAGTAAGGTCGTTGTAGTTCAACGTAATTTAACAACCACAGTTCGCTAATGATGCTTTTGGGAAACATACCCCAGATCTATACAATTTAATGTGAACCATTCACACTGGTTTCGTCAAACAAAAAAAATCTTCATTTAAAAGATTCAAAAGAATCATCCGTTCACGAATTGAATCATGAACTCGCATTACCGCGCAGCCAAATATCTGTTTTAAGTCTTTTTTATTCGAAAAGCACACAAAGCTATCGTTTGACTATAAATTTTGAAAATTGTATTTCATGCATGATTCGTATGGATCTGTTAACTGAATGCAAAGTGTGAATTCTAGGAGAATTTTGTGTCTTTTTCTATTCAATTCTTATAAATATTAAACGTAATGATAACCATTCAACACTCAAAATATGAGAAAATGGAAAAGCGAGTTAGTGGATAACATTTTTCAAAGATCAAGAACAGCTTCCCTCAAGATGCTTTTTCAGAGACTTTGAATCCTTCGATGCTGATAGAAGTTTTGTTGCAGGTTATTGCACTATATTGAGGTGTTACGAAGCCTACTTTTTCAGATTTATAAACTAGTATTTGTATTTCCACGAGAGAAATGCATTACGCTAGTGGATTTCTGTTGTGTGTCGTCGCGAACCGTTGCTATCGTGCTTGCCTCAAACTGTTTCATTTGTAACCTGTTGTCGCCTCATTCGTTTCGTCGTTCGCGTCGAATGAAATTGCGTCGGCTATCGTCGCTCACTCGGGCAACGCATATTGTCGATATTTCGGTTTTGTCGATTATCTCGTTATTCGTAAGCTCGAATTAATTTTTTTTTCGTAATGAACGATACTCTCACTACAAGTTGCTGAATCAGTTGCCTTATTGGTTAAAATCCTCAAACTGTTTACTTAAATATTAAATTAAGAAATTACATTACGATTCAAGTAATCACTTTGGTAATCTAAAATGCTTATAACTGTAATTTGATCGCCACCTATTTAAAATTAACTAAATTGTAATTGTAACTAAATATATTTTGTATTTTAAATACGTAACGCCGTTACATTATTTCGTTACTCCCCAGTCCCGTTTATGATTTTCTGCCTGTCTGAACCAAAGAAATAAAAGCGATTATATTTTTTCCATTGGATCGTATTGCGTCGAATCGCATTTTATTGAATCGAATTCGAATCGCACATCGTAATAGCTAATAGGGGTGAATTGTATCGCATCCCATCGCTAGCTGCTTCATATTTATCTTCAATGCATCGTTGGCTATGCATCGAGATGCGTATCGCATCGGCTTCAGTTATTATATTATTATATTAGAGATTATTATAGGGCAGTGGTTCTCAATGCCAGTCCTCGCGTACGACTGGAATTCAGAACCGCTTATATGG
>CM049794.1:33175070-33399034 GCA_027422405.1 Ptychobarbus kaznakovi
TTATTTTTGATATTTGAAGTGGCAAAAATTGTATGGAAAATTTAAATGCATTATGGGTTTTGGGGTGCATATGGTTTGGAAGGGGGGTATATATATATTTTATATATATATATATATATGGGGTATCTCATAAATTGGAATAGGGGGTGGGGTGTGTTAATTTATTTCAGTAATTCACTAATTAGACTCGTGGTATAAATAAATTTTTGCACCGATTTAGTTTAAGTCTTGGTTCCTTTTAATTGTGTAACCCACATTTAACAAGAACCCACCAATTCACTATCTCAACAAATTAGAATATGTGTGACATGCAATCAGCTCAAAACACCTGCAAAGTTTTCCTGAGCCTTCAAATGGTCTCTCAGTTTGGTTCAATAGGCTACACAATCATGGGGAAGACTGCTGATCTGACAGTTGTCCAGAAGACAATCATGACACCCTTCACAAGGAGGGTAAGCCACAAACATTCATTGCCAAAGAAGATGGCTGTTCACAGAGTGCTGTATCCAAGCATGTTAACAGAAAGTTGAGTGGAAGGAAAAAGTGAGGAAGAAAAAGATGCACCACCAACCGAGAAAAACTTAGCCTTATGAGGATCGTCAAGCAAAATCGATTCAAGAATTTGGGTGAACTTCACAAGGAATGGACTGAGGCTGTGGTCAAGGCATCAAGAGCCACCACACACAGACGTGTCAAGAAATTTGGCTACAGTTGTCATCAGAGGCGTCTTACCTGGGCTAAGGAGAAAAAGAAGTACTCATGAAGAAGTCATTTGGAAACCAAGGTCCTAGAGTCTGGAAGAAGGGTGGAGAAGCTCATAGCCCAAGTTGCTTGAAGTCCAGTGTTAAGTTTCCACAGTCTGTGATGATTTGGGGTGCAATGTCATCTGCTGGTGTTGGTCCATTGTGTTTTTTGAAAAGCAACGTCACTGCACCCGTTTACCAAGACATTTTGGAGCACTTCATGCTTCCTTCTGCTGACCAGCTTTTTAAAGATGCTGATTTCATTTTCCAGCAGGATTTGGCACCTGCCCACACTGCCAAAAGCACCAAAAGTTGGTTAAATGACCATGGTGTTGGTGTGCTTGACTGGCCAGCAAACTCACCAGACCTGAACCCCGTAGAGAATCTATGGGGTATTGTCAAGAGGAAAATGAGAAACAAGAGACCAAAAAAATGCAGATGAGCTGAAGGCCACTGTCAAAGAAACCTGGGCTTCCATACCACCTCAGCAGTGCCACAAACGGATCACCTCCATGCCACGCCGAATTGAGGCAGTAATTAAAGCAAAAGGAGCTCCTACCAAGTATTGAGTACATATACAGTAAATGAACATACTTTCCAGAAGGCTAAACATTTTTTAATTCACTAAAATTTAGAATTCACTAAAAGCGTTTTTTTTTATTGGTCTTATGAAGTATTCTAATTTGTTGAGATTGTGAATTGGTGGGTTTTTGTTAAATGTGAGCCAAAATCATCACAATTAAAAGAACCAAAGACTTAAACTACTTCCGTCTGTGTGCACTGAATTTATTTAATACACGAGTTTCATAATTTGAGTTGAATTACTGAAATAAATGAACTTTTCCACGACATTCTAATTTATTGAGATGCACCTGTGTGTATGTGTGTGTATATATATATATATATATGTGATGGGGTGGGGGTCTGCAGAAATTCATAGCCCCGGCACCCAGCAAGGTCTTAATGCGGCCCTGATTATTACCGCCCTAGTATTGGTAGGTGTGGGGGAGGGGTTAGGATTAGGCAATCAGATAGCGATCTCAACAAGAGGGGTAATTTGAGCAGGGGATCGAAAATGGGCACAACAGCGGTGCATTGCCATTGCCCGAGCGCTTCAGGTGTAGAGCCTGGTTTATATTTGCGTCATCAGCGTGAAGATGCGCGCAGCGAACTAAGCACAACAGAGGATTTGGTTTTCAAACTAAAGTAAAAGACCACTTCTTAAACCAAAGAAGGTGAATGTATGTATTCTTGAAGAAAAAAACATGCAAGTCCTGTGTAGTTTTGCTTTTTGTTTTGTTTTGGAAAGCTTGTTATCTTTGCCGTTTACCTCACGTTACCACTATCTTACCTTATTTATTTTTTATATTATTACTAGCCAATCTGAGCCCATCGCGTATTTCTGAGGGAGGGGCTTCATAAAACCAGGAAATCATCAGAGCGTTCATAGGAGAAGGGACAGACCGGTGTGGAATAAAGGTAAATTATGTGAAAAATATATAATTTTTTAAATGAAGCATTAACACATGTTAGACTGCATCCCATAAACGCAATCAAG
Source organism: Ptychobarbus kaznakovi (assembly GCA_027422405.1). Taxonomy (NCBI): domain Eukaryota; kingdom Metazoa; phylum Chordata; class Actinopteri; order Cypriniformes; family Cyprinidae; genus Ptychobarbus; species Ptychobarbus kaznakovi. The sequence goes on from CM049794.1 coordinate 33,177,372, forward strand.
CCTAGAAAAAAGCAGTCAACCACGTCTTTACTCAAAATTTTCCATGCTTGGAAAAAAAAGAAAATTGTTATTTGGCATACAGATATTCAGTCTTACACATTGATGATTTTTTTTTGTCATATTACCTAAATCATAAGTCTATGAATCTGGGGTAAAGGGTTAATCCTGAGACATTTATCTAAAGCTCTTTCACCTAATTTTTCATGGGCTTTTCAACTTTAGTTCAGCTTGTGAACAAAAACAAGCATGTGATTGTATATCGTAATATAGGAGACCTCTAAAAGTTTTTTATATATATTAACTACAGGTTTTAGACTATTGTGAAAAACTTTGGTTTTATAAGAATTATGACAACATCCAAAGTTAAAGACTTGCATGTCTGTGATAATAAGTGACTGAACATTCTTGACTTTAACACTTATCCTGTACTGTTTTTCCCTTAATTTTTCATTCAATTTTGATACTCCTTTAAACTAGTGGCAGCTGAGACCACCCTCTTTGAGATTTTAGATATACTCAATTGCTTAACGGCAGTATTCTTTTAAATAAATGCTGCACATCCATGCCAAAAATTATGAATGATTCCTGGTATACCTGATTAAAGGTGCACAACTCAGGAGACACTAGTTAAATTGTATGTTTTCATAACTGTGAATTTTCACCATTTGTTTTCTTCAAGTGATCGTTCCTTGTTTCCTATATGCAGACTCACAGCATGGCTAAACGTGTGGCTGTGATTGGAGCAGGCAGCTCAGGACTGACCTCCATCAAATGCTGTTTGGATGAAGGCCTGGAGCCTGTGTGCTTTGAGAGCGGTGATGATATTGGAGGACTCTGGAAGTTTAAGGTTGAAATGAATTCAATAAAAAAAAAAATACATTTGAACAGCTGAACAATATAGGTGAAGTGTGTCATTTCTGTGTCATCCATGGTACCAAAATTAATTGGAAAATGACTGATGCAATGATAAATGACAAGAATGATTTTTAGCAACCTTTTTTTCTGCCACGGCACAGTTTTGATATGTAAAAAATCCCACGGCACACAACTAAGCGTTATAAAAAAAATAGAAAGGGGAAAAGGTTTATTTTTTCCCAATAATTAAACATTGCGGCTTCAGAGTTGGTATTTTGGCTTTATATATGATCAGACACTTGCTCGTAATTTCTGAAAATCGTACTCTAATGGAGTTAAGGTTTTGATGACAGAATGACTGAGATCTGTGTTTTGTCCATCATTAGAATGGCCGCATCTGAGGCAGTAAATAAATAGCTTTCATCAAGTTCAAGTTTTCATCAGTTTGCAGGTTTAAAGTTTATTGTAGATATATGGGTGCTCAGTTTCTATTGTTGTTTAATACATTTGGCCAAAATCTCACGAACCGTTATGCACAGGATATTTAAAACATACAAAAGTGTATTGGCTACAACTAGACCGCAAATGCTAAAACTGCTCTTTAAACACAAAAAAATCATTAGCCTTATAGACAGCGTTTCTTCGGTGAAGGAAACGCTGTACTTATTCAAACATCAGTTCTCCATTTACCCTTGCGTTGTGAAGAAGTAGATGTCTGTCTTCAAATTGTGCATTGCGGCACTTTTGGAGGCGGGGGTGGAGTTATGAGGTTTCAACTGACAATTTGAGGATTACGAGGTTTAGTCACAAGTTCTTTTGAATGCTTTCATTGGTTAAATATTTGTAAAACCCACAAACAGACATAACGATGACCAATAGTACTGATTTAAAAAACACTGACCAAAATTATAAACGCAACACTTTTGTTTCTGCCCCCATTTTTCATGAGCTGAACTCAAAGATCAAAGACTTTTTCTATGTACACAAAAGGCCTATTTCTCTGAAATATTGTTCACAAGTCTGTCTAAATTTGTGTTAGTGAGCACTTCTCCTTTGCCGAGATTATCCTTCCACCTCACATGTGTGGCATATCAAGATGCTGATTAGACAGCATGATTATTGCACAGGTGTGCCTTAGGCTGGCCACAATAAAAGGCTACTCTAAAATGTTTACACACCCACCAACTGCTATTGGTCAACAAACAGATAGCCCAGCCTCAAAACTCGTATTATTAGATGAGTTGGTTTTGTTTACACTTTTGGAGGCAACAATGCTTCAAATGGTTTACTTATTGTTATTGCTGCATGTTACGGTAGGATAAGAGAGTATTTTAACATTAAACAATATTACACACTTCACCTTTAAACAAAACTTTCAAAGCTGTTATGTTACAAAGCTAATCTATTAGTACGTAGTACGTTCAGAGTCATTGACTGTGTTCCTCTGTTTATTCACAGGAAAAACCTGAGGCAGACCGTTGCAGCATTTATCGTTCTCTCATAGTGAACACCCCTAAAGAGATGATGTGCTACAGTGATTTCCCTGTACCGGATCATTACCCCAACTTCATGCACAACTCTGTGACCGTGCAGTATTCAGACTCTACGCTGAGCACTTCAACCTGCTCAAACACATTTGCTTTCAGGTAATAAACACCATGACATCACATCTGCTGAGATTTCACCTAGTTGGAAATATTCTGGAATTTACATCCTCATTGGTCCTGGCAAACATATCTTTCATCAAATCAGATTTTACATTTAGAGGCTGGAACTATTAGACAATAGTGATGTTCCAGGAGCTCAGCAGAGCATGTGAGGAGGCAAGGAAGATGTAATAGTGTAATGTCTAATGCAATATGTAAGTCTAATATATGCTAGGGCTGCATGATACATCATTTCAGCATTGACATTGCGATGTCCGCATGCTCAATAGTCACATAACAGAAGGTGTGATGCAGGGCAAATCATATACATATTATTGTGTGTACTTTCTCAAGATCTATCATATTTTTGAGTGTTTGTAACAGCATTCTCTGTGTAAAGATGACCAGTAGCAGTCAGTCTCTGTGTGATTGGGTGTATTTCAGACCACAGTTTGCAGTGTGAGACAAAGGCCTGATTTCTCTGACTCTGGTCAGTGGGAGGTGGTGACCGTGGACAGAGATGGACAAGAGGAAACACATGTGTTTGAAGGTGTGCTAGTGTGTGCAGGTCTCTACACGCAACCCATCAAACCCCTCTCAGACTTCCCAGGTGCTCACCTGATATTACAGCACTATGTCATCATATACACAGATTGTACAGCATTCAGCACTGTGTGTTGGACTAATTCCCTGCATGGCTCTGTATAATGGATTTAATATGTATACAGAAACAACAGTACATTAAATAAATTTAACTGTAATTTTATGTTCTGCAGGTATTGGCACATTCCCAGGGACAATAATTCATAGTTGGGAATATAAGGACCCTGATCCTTACCTTGGGAAGAGAGTTGTTGTCGTTGGGATTGGGAATTCTGGTGGAGACATTGCCGTGGAGCTCAGCAGAGCATGTGAGAAGGCAAGCAAGATTTAAGTGTAATATCAAATTTAATATGTAAGTCAAATATATATATATAAACATAATCTTTTGCAGAAAGATTGAATAAAAAATAGATATTTGCCAACATCTATGTGACAAGGTTCAGGGTAAAGAAGAAAGAGGACAAGGTTGGCATTTAGGAGACTTTTGTGGCTTTTATTCAATAACTCAAAATCACAAAACAACGGTCGCCGTCTGGGCGCTGTCCACAAAAGCTCAGCTTTCCAAAGTATGCTGTTTCCAGGACTTCTCCATTTCATAACGCAGTCAGTGTCCATGAGTCTCCGTCCCATCTGTCTCTCTAACTTCCCTGACTGTCAGAGGCTCTTTATCTGGTCTCTCCACGCCAATTACTGCAATCAGACACAGGTGTTTATCATTTTGCACTTGACCTACTTACTCACCGCTTGTCTCCCGATGCTCTCTCCCACTGCAGACTTCTCTGAACCACGCCCCCCTCAACACAATCTAATACTCACTTAAAGATAATATTAAAAAAATATACTTTAATAACTTTCTTAAATGTAATCTACAAACCCGATTCCAAAAAAGTTGGGACACTGTACAAATTGTGAATAAAAACAGAATGCAATGATGTGGAAGTTTCAAATTTCAATATTTTATTCAGAATACAACATAGATGACATATCAAATGTTTAAACTGAGAAAATGTATAATTTTAAGGGAAAAATAAGTTGATTTTAAATTTCATGGCATCAACACATCTCAAAAAAGTTGGGACAAGGCCATGTTTACCACTGTGTGGCATCCCCTCTTCTTTTTATAACAGTCTGCAAACGTCTGGGACTGAGGAGACAAGTTGCTCAAGTTTAGGAATAGGAATGTTGTCCCATTCTTGTCTAATACAGGCTTCTAGTTGCTCAACTGTCTTAGGTCTTCTTTGTCGCATCTTCCTCTTATGATGCGCCAAATGTTTTCTATGGGTGAAAGATCTGGACTGCAGGCTGGCCATTTCAGTACCCGGATCCTTCTTCTACGCAGCCATGATGTTGTAATTGATGCAGTATGTGGTCTGGCATTGTCATGTTGGAAAATGCAAGGTCTTCCCTGAAAGAGACGACGTCTGGATGGGAGCATATGTTGTTCTAGAACTTGGATATACCTTTCAGCATTGATGGTGCCTTTCCAGATGTGTAAGCTGCCCATGCCACACGCACTCATGCAACCCCATACCATCAGAGATGCAGGCTTCTGAACTGAGCGCTGATAACAACTTGGGTTGTCCTTGTCCTCTTTAGTCCGGATGACATGGCGTCCCAGTTTTCCAAAAAGAACTTCAAATTTGATTCGTCTGACCACAGAACAGTTTTCCACTTTGCCACAGTCCATTTTAAATGAGCCTTGGCCCAGAGAAAACGCCTGCGCTTCTGGATCATGTTTAGATATGGCTTCTTTTTTGACCTATAGAGTTTTAGCCGGCAACGGCGAATGGCACGGTGGATTGTGTTCACCGACAATGTTTCTGGAAGTATTCCTGAGCCCATGTTGTGATTTCCATTACAGTAGCATTCCTGTATGTGATGCAGTGCCGTCTAAGGGCCCGAAGATCACGGCATCCAGTATGGTTTTCCGGCCTTGACCCTTACGCACAGAGATTGTTCCAGATTCTCTGAATCTTTGGATGATATTATGCACTGTAGATGATGATAACTTCAAACTCTTTGCAATTTTTCTCTGAGAAACTCCTTTCTGATATTGCTCCACTATTTTTCGCCGCAGCATTGGGGGAATTGGTGATCCTCTTCCCATCTTGACTTCTGAGAGACACTGCCACTCTGAGAGGCTCTTTTTATACCCAATCATGTTGCCAATTGACCTAATAAGTTGCAAATTGGTCCTCCAGCTGTTCCTTATATGTACATTTAACTTTTCCGGCCTCTTATTGCTACCTGTCCCAACTTTTTTGGAATGTGTAGCTCTCATGAAATCTAAAATGAGCCAATATTTGGCATGACATTTCAAAATGTCTCACTTTCAACATTTGATATGTTATCTATTTTCTATTGTGAATAAAATATAAGTTTATGAGATTTGTAAATTATTGCATTCCTTTTTTATTCACAATTTGTACAGTGTCCCAACTTTTTTGGAATCGGGTTTGTGTTATGTATTATATATATATATATATATATATATATATATATACATACATACATACATACACTCACCGGCCACTTTATTAGGTACACCTGTTCAATTGCTTGGTTACACAAATTGCTAATCAGCCAATCACATGACAGAAACTCAATGCATTTAGGCATCTAGTTCAAACCAAGCATCAGAATGGGGGGAAGAAAGGGGATTTAAGTGACTTTGAATGTGGAATGGTTGTTGGTGCCAGACGGGCTGGTTTGAGTATTTCAAAAACTGCTGATCTACTGGGATTTTCATGCACAGCCATCTCTAGGGTTTATAGAGAATGGTCTGAAAAAGAGAAAATATCCAGTGAGCGGTAGTTGTGTGGACGAAAATGCCTTGTTGATGTCAGAGGTCAGAGGAGAATGGGCAGACTAGTTAGAGATGATAGAAAGGCAACAGTAACTCAAATAACCACTCGTTACAACCAAGGTATGCAGAATACCATCTCTGAATGCACAACACGTCGAAACCCTGAAGCAGACGGGCTACAGCAGTAGAAGACCTCACCGGGTGCCGCTCCTGTCAGCTAAGAACAGGAAACGGAGGCTACAAATCACACAGGCTCACCAAAATTGGACAATAGAAGATTGGAAAAGCTTTGGCTGGTCTGATGAGTCTCAAATTCTGCTGCAACATTCAGATGGTAGGGTCAGAATTTGGCGTAAAGAACATAAAAGCATGGATCCATCCTGCCTTGTCTCAACGGTTCAGGCTGCTGGTGGTGGTGTAATGGTGTGGGGGATGTTTTCTTGGCATACTTTGGGTTCTTAGTACCAATTGAGCATCGTTTAAATGCCACAGCCTACCAGAGTATTGTTGCTGACTATGTCTATCCCTTTATGACTACAGTGTACCCATCTTCTGATGGCTACTTCCAGCAGGATAATGCACCATGTCACAAAGCTCAAATCATCTCAGACTGGTTTCTTGAACATGACAATGAGTTAACTTTACTCAAATGGCCTCCACAGTCACCAGATCTCAATCCAATAGAGCACCTTTGGGATGTGGTGGAACGGGAGATTCACATCATGGATGTGCAGCCGACAAATCTGCAGCAACTGCGTGATGCTATCATGCCAATATGGACCAAAATCTCTGAGGAATGTTTCCAACACCTTGTTGAATCTATGCCACGAAGAATTAAGGTAGTTCTGAAGGCAAAAATGGTCAACCTGGTACTTGCAAGGTGTACCTAATAAAGTGGCCTTTTTGTGTGTGTGTGTGTGTGTGTGTGTGTGTGTGTGTGTGTGTGTGTGTGTGTGTGTGTGTGTGTGTGTGTGTGTGTGTGTGTGTGTGTGTGTGTGTGTGTGTGTGTGGCAGATGCTTTTATCCAAAGCGAATTACAAATGAGGACATTAGAAGCAATCAATACCAACAAAAGTGCAACAACATGCAAGTGCTATGACAAGTCTTGGTTAGCCTAACGCAGTAGACATAGAAAGGTTTTTTCTTTTAAAGAAAACGAGTAGATAGTATATAGAAAAAAGAAACCTAGTGTTTTTTTAATAAGAATCAAGTAGATCGAATAGAAAAAAGAAAACTAGTGTTTTACAAGAAAAGCTTGCAGTTGGAGAATGAATATGCAATAGAGGGTCAAATGTGTGATTTTATTGTTGTTGTTTTTTTTTATAAAAAGAAGACGAATGGATCAAATAAAATTAGATTAGAGAGTGCTAGAGGGTCAGATAAAGATGGAAGAGATGTGTTTTAGCCGTTTCTTGAAGATGGGTAAGGATTCAGCTGCTCGGATTGAGTTAGGCAGGTCATTCCACCAGATGGGAACAGTTAATGAAAAAGTCTGTGAAAGTGATTTTGTACCTCTTTGGGATGGTACAGTAATGCGTCGTTCACTTGCATAATGCAAGCTTCTAGAGGGCACATAAGTCTGAAGTAATGAATTTAGGTAAAGGGGTGCAGAGCCAGAGGTAGGTCTGTAGGCAAACATTAATGCCTTGAATTTAATGCGAGCAGCTTATATATATATATATATATATAATATAAGGTGGTTTTTTTTTTAGGTTCTTGTAAGTGTCTAAATTATATGGAAATATAATTAGCAATTGAAAGATAGGTGCTAATTTGTATGGCCTAATTGATTATTATTTTTACATTAAATAATTAATAATAAATATAATTGCTTCTGGCAGCACGATAAATAAATAAATTAGTGGTGTCCAATGATTAATCGTGATTAATCACATACAAAATATTGATTAACTATATGAAATATAAATACACTATATTGCCAAAAGTATTGGGTTACCCCCTTCTAATGAAAGGTTTGACTACTTTAGTAATTCCCATGAGTACAAATCTGAATGTTTAAGCATATAATGATATTCTAGGAAATTGTGTGCTTCTAATTTTATAGCAACAGTTTGGACAGACCCTTTTCTATTCTAACATGACCACTTTTGGCAATATAGTGTATATACATTTTCTGCCCTCATATCTTGAATTTTATGATCATTCTAAATGCATTTTAACAGACTGAATCATGCAGTGAAAAAACACACTCTAACAATCTAACCAAATGGACTTCACGTAATGAATGCGTGCACTCTGTGTTTTGTTTGTTTTTCATGATATAAAATACTCAAATCGTACTTCGTTTAAACAACAATTACAATATTATCGCAGACGATATATATCTCACACCCCTATTGTCAACACTATTAAACAATTTTATTTCATAATTACCATGTTAACATATATAAAATAATTATATGATTAATTCATTCAGCAGTTTAGCTAGCTATCTAACAAGAACAAAATTAAATTTATTTTCATAATACAATAGGTACTCCTCAAACCAGAATTGCCTTTTCTTTCCTTTTTTTTCTTTAGATTTGTATCTAATTATATAAGTTGCTAAAACCAATTTCTGAGTAATATAACAAAGTACAGTAATATAAATGTACATCAAATAATATATATTTAAATAATGTACATTAAACTTCCAAATAATGTACATTAAAATTAAAAGTATTTTTTTATGCAATATTGCAGTTTGTTGTAAATCATTTATCTGTCCAGATCATTGTTTTTTTTTGTTAGTTTTTTTCATATCTATTCGTAATCTTTAATCGAAATACCACCTCCCTTGCAACAGCATCTACAATAACCTCTACTTCAACAACCTGTCAATCACATGAGATAGTAACAATTACTAAACCAATTCCAAATGGACAAAATCAAGTCCCACACATTGTTGGGTTTTTTGTTTTTTTTTGAAAAGCTACTCACTGACTTATACCTGACAATAGGGCAGACTAGATTATCGCAATTTCCATTTCAGGTCAGCTTTAAAGTTTCTACATCTACCCCTGCTAAATCAATGCACAATATATCATCAAACTCTATGTCCATTTGGCTGATTTGTTTCTCCATTTTACCACCTCAGTTCTGAATATGTGGTTACTCTCTTGGTTCTCTTTAATATTATCCTATTTTGACAAGCTTAAATTCACTCTCGCCTATCCACTTAATTAAGTTTGTTTTGCTGTTCCTATTTCTCACTCTCTTAGACCTTCCTGAGTACCCGGAAAGGTGCTTGGGTCATAGGTCGCGTGGTCGGTAGAGGGCTTCCTCTAGATATGACAATGATGACACGAGCTCGAGAACTGATTTACGGCCTCCTGCCTCGAGCTCTGCTCAACTGGATTTGGGAGAGAAGCCTCAATCAGAGACACGACCACAAGCTGTATGGACTACAGCCTGCTCACAGGTGAAGGGCCAAAACATGATCCTCAAAGATTCTTTTCATTGTTGATGATTAAAGTAAAGCCCTGACAGTTTAAAAATTACCTCATGATTCACAGTGACCTTTACCCATGTTTTGTGATTCCAGGATCCTTGACAAGCGTGTCATTATAAATGATGACCTCCCAGGTCGTATTCTGGTAGGAGAACTGGTGATGAAACCAAATGTGCAGAAGTTTCAAGGCTCAACGGTGGTCTTTGATGATGGGACTGTAGAAGAGAAGATTGATGCAGTGATCTTATGCACAGGATATGATTATAAATTCCCCTTCCTCCCTGCCTCCTTAAACTCTGGTTCTGATGGATATATGAAACTCTACAGAAGAGTCTTCCCTCCATCTCTTGAGCGTCCAACACTGGCCATCATGGGCCTGCTGCAGACCAAAGGGTCAATCATGCCAACTGTAGAGCTACAGGCACGCTGGGCCACCAGGGTCATTGCCGGTAATGAGCAACCATAATAAGTCATGAAAAAATATATATTTTGTGATTTGTAGGTGAAGTAAATATAGAGAATCGTATGAATCATATTTTATGTGATTGTGGGTAAAAAAAATAACAATATATATATTTATCATTTTCCTGTTCTTCAAGGACTAAACCATCTTCCTCCAGCTGATAAAATGGATAAAATAATTGAGAGAGACATAAAAGCAAATTTAAAGAGGTAATTATTTATTCACCTGGATGATCATTTCAAATAGGTTTTATTTTGACAGTTAATCTGCTGTCTCTCCACAGTTACCCCTGTCCCAAGCTGGCTGCCCTTAAAGTGGACTACATCCCTTACATAGACACAATAGCAAAGGAAGTGGGTGTCTGTCCCAACATTGCTTGGCTGCTCCTGAGGGACCCTGCTGTTGGTTTGAGGGTTTTCTTCGGGCCCTGTACTCCCTACCAGTTTCGACTGAGTGGACCAGGGCACTGGAAAGGTGCCCGTCAGGCCATCCTTACCCAATGGGATCGTGTGGCCAAACCCATGAAGACACGGCCCATTCCAGAAACTTCATCCTTCAGTGCATTTTTTTGGCTGGGCCTGTCCGGAGGGGCTGTAGTGATTTTTGCTTTAATGGCAATGCAAAAGAAGATCCCACTCTTTCAGAATATCGATTAGATCCCATCGATACCCCACACTCAGTTTTTGAGTACCTCCGTTTCGTGTTTACACTTTAACCTAATTGTTTCTTAGTCTAATTCTTGGAGTTCATTATCATGTAAAATCCATGTAAAAAGTAATATTTTAAATTCTTGTCTCAAACAAGTGTATTTTTTGTTCTTAGATTTATCTCAAAACATGTGCTCTGCCATATATCCAGACATAATTATATTTTTTGTGTTTTGTCCTGTTTTTCAACCAGGTAATGTAGTAAAATGTCTTTTGACAATCATCACAGAAGTAAAGTGTCAGCATTTTCATTTCTCTTAATATCATTTTAAATAAAAAAAAGTCTTTGGAGAAGCCTGAGTGTGTCAGGGCTGGTATTTTGTGATTGTGAGATGATTATTATCATGCCTACATATCATTTAGTTTCTCTCTCACACACTTAAATATGACCCCAAAAAAATCAGTGGAAAATTTGAGAAAACAAAAGTAAGTATTTTTTTATTTTTTGAGTAAGTATTTCTCAGGGTTTCCACATAAAATGTAAAATAATACTAATAGATTTTCATAGGTTAAGCTTAAAAGTCTGGGACAGGATTACATTTTTAAAAACGATGAAAGCATGGTAAACACTTTTCCAAGATAGTTTTAATGTGACCTTGACCTTCATACAATAAAAAGTTATAAGCAAGCCTTGGGACGTGTAAGTGGCAAAAGAAAACAGGACTTTGCTGTCATTTTGTCATCAATTTTTAACTAACTCAACGTTTACTGAGCAAAGCGAGTGACGACCATGATCTCCGCCCCTTTTACATCTACGTCGACAGAGGGGTGTGGTGAAGTGACTTCTGCGATCACAACTTCACACTAGGTAAGATGGCATGCCACAAACCTTTATTAACATTTAACATAACTCCATTGTTGATTGATACAGGTTTACGTAACTTTGTTATTTATCTAAAGACGGCAAAGCTGCTTTGTCCAAATCGGACTGAAATCTGATGCTTTATATTTCCGTATGTTCTTGTCGGCGCTTTAGCAAGTCGATTTCACAAATACTTAGACATTCATGCACAAGCGATGACCAAACAATAACTTATTTGAAATGGTTTGGTTTTGTAACGTCAAAGTTTAAATCATTGCAACTACAAGTTAATGTGTGATTGTTAAATATTGGAGCGCTTCGTGTTTTATTGTGACACGGCTGCATTACAAGAGCTTATTTCACAACTTATTTTGCTGTGTGTGATTTTTTTATTTTTTCTGCTCTCGAGATTTATGACCAACGTCTTTCTGGTGGTCTTTCTCGTTTTCTTTGTGGCGCTTTAACACGTCTTTTACCAAGGCAGTATCAAATAAATGTGAATTGATATGAGATGATATACTCAACATGTTATGTAATATGGCTTTCTCGTTTTGAAAGGGTTAAACAGAGGGATACAAAGTGTAGATGCAGTCCAACCAGTTAATGATTACTATAGCCTAATGCTTGTTATATAAAAGGAAAATGTCAGGTGTGAAAATATTTGATCTCAAAATCAATTTGTAAAATTGTGCAAAGATTTTATTGTGTATTAAAATTACATTTCTGCCACAGAAAGCTGTCAAACACGCATAAAAATGCTATCAAAACGTGCATAATTTGAGATGTGATGGAAATAGAACTGGTGGATAGTTTCATGCTTCGGAAGAGATTACATACATTTCCATAATAGAATGAAATAATATGGATTTGGAATATCAAGGGTGTGCATGATTGGTGACCATTTTTTATAAACTATTCCTTTAATTCAAAATGTTCTATCTTCTCCAGCTGTCTTAATCTGAATATTGTGGATCATCATGGCTAAACGTGTTGCTGTGATTGGAGGAGGAACCTCTGGGCTGGCCTGCATCAAATGCTGCCTGGATGAAGGTCTGGAGCCAATGTGTTTCGAGACCAGTGATGACATTGGAGGACTCTGGAGGTTTAAGGTTAGATATGTCTTTATGATTGGGCCCATTAAAGTTGTGCATATGAAGAAAAGGAGGCCCTGAGGTACAGTTTATTGCAAAGCAGCAATAAACAACATGCTGCAAGAAATTCATCCAATTTGCATGTCCCTCCTTAGGAAAATCCAGATCCAGATCGTGCTAGCATTTACCACTCTTTGATTATCAACACATCAAAGGAGATGATGTGCTACAGTGATTTCCCCATTCCTGCCCACTTCCCAAACTACATGCACAACTCCCTCATCATGGACTACTTCCGCATGTACGCTGACCACTTCCAGCTCAAACGGCACATCCGCTTCCAGGTCAGAAATGAAAGGTTATGATGACACAAACTGTGAAGTTAGGGATATACTGTATCTCATATTTAGCTTGGTTTTGGGGTTCTCACAAGTTCACACGTTTGTGTTTTTGTGTTTCCCAGACAAAAGTCCTTCATGTTACACCAAGGCCAGACTTCTCTCACTCTGGACAGTGGGATGTAGAGACAGAGTCTAAAGATGGTCGGAGAGAGAAGCAGGTGTTTGATGCTGTGATGGTTTGCTCTGGACACCACTGTCACCCTCATCTCCCTCTACAGGATTTTCCAGGTGCAGTACATGTGATGACTAAGCAAACAGAGTGTATGTGCAAAGTGCAACAGCATAATGTCAATAAAGGCCAAACACTCTTAGTAAACTTTGGTGTGCAAGAGCCGTTAGGCCTCATTCATATCCTCTCTTTAGGAATAGACACGTTTAAGGGAACATTCTTCCACAGTCATGATTACAAAAGCCCTGAAGAATGGCGAGGGAAGAGGGTAGTTGTGATTGGTATTGGGAACTCTGGAGGAGATATTGCTGTGGAGCTGAGCAGAATGGCCAAACAGGTGATGCAACTACAGTATCAAAAATTAGAGTGTATGAAGTATTTTACTCCTATTGAAGCCTCCGTTTTCCACATTGTTTCCCTTACTTTAATTACAGGTTTATCTGAGTACCCGAAGGGGATCTTGGATACTAAATCGTGTTGGAGACAATGGTGTTCCAGCAGATATGTTGTTTAATAACAGAATGAGTAATTGGCTTATTCAAATGTTGCCTGTTGGATTCATCAACAATTTTGGAGAGAAAAAACTCAATAAACGGTTCAACCACAAACTCTATGGGCTGCAGCCTGCGCACAGGTACTGTGAACACTGGAAGAAATAAGACTCTGATGATGTTGGTTAGTCTTAGTATTGGCACTTAAGCATGAGGAGGCCATCTTTATACAAGTAGAACAAGACAGAATACATGAAAGATTCTTTGCTGCAATCAATTACATTATATAATATAATGTCTATTATTTTTATCCAGAGTTTTCAGCCAACATCCCATGGTCAATGATGACTTACCAAACCGCATCCTCTCCGGTACCGTCTCAGTCAAGCCAAATATTCAAGAGTTTCGTGGATCAAGTGTGGTGTTTGAGGATGGCACTGTTGAGGATGACATTGATCTGGTGGTGTTTGCCACAGGCTACACTTTCTCTTTCCCCTTCCTGCCTTCACATGTAATTCCTGTCTCAAAGAACAAAGTATCCTTGTACAAATACGTATATCCCCCAGGACTGGAGAAGCCAACTTTAGCCGTGATTGGTCTGATCCAGCCTCTGGGAGCCATTATGCCCATCTCTGAGATGCAGGCACGCTGGGCCACTCGTGTTTTTAAAGGTATCAAACATGACGCTGACCATCTACACAGAAAATACAGGGTGTTCCTATTTTAGACAATATTTTTTTTTCCTCATCATCATCAATTTGGACTGGTTTTGAGTTCTATAATTTAGAGTATGACAACATACTGTAGTACTTGTAAATGACCTATATGAATATGACAGAAGATTACATATTCAGTGTTTTTGTACTTAATAAGCTGTGATATTCTCACTTAGGACTGTGCAAACTGCCTCCAATGACTGCAATGATGAAGGACATTAAAGCAAATGATGAAGCAATGGCTCGAAGGTTCTCCACACTTAACATCTCGCATTACAATATAAAACAGCATTTACACAATTTCTACAGTTAAAAGTATGTATTTTCAGTGGATCTCAATCTTAATCGTGTTCTCGTACAGGTATGTGGCAGCCCAGAGACACACCATCCAGGTGGACTACATCCCCTACATGGATGAGTTGGCTAAACAAGTGGGTGTCCGTCCTTCTATCCTGAAGTTGCTCGTGACAGACCCTAGACTGGCTCTAAACGTCATCTTTGGTCCCTGCACCCCGTACCAGTTTCGGCTGCACGGGCCGGGTCGATGGGAAGGTGCACGTCAGGCCATCCTGACTCAGTGGGATCGAGTCAACAAGCCCCTGAGAACACGCTGTACACCAGAGCCGCAGTCACAGTGCTCCTCTCATTCACTTATATTCTCAGTGTCTGTTGCAGCGCTGCTGTCTGCTCTGTATTACAGCAGAGCCAGTCTGCACACACTCATAGCAGACCCTTCATCACTCCTGGACAAGATCAGGGCTTTTGTTCCATTGCCACTGACCTCACAGTGATCCAGCAATGTGAATCAGAAACATACTTTACATGAAATATAGCACCTTAAGAAATGTCCTTCCATTAAGGTAAGCCATAGTCAACATCATGAAAATGTCAGAATTGACAGTGCTTATATAAAATGTTTGATACCGATATTCATCAACAAGTCCCTTAACATTTTAAACACAGTTTGTGTATAATGAACATTTAGTTTTACTGTAAAATAATTACTTTTATTTGCTGTTTTGTATGTAATTACATTTTAATTGTATTGTTGTGTGGTTTTAATTCACTAGCATGTATTATCGCTGTGTTTTGCAAGTATTATCTTAATTATGCATCACCCTCAGCTGCTGCAGTTGTTAGCATGTCTTTTTTAGCATGTTAATTTGCGTTAATATTTAGCGATAATAGTAATGACTGATTCAATTGTTTCGAATCAAATATTAAAATTATATTAAAAAAAACTACTTATAGATAGTCTAAAAAGAGAGTAGACTTTCATGACAGTTTCTTAATAACACTTAAGTAGACTAAAGTAAATTTTAAATCATTACATTTTAATAACTTTGTGCCATGCTTTAAAGAAGTGTGCTTATTTTGATCTGTTGGCTAACATACAAGCACGTGTAAAGTACTTGATTATCATTTGAACCGTAGTGGCATTCAGTATTTATGTAGGCCTACTTTATTTCAGCTGCATCATCAATGTGCAATTATAAGTTCTTTAAATACATGACATCGAGGTTTCAAAAGAAACGTTATTAAAGTATATCTTAGTTTACCATAGATTTTTGTCAGTACAATCTGCAGGACAATAGAAGTAAATATGAAACTAAAGGATCTACTTAAGAGTGGCCCATCTTAAGTTATATACCATTAATTTGTGCATCCTAACTACCCAATTTGTATGGATGTTTGTTTGGGATTGTACTGTTTCACCAACTCAAGATGGGGTTGACAAGCACTAATGAAAAGAATATAAGTTACCTGGTGTCGTGTGTGTTTATTGCTCTTTTCAGTGCACTCTTAAGATGTTGTTGATGCCTGAATGAAAGGATGCTTAGTATGTTCAGCTGTACTGTGAGATCCAGTTTGCTGAGCAATTGAATAAAGAAACTGCAGAGCCCCTAGGACGATATATATATGAGCTGGGAGGAAAATTTTTATTTCTATGCATTTGCGTATTTTTTATTTTTATTGAGATTCCAAGATAAATTCACATTTAAAAGCAGACATAAAAGCTTTAAAATATAATTCGCCCTCTTGTCTATTTCTTTTTATAATTTTTTTATTTCAATCGCCATGTAGGGGCTTCGTAATAAACCTCAAAGTAAAACTTCTGTGTCATGCATCCTGGGTAACCCTAGAACACTTGATCTGTGGATGTGTGTGTTGTTTTGCATATGATTAACAGGAATCTGTGGGGATTAGATGTGGTCTAAAACTAAATATCTAATGTGTATCAAGGCCGGCCCGTGGCATAGGCAAATTGCTAGAGGAGCCAAAATGAGTGAAGATTTTTTTTTTTAAACCAATTCTTTAAAATGTTACACTAACAGCGATCATCCCACAAAAACAACTATTTTATTGCACTCATGACTCATGATCTTCTCCCTCACAGCCACACTTCCACATAGGCCTACATCAGTTAGGCTACCTGGTTGTAAAAGATGTTCACTTATAAATTATCACTGGTGCCCAGGGAAGAAAAAAATAAAACGGGATAAAGACAGAGGTAATGTGATGCAATGAATGATGATGATCAAATAAACTAGCCCTTAAATGCATGAATGTTTCACTAATCATGATATTCATGTCTTTAGAGATCCGTATACATGTCCAGCAAAGGGCGAATCTCTGACTACTGTACATAGCTAAATACAAATAATATTTTGAGGACAATTACAAAAGAATAAAATAAAGCATATTTCGTTACCTTTTAAAAATTGGAAGGGTTCAATTTGAGCAGATGGTTTTACCATTGCTGTCACCGTCAGAGCGCACTGGCTCATATTTACGATCTCTATATTCTCAAAACGATTGTTTTCAATAACTTCAAAATCAATATTTTGATCATCGGCTGCTTATTCACCACATCCACCATCAAATGCCAGTGAAATTGATATTTCACTGCATACAGTAATTGCTCTGCAGTAAAGCCATTCAAACCAATTACATTTTTGATGATATTTTTTAGTTTTATTAGGACCATCTCGAAATTTTGAGTGAAACATCACGTAGTCATTGTGCATCAAACAGTGCCACCTCGAGGAATAAATAATCAGTGCACATTGAGTCAGTGAGCAGGAAAAACATATTTACACGTTAACATACCTCGTGTCTTTAGCAACCATATACACTTTTTAAAAAATCAGAAAAAGGCAGTCTTTATATTTTATAATTTTTTTCGTTATATTGTTTATAATGCATATATTGAGGAATAGCCTACTAAGAAATTTGGCGTCTAACTTAAAAAACTGAAGGAGGGAGAAGCTAGTGAATAATCTCCCGGTTGGCTAAAGACATGAGGTATGCATTTAAGGGCTCTAGATGAGGTAAAAGTTTGTGAACAAACTATGTTAGCCGAGTCTAGAAAGCCTATAGTCTAAAAGTTTAAATTAGTATAACAATCTCTGAGAGTTCCAGAGATCCGAAATTTTGTAACATAAGTGTCATTTTACATGGCAACACGTTTTAATCATATTTTTACGCTACAGTTGTGTAGTTTTTGAGGATTTATTGTATTTTTTATTTGAATTGGCAAATTTTGTAATGTTTGTATAGGACCTATAACTGGGCTTATTAGTAAAATTTATGTAAAATTCACTTTAAAGATGTACATTTCTCAGTAGGCTATAATTCACGGTGAAAACATTAGAATGGTCTAGTAGATAATTAATGCATCTACTGAATAATATGTTAAATATTTTGAAGATTAAACAGTAGCTTACTGTATGCTAATACAGTTTTACAAGAATACAAGATGTAATTATTCTTGATTTTTAATTGCGTTTAATTTATAAAGTGACTAAGGCAACACCTATATTTTATTGTTTCACTGGAAAACAATTTAAAATTAGGTTAATTGTCAATATACTAACACTAACAAAAATAATAAATAGGTAGTGTTACAAATGTATTGTTCATTGTTAGTTCAAGTTAGTTAATATTCACTAAAGTGAGGCAAGGGGCACTGGGTAAAATCTTTCCTAGGGCAGCAAATTGGCCAAGGCCGGCCCTGTGTGTAGTTAACATTGACCCGAGAAGGGGAACAGTTAAATTAATCTCTGCCCAGGGGATGTGGTGAAGTCTGCATATTACTTTGAAGTGATCATCTCCATAATTGTTTCCCTCGCTGCTTCACGCTTGGTAAGACACAATGCAACAAATCTAACATTGACACTAATGTAACTATATTTTTGTCTGGCATTTATTAGTTCATGTAATATTACATTTAATTTGTTGTTGTTTACTTAAAATGTTATCTGTTAATATATCCAAATGGCATAGTAACGAATTACATTTACTCACGTTACTGTAATTGAGTAGCTTTTTGTGTACTTCTACTTTTGAAAGTCATTTTTAAAATCTGTAATTTTACTTTTACTTAAATATATTTAGTTTGAAGTATTGTACTTCTCTACATTTTAAAACACATTAATTACTGAGTTTAAAAATAAAAATCATTCCCTGGAACTACAGAAGTAAATAGGCTAATGGGCAGGAGAACATTCTGGTGCTAAAACCACAAGAAAGATGCAGATGGACAAGACCGGCGTTATGGTGCAGACCCAGCTGAAAACCAAACCCCGTCGTGTTCTGCTGAAATTGAACTTGAAGGAAATGAAGTAAACCCCTGGCCATATTTATGCTCTATTATGCAGTGTAAACTGTGTTTGCCAAGGGAGACTAAACTAGCAGCTTATAAAATCTCGACATCAACCCTTCGCTAGCATGTAGAGGTAAGGTACTTGCATCGTTGCATTGGTGGTTAAAATGAAGCTTTGACAGTCAAGAAAAACACCTCACACATTGATGCAGGATGTGTGATATATCGTCTGCGATAATATCGTAATGACTGTTTAAACGATGTGCGCTTCGACATTATCAGTATTTTGCCAAAAACCAAACAAAACACTCCTATATAGTGCCGTGGTCTAGTAGATTTTATACTAGATTAATCTAACATATAGATTTTTTTACAACAGATAAATAAACAAGAAGTTAATTAAGAAACTTGCATTTTAGACACCATATTGCCTGTTTTTACTCTATTTCGACAACAAAAATATTCCAAACACAGCCAGCATAGCACTGTTTTGTGTCTCTGAGCAACATGATGGTGTTTTGTTCCTGAATTAATCAACCATTTAAATGATTCGGTTCAATCAAAATGACTCACTTATTAACAGTGACTTGCTGACACCTACTAGCGGTTTTTAATTTCACATTTAAAGTATCTTTTTTTATTATGTTTTTTTTATTTGTTTTATCATTTAAAATAAGTATTCAACATTTTGTCATAGATATCAAAACATTATTTCTGCATTTGTAACTGCAGGTTAAATGCATTCATGTCCTGCATTAAACAGTGTGTAAATATATCTAAAATGAAGCTACTGTGTTTCCTCTGCATTGCAAAGAAAAATTTTGTTGATACTGATATAATTTGCCAAGTAACAGCCCAAATGTTTCTTTTTTTCTAATTAATCGTTTCCTTAAATTAAAATCAACTAGTGAGATTTTTACTAGGGTGTTGCATTAGGGTTTTATCTAACTGAGTAGGGCTTGTAGCCAAGGAACTTAGTTTGACACCTTGGCCTATTAAAGTTTTGTACCCTTTTACTGTTAAAATCGTAAGTTATTGGTACTTCAAGTAAATTTAAATGAGCTACTTTTTACATTGACTTGAGTAGATTATTAGACTGGTATGTTTACATGGTATTTAAGTAAAATTTTCCTTAATGTATGGTACTTTTAACGAGTGAATATTTTAGTAATCTTTCCACCTCTTGCCAACTGGACTGTGGAAGATTCCACTTTACATTTCCATTTTGGTTCTTTGTGAAAAAAAGGTAATTAAATGTATAACAGTGCATGTGCTTGCAACGATTGTTTGGGCATATATAATAAATAGGTGTTTTTACAAATGATTACATAAAGTGCAATTTTTTATTATATTTAAAGGGTTTTAATTTAAAAACTTTTTTATAATCTTTTGTCGTGCTTTAAAGTGTTCCTGTGGCTCAGTGGTAGATCATTGCGTTAGCAGCGCAAAGGTTGTGGGTTCAATTCCCAGGGAACACACATACTGACAATAAATGTATAGCCTGAATGCACTGTAAGTTGCTTTGGATAAAAGCGTCTGCTAAATGCATAAATGTAAAGAAGTACGCTTATTTTGATTTGTTAACTAATTAAACCACATTTATTTATTAATTAATTTTCTTTTTTTTACTGTGACCATGTGATTAAAAAAAAAATCTGACACCAGATTAAGTAAGGGATAGTGCACATTCGGTTGAATATCCCTAACGAAAATTAATCACGGTTTTATTGTAGTAAAAGTGTAGTAACCATGTTTTGTTGTTGTTTTTGTTTGTTTGTTTGTTTTTGGTGTATTGACTGTATAACCACAGTTTTACTACATTAACCATGGTTAAACTATGGTTAGTTTAGCAAACCATGGTTCATTTTTGGTTACTGGTTTAACTATAACCATAGTTTTTTGGTTTTATTTGTGTTAAACCATGGTTAATTTTCGTAAGGGGTATCTCATTAAACATGCTTCCGTGAAGAAAAACAATTCCTGTAGCCATGACGAACAAATTTGAAAAAAAAAACAACAACTGAAAATTAAGACATAATATGTACGATCTTCAGAGGTGGACAAAGTACACAACTCCATTTCTTGAGTGAAAGTACAGATACTTATGGTCAAATATTACTCCATTACAAGTTAAAGTTGCAAAGACAGGGTTTTTTACTTAAGTAAAAGTACAGAAGTACTTGCTTTTAAAGTACTTGGTACCAAAGTACATTTCCTTTTTTATATTTTATTATTGTTGTATGTCATACTTGAATTAGCTTATGCCTCTGAAGCGACTTACAATACATTACACGTACTGATACATGACTTGCTTGTATCATTGAAATAAAGAGCTTTTAGAATGTTAAAAACCTATAGAAGATTTTTTATTTTATTTAACACTCTACCCACCTCCAAAAGCAGCATGGTAGTGATCTCACACAGCTCTGGCAGTGTGCACACATCTATGTGTAGCCATTCATCCATATTTGAACGAGTAGACAGTGAAACAGACTGTCACTGATAAGATTAAAAAAAAAACTTGCTTTAAAACACAACACAACTTAGCTGTATAACTTTACAACGGCAAGACTTTAACAAAAAATCAAAACAGCAAGATTTATTTGACTTAATTTTTTTAAATGCTCTCTAATCGCTCTCGTTGTACTTTGATGTCATTCCAGAACGGTCTGTGCAGTGCTGCATTATAGTCAAACACCTATTGTGTTTTGTTAGGAGCTACACAACAGTTCTTCTGTGGCTTTATAGCCCAAATTTTAGTTTACACAATTTAGCAAAATCAGACAGTATTGTGTCTATATACACCATAATATTAAATTCTATACTATTGAATTGTTGTAAATATGAAAATAACATTTGTAACTGGTCAGCGTTCAAAAAATGCATATAATAATGCATAATGCACATTACCCTACAAAAGTGTGATAGGCTGTCTAAAAAAAGTCACATTTTAGAAAAGAAAACAAATCACCCACTGACTTTCAGAGCTGATACATAGGAATGACTTGGAAGAAATGTAGTGGAGTGTAAAAAAATCATACTTAAGTAAATTACAAATAAGGTTAAATTAAAAAACCAGGGATCTGTCTCTAGGGTCGTCTAGTTGGCATGGTCTCCGCTGACATTCAGGGCTGTGTAGAGGTTGTCTCTAGGTGCTGATCCATCATTAGACTGTATATGGACTGGATCCAGGTGACTGCAGTGACCATCTGATCTGGATACGCACTGGATCTAGGTGTCTACGGTGACCTCAGAATAAGAATGAAACAGACTAAATTAGTGTAAAACATTCTTCTTACGATGTAGCAAGTACATTGGTACAATGGGAAGTGTTACCGGTTCCGGTTGACTATAATTAATGCAGTCTAACAATTCTGAGGTTCAAGATTTGAATTATAGAAATTGACAGTGTGTTTTGTGTATGCAAGATTAAAGAGATGGGTTTTTAATTCTATTTTAAACTGACAGAGTGTGTCTGCCTCCTGAACAACGTAGGTAGATTGTTCCTGAGTTTGGGTGCTAAATAGGATTTGGATATAAATCTAAATAGGATTTGATATAGTAGGTATTATCAAAGAGCAAGAGTTTTGAAATTGCAGTGGACATGAAAAAACTATAAAGCAAGAGCTTGCTCAAATACTGAGCTAAAATATTCAGGACTTTATAAGTAAACAGCAAGATTTTAAAATGTTTAATAGGGAGCCAGTAGTGTTGACAGAAACGGGCTAATATGGGTATTCCACATGGCATTTGTGACCTGGACCACAAAAACAGTCTTAAGTCGCTGGGGTACATTTTTAGCAATAGCCAAATACATTGTATGGGTCAAATTTATTATTTGGACCTTCAGTAAAGATCATGTTCCATGGTGACATTTTGTAAATTTCCTAATGTAGATATATCAAAACTCATTTTTGATTAGTAATATGCATGTAAGAACTTCTTTTGGAAAACTTAAACTTAAAGGAGATTTTCTCATATTTTGATTTTTTTATGCACCATCAGATTCCAGATTTATACAGATGATGTATAAATCTCAATTTTGAAAAATTGACACTTATGACTGGTTTTGTGGTCCATGGTTACATTTTTGATTGATCATCAATGTGAAAACTTTTTATTCACTGCCATGAATTGATGATGGTCAGATAAGTATGATATGAACCATGGAAATGCAGTTCTACTAATGCCAACATCATTTTCTAGCCTATTCAAAGAATGTTGTGGTCGACCGTGTCAAAGGCAGGGCTAAGATCCAGTAGCACTTAATAGAGAGATACAAACACTATCAGATGATAATTGCAGACCATTTGTAACTCTAAAGAGAGCAGTCTCAGTACTATGATATGGTCTAAATCCTGACTGGAATCTTCATATATACCATTTTTCTCAAAGTAGAAAACAAAGTTGTGAGGTTGCCTTTTTTATTATTTGAAAAGGGAGATTTGAGATTGGTCTGTAAATAACTAATTCTCAGGATCAAGAGACTTAATAACAGCCAGTTTGAAGGTTTTTGGGACATAATGTAACCGGACCGACTAGACGAGAAGCGTGCGGATCCATATGCAGGCTTTTATTAGAAGACATGGTCAAAACACAGGCAGGGTCAAGGAAATGGCAAACAGGTATATAGGGACAGAACACATAAATTGACATTATTGTGAGGCACTGAGCTGGTATGTAAAATAAGAGGGAAAAAAGTAACAAAATATTTACACCACTTATAAATAAATACCAGTAATGATATTCAATAAAGAAATTAAAATCAAGAAAGGTTATATTATCACATACACATTTTCAATCAATGTAACTGAAAACTATTCATGTATGCAATAAATCTTCCCCAATTCTTTTCAAACATTGATTACTTTTTTCAGATTAAGCATTATTATTTCAACAGGAACATAGGACGAAAGTTCTCTAAGCCATACAATATGACTTGGTGGTTCTTCTGATTTCCATTGTACAGCTATACATTTATTTGCTGCTATCAGAGCCATCTTAACTAAACATAAATTCTTCCTTTGATCAAGATGAAGAATTGATTCATCCCCCAATAACATAAATCTCAGGTCAGATGGAAGCCTAACATTAACTATTTTGCCAATAGTTTGTATTATATGTCTCCAATAAATTTCAAGTTCAGAACAACTCCAAAAGTTCTAGCCATTTTTAAGGCTTTTCTGTAGGATAAAGTACTTTCCCTCTGTGCAATACGAACTACCTCTGGTTTTGTTTTCTTACAGCTTTGCTCTATTTTCCTAGCTGCTCTCTTTAGGACCAGAGTCAAGATCTTTGACATATATTTAATATTTAAAATTTCACATTTATTTCTATCACCTTCATCTCCCTAAAGATTGTCGGTTGGGGATCATCATGGTTAAACGTATTGCTGTGATTGGAGGAGGAACCTCTGGGCTGGCCTGCATCAAATGCTGCCTGGATGAAGGTCTGGAGCCAGTGTGTTTTGAGACCAGTGATGACATTGGAGGACTCTGGAGGTTTAAGGTGAGATGCTGTATGTCTTTATTATTGGACCCATTAAATTTGAGCATATGAAGAAAAGTAGGAGGCCAAGCACTGAACCCTGAAACAGTTTACTGCAGAGCATCGATAAACAAGATGCTGAAAGAAAGTAAACCAGTTTGCTTCATGTCTTTCCATCTTAGGAAAATCCAGATCCAGACGTGCTAGCATTTATCACTCACTCATTATCAACACTTCAAAGGAGATGATGTGCTACAGTGATTTCCCCATTCCTGCTCACTTCCCAAACTACATGCACCACTCACTCATCATGGACTACTTCCGCATGTACGCTAACCACTTCCAGCTCAAACAGCACATGCGCTTCCAGGTCAGAACTGAAAGGTTATGACACAAACTGTGAAGTTAGGGATATACTGTATCTCATATTTAGCTTGGTTTTGGGGTTTCACAAGTTCACACATTGTGTTTTTGTGTTTACTAGACAAAAGTCCTTTGTGTTACACCAAGGCCAGACTTCTCTCACTCTGGACAGTGGGATGTAGAGACAGAGTCTAAAGATGGTCGGAGAGAGAAGCAGGTGTTTGATGCTTTGATGGTTTGCACGGTCACCACTGTCACCCTCATCTCCCTCTCCAGGACTTTCCAGGTGCAGTACATGTAATGACTAAGTAAACACAGTATGAGCAAAGTGTAACAACACAAAGTCAGTAAAAGCCCAACACTCATAGTAAACTTTAGGTGTACAAGAGTTTCTCACTTTTTTGTTGCATATGAATAGAATTTTTGATTAGGAAGTTTACATGGCTTTCAAAGAATGATTTAACATCAATATGTTCAGTACATGTGTGCAATGACACATTAAAGTTGAATGTTGTACACTTTCTAACTCCTGTTATTGCTGTTGGTGCTCCATGGCAACAATGGAAACTTGCTGCTGCCAATACATACACAGAAACGCTGTTGTGAGCATGTAAGCTGATTACCGAATAGGCAGATCTAGACAGGTGGAGCTAGGGAGGTAGAGGTTTTCAGAGAAATTCTGAAAAGGTAGCTCATTTGAAGCAAAATCAGAGGCCAATAAGCTTGTGCTATGTAAATGATGTGATTGCATGTAAAGGCTTCTTGTTTAAAAAAATCTTTTTAGGAATAGACACGTTTAAGGGGAAATTCTTCCACAGCCGTGTGACTACAAAAGCCTGAAGAATGGAGAGGGAAGAGGGTAGTTGTGATTGGTATTGGAAACTCTGGAGGAGACATTGCTGTGGAACTGAGCAGAATGGCCAACAGGTGACATGCCACTATATCTATATATGACTATAGTGTACACTGATGAGCCAAAACATTATCACCAGTCACTTTCGAAGCAAACGTCTCCTAAAATGGCCACGTATTAAGGTCTGGGTAGATTAGATTATAAAACAGTCAGTTATGTAAGGAAAACAGGTCAATTTAGCTCAAAGGGAATCATTTATTATTTTATAGGGAATTGAACAGAATCCCTGTTTTACAGCTGATCACTGAGTCGGTTCACTGAACCTCATAACCTCAACTCTGCACTGGAGATTAAAATCATAAATATAGTGAAAACCCTATTAAATAGCACAGTAACAAGATCAGCAGTTTAAGACATTAACTTGTAAGCACAAACCCAAGATACTTCTCTTTTCAATATAAATAAGACTTTAGTGGATAAAACACATAATCGGCGCACTCACACATTCATACACGTTGCTGGAAGAGAGAAAGTGAGGAAATAAAGTGTTTAAGAGAATGAAAATGTGATATCCCAAGCTTCTAGCAATGCAGTATGTGCTATTGCATAGACCTGAGCAACCATCAAGCACTTATTTGACCCTTGAGTTTTTTATGAGGCAAAATTATATTATGCACCAGCTCTAGCTTGGAGTTTGTACTTGCATTGCCTTTGTGTTCAGGGATTCCCTTTTGTTGTCGTCTTTGCAGAAAGGGGGTTTCCAAGGTTGCTGACTGGCTGAAATTTCAGTGGTCATTCGTTGTTAAGTCTTGGGCATTGGCTGAAGATGCGAGTTGGTCTGGTTGAAGTTTGAGATGGGCGCAGTCGGAGTTGGACTTGGAAAACTTAACTCAGAACACGAAACTCACAACAGGAAAGAAAATAAATTAAAGTAAAAGAATAACAGGATGTAACGCGACTAGATGGGTTTTCTTCTCATCGTGGTTAAGTAGTAGCTGGCATGCAGGCCAGAGCATGCTGGAACAGCGCTCAAAGAATTCATGGGAAAAACAGCTGTGGCAAAAAGCATGGCTAAAAGCAATGACTAAAAAGCCAAAATGCAAAAAAGCATGGTTTGATGGTGTCCTGCGTTTTTAAACTGGGCTTTTAGACACATCCCAAAATGGTGTGTTGACCAATTAGATATTGTCTTAGTTCGGGGTGTTGCTCTGTTTCTCCTCCCAATCCAGAAATCAACATGTTATCTGGTCAATCACATGGTCCAAACTATCCTGCTCTTATAGTTTTGGACATGATTTCTATAACCAGAATATGATACATTTGACAAAGTATTGATTGGAAGAAACGCTTCAAGCTAGATTTTTCACGCTCATACATACCAAACATGAATATAACCCTATAAGCTATTAAATAGTTATTCAAAATACATACATAATGAGTGATTAGAACACAATAGTCAAATGTGTGGGTTACATACATAATATGGAGTTATGCATAGAAATTATTAGTTTTCATAAGTCTGTTAAGATGATTTTAGGTGCATATATACATGGAAAGGCAGTTTCTGTGCCATTCTGTGGACATGAGAATGTGTTCTGTGAACAAAAGTAAAAAATGGTTTAGAAGGAATTTCAGTCTGTTCTTTGTCTGCTTTGTGGGGGGAAGTCAATCTGAGGAAGCTCATGATTTCTATCATGGATTTACATGTGATGATCATACTTTGCATCTCTTTAACCATAAATCTTGGTTACTTGCCCCAAATTTGACAATCTCCTTCCTGAGTTGGGATTATGTTTCGATGTTCTGAATCTTAAAGTGTCTGATTCGCTCTGATATCCTACAGTTATCATAATCAATGTGTTGGGTGCAGGAGAAACGAGCATGAATGAAGATCTAAGGGGCATTTTCTAAAAGCATTGTTAGCGAACTATGGTCATAAGTTCTGTCATTACCAATACACAGGTGCATCTCAATGAATTAGAATGTCGTGGAAAAGTTCATTTATTTCAATAATTCAACTCAAATTGTGAAACTTGTGTATTAAATAAATTCAATGCACACAGACTGAAGTAGTTAAAGTCTTTGGTTCTTTTAATTGTGATGATTTTGGCTCACATTTAACAAAAACCACCAATTCACCATCTCAACAAATTATAATACTGCATAAAGATTTTTTTTTATCAGTTTGTGGCACTGCTGAGCAGTGTTGGGCACGTTACTTTAAAATGTAATTAGTTATAGTTACTAGTTACTTCTCACAAATAGTAATTGAGTTATATCATTATAAAAGTAACTAATTACCAGGGAAAGTAACTATTGCGTAACTTTTAAAAATAAATTCAGATATGTCAAATAACTTGGACGCTCCCAATATTAAATATGTTAAATGAATGAAATGGACACTAAATAGAATAAATTATAAAACATTGTACGCTAATCTACACAATTTTAATGTTGCTGTTGTACAATGTGAGAGACACCTATCAAATTCAATATATTTGTGTAAATATTATCATTGCTATAGTGGAACAATAAAACACATAGATGGTTTAGAACTTTTAATATTTATTGCACAGATCACAACTGGCCAACAAATAAGTCTAAATATAAATTATGCTTCTTAAGAAATATACCAAAAATAAATAAATACTACTAATAAATATACATACACTCTTTGTAGTGCAATTAAAAAATGATTAAAACTGTCACACAACTTCACAACTGGTAGACATACTGTAGCTTACTTGAAGTATTTTCTTCCTCACAAAAGTAAACAGTTTAACAAGAAGTGCTCTCAATATAATACTGAACAATATATCAATCTAGTTTTAGTTGCTTTGATGTCGTGGCTCCGTCTCCTCCTTTGGTAGTGGAGCTCACGTTATCACCTGCGTTCTTAGCCACTATTTTTGTGGCAGCATGTGACGATGTGAGGTGCTTTTTTAGATTAGAATTACTTTCCACTGACGCGGAGAGACTCTTTCTTCCTGGGCATAAGTTGCACATTTCTAAATATTCTTGCCTTTCACCCCAACGAGTGAAAAGTAGCCTAGTGCTTATACTTCCAGTTTGCAAAAGCTACCTTTGAAATCGTTGGACTTGTCATCGCGCTGACTCCTGGACTGGTCGTTGGTGTGTGCAACTGTGCATGTGCTTGTGTGTGAACACCCGCTCTACACTACTATCTGCCTTTGGTTGGCAAACGATAGAAATGTACTCTACATAAGCCAATCATCACGTTCTCAGACACACCACGTTCACAGACACACCAATCATCAGCGGTTATGTGTCCCGCTCCACACCCGAACACACACACACCAGATAAAAAAACTGTGCAGGTACTATGGCTGAGAGAGACCGTAATTTTCGGATGAAAACCGCTTCAGTGAGCGTAATTATAGTAACGCCACATTTTATTGTCAGTAACGGTAACGGCGTTGTAACGGGGGAAACAGTAATTAGTTTGATTACTCGTTACTGAAAAAAGTAATGCTGATAGTAACACCGTTTATTTATAACGCCGTTATTCTCATCACTGCTGCTGAGGTGGTATGGAAGCCCAGGTTTCTTTGACAGTGACCTTCAGCTCATCTGCATTTTTTTGGTCTCTTGTTTCTCACTTTCCTCTTGACAATACACCATAGATTCTGTATGGGGTTCAGGTCTGGTGAGTTTGCTGGCCAGTCAAGCACACCAACACCATGGTCATTGAACCAACTTTTGGTGCTTTTGGCAGTGTGGGCAGGTGCCAAATCCTGCTGGAAAATGAAATCAGCATCTGGTCAGCAGAAGGAAGCATGACGTGCTCCAAAATGTCTTGGTAAACGGTGCAGTGACGTTGGTTTTCAAAAAACACAATGGGCCAACCCCAGCAGATGACATTGCACCCCAAATCATCACAGACTGTGGAAACTTAACACTGGACTTCAAGCATCTTGGGCTATGAGCTTCTCCACCCTTCCTCCAGACTCTAGACTTTGGTTTCCAAATGAAATACAAAACTTGCTCTCATCTGAAAGAGGGACTTTGGACCACTGGGCAAATTCCTTGACATGTGTGTGTGTGGTGTCTCTTGATGCCTTGACCCCAGCCTCAGTCCATTCCTTGTGAAGTTCATCCAAATTCTTGAATCGGTTTTGCTTGACAATCCTCATAAGGCTGCGGTTCTCTCGGTTGGTTGTGCATCTTTTCTTCCACACTTTTTCCTTTCACTCAACTTTCTGTTAACATGCTTGGATACTGCACTCTGTGAACAGCCAGCTTCTTTGGCAATGAATGTTTGTGGCTTACCCTCCTTGTGAAGGGTGTCAATGATTGTTTGTGGACAACTGTCAGATCAGCAGTCTTCCCCATGATTGTGTAGCCTAGTGAACCAAACTGAGAGACCATTTTGAAGGCTCAGGAAACCTTTGCAGGTGTTTTGAGTTGATTAGCTGATTGGCATGTCACCATATTCTAATTTGTTGAGGCATGGCATGGCTGAGGACTAGACTCACCAACAGCAGGTTACAACATTAATACACGACAAGAAACAAAGGCAAGGACATATCTACTTATAACAAACAGGGAGGGTCACATGACATGAACAATCCAATGAGAACATGACACAATGAACAAGAGAACCAATCAGAACATGACACAAAGTACAAGGGAACAATAGCAAAAAAAGACATGAGGGCAAGGGAAGCATAACACAAACAGGAACTAAACTTAAAAATAAAAGACATGAAAACAAGAACATGACACAACCCATAACAGACCTTACAGTGATTGGTGGGTCTTTGTTAAATGTGAGCCAAATCAAAACAATAAAAGAACCAAAGACTTAAACTACTTCAGTCTGTTTGCATTGAATTTGTGGATATATGAGTTTCACAATTTGAGTTGAATTACTGAAATAAATTAACTTTTCCACGACATTCTAATTTATTGAGATGCACCTGTAGTTCAATGATTTATTGTTTCAAGAAACCATAGTTCCAATGAACATTCACAAACAGCATTGCAAACTTACATGGTTGGAACTTGGAACTACAGCTGTTGATCTGTGGTTAGAAGCATAGTTTCTTGTACTTAAATAGATCATGCTCTTGGACATAATAAGCAAGCTAAGATTTAGTACATTCTGTATCTTTAATTCAGTTAAATATATACATTTCAGTCTATATACTTCATGTCAACAACCAGCATAGTTTTTAGAGTGCACAAGTGCATAAATGTGCAAGGGAACCCTGAAGTATAAAGTTAGAGGCAACCCGTAATTAATCAAACATCAAATAGAGCAAAATGTCAGGAGCAAAACATAGTCAAGTAGTCATCAGGTGCCATGTTCAATATTATTTTATTTTACATCACATGAATGGCCATGTATGTGTACACTGTTTACCTGGGCTAGTGATGGCACCAGGGTGCACTATGGGACAATGACAAGTTGGTGAAGGGAGTGTGATGTTCTGGGCAATGTTTTGCTGAGAAATACTGGGTCCAGCCATTCATGCGGATCTAAATTTGACATGCTAACTACATAAATATTGTTGCAGACCAGGCATACCCTTTTGTGACAATGGTGTTCCCTGGTGGAAGTGTCCTGTAGGTTGCAACTGAAAAACTGGTGAGGGAAGAGGGTAGTTGTGATTGGTATTGGGAACTCTGGAGGAGATATTGCTGTGGAGCTGAGCAGAATGGCCAAACTGGTGATATGCCACATCAAGTGGCCTCTTTCAGCAGGATAATGCTCCTTTATATACAGCACACATTGTTCAGGAATGGTCGGATATACACGATGGAGAATTTGAGGTATTGCACTGGCCTCCAAATTCTCCAGATTTTAATCCAATTGAGCATCTGTGGAATGTGCTGGGTCAACAAGTTTGATCCACGGAGGCTCCATTTCGAACCTACAGGACTCTAATGATCAGCTGCTAATGTCTTGATGCCAGAAACACAGGACACCTTTAAGAGTAATAATAAGCTGGTGGTCATTATATTTTGGCTCATTTTATCCATATTACAGTACATTCTACTTTGTAATTTACCAACCAATGACTTAGATAAAGGGGGCACGAAAGAACCATAAAAAAGTATCTAGGGTGCCACTGGGGTTCCTATGCCCCTTGGACAGTTTTTGCCTCAATTTCCATTGAAATCATGTTCCACAGAAAGACAAAAGGTCAAAATGATGGTAAGAAAATGTTGACAGAATTTTTTATTTTATTTTAGGTCAATTTTTTCTTTACTTTCAGGTTTATCTGAGCACCAGAAGGGGATCTTGGATATTGAATCGCGTAGGAGACAAAGGTGTTCCTTCCGATATGATATTTAGTAAAAGAGCACTAAAGTGGTTTCTTCGATGGTTGCCAGTTGGATTTTCTAACAAATGGAGAGAAAAACAACTCAATAAACGGTTCGACCACAAGCTCTATGGGCTGCAGCCTGCGCACAGGTACTGTGAACACTGGAGATAACAAGACATTGAAGTTAAATTAACGCACTCTCTTCAATATTACATATGTTGAATAGTGCTGTTTTGTATATATGTTTTTTTTATCTGGCAGAGTTTTCAGCCAACATCCATGGTCAATGATGACTTACCAAACCGCATCCTCTCCGGTACTGTCTCAGTCAAGCCAAATATTCAAGAGTTTGTGGATCAAGTGTGGTGTTTGAGGATGGCACTGTTGAGGATGACATTGATCTGGTGGTGTTTGCCACAGGCTACACTTTCTCTTCCCCTTCCTGTCTTCACATGTAATTCCTGTCTCAAAGAACAAAGTATCCTTGTACAAATACGTATATCCCCCAGGACTGGAGAAGCCAACTTTAGCCGTGATTGGTCTGATCCAGCCTCTGGGAGCCATTATGCCCATCTCTGAGATGCAGGCACGCTGGGCCACTCGTGTTTTTAAAGGTATCAAACATGACGCTGACCATCTACACAGACAATACAGGGTGTTCCTATTTTAGACAATTTTTTTTTTCTCATCATCATCAATTTGGACTGGTTTTGAGTTCTATAATTTAGAGTATGACAACATACTGTAGTACTTGTAAATTACCTATATGAATATGACAGAAGATTACATATTCAGTGTTTTTGTACTCAATAAGCTGTGATATTCTCACTTAGGACTGTGCAAACTGCCTCCAATGACTGCAATGATGAAGGACATTAAAGCAAATGATGAAGCAATGGCTCGAAGGTTCTCCATGCTTAACATCTCGCATTATATTATAAAACAGCATTTACACAATTTCTACAGTTAAAAGTATGTATTTTCAGTGGATCTCAATCTTAATCGTGTTCTCGTACAGGTATGTGGCAGCCAGAGACACCCATCCAGGTGGACTACATCCCCTACATGGATGAGTTGGCTAAACAAGTGCGTGTCCGTCCTTCTATCCTGAAGTTGCTCGTGACAGACCCTAGACTGGCTCTAAACGTCATCTTTGGGCCCTGCACCCCGTACCAGTTTCGGCTGCACGGGCCGGGTCGATGGGAAGGTGCACGTCAGGCCATCCTGACTCAGTGGGATCGAGTCAACAAGCCCCTGAGAACACGCTGTACACCAGAGCCGCAGTCACAGTGCTCCTCTCATTCACTTATATTCTCAGTGTCTGTTGCAGCGCTGCTGTCTGCTCTGTATTACAGCAGAGCCAGTCTGCACACACTCATAGCAGACCTTCATCACTCCTGGACAAGATCAGGGCTTTTGTTCCATTGCCACTGACCTCACAGTGATCCAGCAATGTGAATCAGAAACATACTTTACATGAAATATATCACCTTAAGAAATGTCCTTCCGTTAAGGTAAGCCATAGTCAACATCATGAAAATGTCAGAATTGACACAGTGCTTATATAAAATGTTTGATACCGATATTCATCAACAAGTCCCTTAACATTTTAAACACAGTTTGTGTATAATGAACATTTAGTTTTACTGTAAAATAATTACTTTTATTTGCTGTTTTGTATGTAATTACATTTTAATTGTATTGTTGTGTGGTTTTAATTCACTAGCATGTATTATCGCTGTGTTTTGCAAGTATTATCTTAATTATGCATCACCCTCAGCTGCTGCAGTTGTTAGCATGTCTTTTTTAGCATGTTAATTTGCGTTAATATTTAGCGATAATAGTAATGACTGATTCAATTGTTTCGAATCAAATATTAAAATTATATAAAAAAACTACTTATAGATAGTCTAACAAGAGAGTAGACTTTCATGACAGTTTCTTAAAACACTTAAGTAGACTAAAGTAAATTTTAAATCATTACATTTTAATAACTTTGTGCCATGCTTTAAAGAAGTGTGCTTATTTTGATCTGTTGGCTAACATACAAGCACGTGTAAAGTACTTGATTATCATTTGAACCGTAGTGGCATTCAGTATTTATGTAGGCCTACTTTATTTCAGCTGCATCATCAATGTGCAATTATAAGTTCTTTAAATACATGACATCGAGGTTTCAAAAGAAATGTTATTAAAGTATATCTTAGTTTACCATAGATTTTTGTCAATAGAATCTGCAGGACAATAGAAGTAAATATGAAACTAAAGGATCTAATTAAAAGTGTCCCATCTTAAGTTATATACCATTAATTTGTGCATCCTAACTACCCAATTTGTATGGATGTTTGTTTGGGATTGTACTGTTTCACCAACTCAAGATGGGGTTGACACGCACTAATGAAAATAATATAAGTTACCTGGTGTGGTGTGTTTATTTCTCTTTTCAGAGCACTCTTCAGATGTTGTTGCTGCCTGTATGAAAGGATGCTTAGGGTGAATCCCAATTCTCTGTCTTACCCCTTCCCCTTCGTTTTGCGCGTTCACGTGAGAGTAAGGGCTGTCCCAATTCTCGTTTTGACCGAGGGGTAGGGCTAAGGGGAAGGGGTAGATACCCCTTAAAACCATGAATTTTCGAGAGTTTTACTTGAATCCAAGGGGTACCCAGAACACACTGCGGCCAGATCATCCAGAGAGTATTTTTGTCTTAAATAATTTTTTTAAATTACGACAGTCTTGTTTTGTGCTCTACACAGTCCTGTAACTTACATATATATTTGCAACCATGCTCTTAATTGAAACGTTTTTAAAAATCACTATTTTTCCATACTAACATTACATTGCTGATTTGCACAACAGTCCCGCGTTTCTCTGCAAATGGGGATGTGCTGTACAGAAGTGCATTCAATCCGCAACGTGATTGGATGGTCACTTGCAAGCTATTGATTCCAAGTGTCCCCTGCCCCCCATGTCTTAGGATTTTATATACAATATTGTAAATGTTATGAAATGTATGCATTGTTGTATGCATCAAAGACACCCCACTTGGAAGAATATAGCTTCCTAGTAGCGTGGCGATGGTCTCCTGAACCTCGACAGGTAAAACACCCATCTTTCGACATACACACACTTTTAGACAGAGAGTTTGCGATCAACACTTGTCGCCTCTGGTGACGTAGCAGCCAGCTAGCGACGATGTATGATGACGTAACAGTAACCAAGTGGTGTCTCGTTTCATAGGGGTATGTTTTCACCCCTAGCGCTTAACACTCGGTTTCGAGGGACAAGGGCTAGGGGTAAGGGGAAGGGGTAAGAAAGAGAAATGGGATTCACCCTTAGTATGTTCAGCTGTACTGTGAGATCCAGTTTGCTGAGCAATTGAATAAAGAAACTGAAGCATTATTCACAGAAGCATGTTTAATGAGATTACGAAAATGAACCATGGTTTAACACAAATAAAACCAAAAAAACTATGGTTATAGTTAAACCAGTAACCAAAAATTAACCATGGTTTGCTACACTAACCATAGTTTAACCATTAATGTAGTAATGTAGTAAAACTGTGGTTATACAGTCAATACACCAAAAAACAACAACAACAAAACATGGTTACTACGATATATATATGAGCTGGGAGGAAAAATGTTATTTCAATGCATTTGCGTATTTTTTATTTTTATTGTGTTTCCAAGAGAAATTCACATTTGAAAGCAGACATAAAAGCTTTAAAATATAATTCAACCTCTCGTCTATTTTTTTTAATTTTTTTTTTATTTCAAAGTAATACTTCTGTGTCATGCATCCTGGGTAACCCTAGAACACTTGATCTGTGGATGTTGTGTGTTGTTTTGCATATATTAACAGGAATCTATGGCGATTAGATCTGGTCTAAAACTAAATATCTAATGTGTATCAAGGCCGGCCCGTGGCATAGGCAAATTGCTAGGGGAGCCAAAATGAGTGAGATTTTTTTTTAACCAATTCTTTAAAATGTTACACTAACAGCGATCATCCCACAAAAACAACTATTTTATTGCTCTCCTCAGTTCGACTCATGATCTTCTCCCTCACAGCCGCACTTCCACATAGGCCTACATCAGTTAGGCTACCTTGTTGTAAAAGATGTTCACTTATAAATTATCACTGGTGCCCAGGGAAGATAAAATAAAACGGGATAAAGACAGAGGTAATGTGACGCAATGAATGATGATGATCAAATAAACTAGCCCTTAAATGCATGAATGTTTCACTAATCATGATATTCATGTGTTTAGAGATCCGTATAGACTACATGTCCAGCAAAGGGCAAATCTCTGACTGCTGCAATAGCTAAATTAAAATTAAAACTTATATAAAAAAAAATATTTTGAGGACAATTACAGAAGAATAAAATTAAGCATATTTCGTTACCTTTTGAAACTTGGAAGGGTTCAATTTGAGCAGATGGTTTTACCATCGCTGTCACCATCAGAGCGCACTATAACTAAATATTATTTAGTTTTATTAGGACCATCTCGAAATTTTGAGTAAAACATCACGTAGTCATTGTGTATCAAACAGTGCCACCTCGAGGAATAAATAATCAGTGCACATTGAGTCAGTGAGCAGGAAAACATATTTACCATTAACATACCTGTGTCTTTAGCAACCATATACACTTTTTTAAAAATCAGTTAGACTTTTTAAAAAGTCTAACTTAAAAAACTGAAGGAGGGAGAAGCTAGTGAATGATCTCCCGGTTGGCTAAAGACATGAGGTAGCATGCATTTAAGGGCTCTAGATGAGGTAAAAGTTTGTGAACAAACTATGTTAGCCGAGTCTAGAAAGCCTATAGTCTAAAAGTTTAAAATAGTATAACAATCTCCAGAGAGTTCCAGAGATCCGAAATTTTGTAACATAAGTGTCATTTTACATGGCAACACGTTTTAATCATATTTGTACACTACAGTTGTGTAGTTTTTGAGGATTTATTGTATTTTTTATTTGAATTGGCAAATCTAGTAATGTTTGTATAGGCCTATAACTGGGCTTATTAGTAACATTTATGTAAAATTCACTTTAAAGATGTACATTTCTCAGTAGGCTATAATTCACGGTGAAAACATTAGAATGGTCTAGTAGAACATTGCTGCCATCTACTGAAAAATATTTTGAAGATTAAACAGTAGCTTACTGTACGCTAATACAGTTTTACAAGAATTCAAGATGTAATTATTCTTGATTTTTAATTGCGTTTAATTTATAAAGTGACTAAGGCAACACCTATATTTTTATAGTTTCACTGGAAACAAGTTAAAATAAGGTTAATTGTCAATAACTAACACTAACAAAAATAATAAATAGGTAGTGTTACAAATGTATTGTTCATTGTTAGTTCAAGTTAGTTAATATTCACTAAAGTGAGGCAAGGGGCACTGGGTAAAATCTTTCCTAGGGCAGCAAATTGGCCAAGGCCGGCCCTGTGTGTAGTTAAACATTGACCCGAGAAGGTAACAGTTAAATGAATCTCTGCCCAGGGGATGTGGTGAAGTCTGCATATTACTTTGAAGTGATCATCTCCCATAATTGTTTCCCTCGCTGCTTCACGCTTGGTAAGACACAATGCAACAAATCTAACATTGACACTAATGTAACTATATTTTTGTCTGGCATTTATTAGTTCATGTAATATTACATTTAATTTGTTGTTGTTTACTTAAAATGTTATCTGTTAATATATCCAAATGGCATAGTAACGAATTACATTTACTCACGTTACTGTAATTGAGTAGCTTTTTGTGTACTTCTACTTTTGAAAGTCATTTTTAAAATCTGTAATTTTACTTTTACTTAAATATATTTAGTTTGAAGTATTGTACTTCTCTACATTTTAAAACACATTAATTACTGAGTTTAAAAATAAAAATCATTCCCTGGAACTACAGCAGTAAATAGGCTAATGGGCAGGAGAACATACTGGTGCTAAAACCACAAGAAAGATGCAGATGGACAAGACAGGCGTTATGGTGCAGACCCAGCTGAAAACCAAACCCCGTCGTGTTCTGCTGAAATTGAACTTGAAGGAAATGAAGTGAACCCCTGGCCATATTTATGCTCTATTATGCAGTGTAAACTGTGTTTGCCAAGGGAGACTAAACTAGCAGCTTATAAAATCTCGACATCAACCCTTCGCTAGCATGTAGAGGTAAGGTACTTGCATCGTTGCATTGGTGGTTAAAATGAAGCTTTGACAGTCAAGCAAAACACCTCACACCTTGATGCAGGATGTGTGATATATCGTCTGCGATAATATCGTAATGACTGTTTTAACGATGTGCACTTTGACATTATCAGTATTTTGCCAAAAACAAAACACTCCCATAGAGTGCCGTGGTCTAGTAGATTTTATACTAGATTAATCTAACATATAGATTTTTTTACAACAGATAAATAAACAAGAAGTTAATTAAGAGACTTGCATTTTAGACACCATATTGCCTGTTTTTGCTCTATTTCGACAACAAAAACATTCCAAACACAGCCAGCACAGCACTGTTTTGTGTCTCTGAGCAACATGATGGTGTTTTGTTCCTGAATGAATCAACCGTTTAAATGATTCGGTTCAATCGCAATTACTCACTTATTAACAGTGACTTGCTGACACCTACTCGTGGTTTTTAATTTCACATTTAAAGTATCTTTTTTATAATGTATTTTTTTTTTTTTTATCATTTAAAATGAGTATTCAACATTTTATGTTGTACATATAAAAACATTATTTCTGCATTTGTAACTGCAGGTTAAATGCATTCATGTCCTGCATTAAACAGTGTAAATATATCTAAATGCCACTTCAGAGGAAGCTACTGTGTTTCCTCTGCATTGCAAAGATGAATTTTGTTGATACTGATATAATTTGCCAAGTAACAGCCCAAATGTTTGAGATTTATATCCCAGGGGTGTTTCATTAGGGTTATATCTAAACTGTAACTAAGTAATTTTTACTAGTAAATTGTAAATGAGCTACTTTTTACTTTTACTTGAGTAGATTATTAGACTGGTACGTTTACTTGTACTTAAGTAAAATTTCCTTAATGTATTGGTACTTTTACTTGAGTAGAATATTTTCGTACTCCTTCCACCTCTGCCAAATGGACTGTGGAAGATTCCACTATACATTTCCATATTTGGTACACTAGTGATGACAAGGTATTTCAAGTGGACTGCACGATAACAGTCATATGCTTGCAACGATTGGAAGCCTATCTACTACGTTTACGATTACATCACAAAGATTACATAACGGAAAAAATACGATTGAATTGAATGCGTTGGTTCCCTTGTCAAAAAAAGGATAATTAATTGTACCAAATGTGCACCTGCAGTGTGCATGCAGATAATATTGTTTGGGCTATATTAATGAAATAAAAGGCTGTACGTTATACTTAAAACGAGTACACTTTAAAGTGCACATTTTTTATTATATTAAAGGGTTTTAATTGAAAAACTTTTTAATAATTTTTTTTTCATGCTTTAAAGTGTTCCTGTGGCTCAGTGGTAGATCATTGCGTTAGCAGCGCAAAGGTTGTGGGTTCAATTCCCAGGGAACACACATACTGACAATAAATGTATAGCCTGAATGCACTGTAAGTTGCTTTGGATAAAAGCGTCTGCTAAATGCATAAATGTAAAGAAGTACGCTTATTTTGATTTGTTAACTAATTAAACCACATTTATTTATTAATTAATTCTTCTTTTTTTTGACTGTGACCATGTGATTTAAAAAAAAAATCTGACACCAGATTAAGTAAGGGATTCGGTTAAGTGCACATTCGGTTGAATACTTTTGTTGTTGTCTTTTGTTTGTTTCTTTGGTATTGACCTAACGTTTTACTACTTTACCATCATTCAAATGGTTCCTGTTCTAATTAATCACGGTTTTATTGTAGTAAAAGTGTAGTAACCATGCTTCTTTCTTTGGTTGTTTAAACACACAAACTTGTTGTAAATATTCTCATATTTTTTGTTTGTTTGTTTACCCTTTGATTCTCATTTTTTTGGTGTATTGACTTAATGAAAATTAATGTTTTTCTTTTTATTTCATATAACCACGGTTGTTTTATATAAGTTTTACTACATTAACGTTTTTTTTAGTTAATTTATTAACATGGTTAAACTATGGTTAGTTTAGCAAACCATGGTTCATTTTTGGTTACTGGTTTAACTATAACCATAGTTTTTTGGTTTTATTTGTGTTAAACCATGGTTAATTTTCGTAAGGGGTATCTCATTAAACATGCTTCCGTGAAGAAAAACAATTCCTGTAGCCATGACGAACAAATTTGAAAAAAAACAACAACTGACAATTAAGGCATAATACGTACGGTCTTCAGAGGTGGACAAAGTACACAACTCCATTTCTTGAGTGAAAGTACAGATACTTATGGTCAAATATTACTCCATTACATGTTAAAGTTGCAAAGACAGGGTTTTTACTTAAGTAAAAGTACAGAAGTACTTGCTTTTAAAAGTACTTGGTACCAAAGTACATTTCCTTTTTCTATATTTTATTATTGTTGTATGTCATACTTGAATTAGCTTATGCCTCTGAAGCGACTTACAATACATTACACGTACTGAATACACTGACTTGCTTGTATCATTGAAATAAAGAGCTTTTAGAATGTTAAAAACCTATAGAGCATTTTTTATTTTATTTAACACCTCTACCCACCTCCAAAAGCAGCATGGTAGTGATCTCACACAGCTCTGGCAGTGTGCACACATCTATGTGTAGCCATTCATCCATATTTGAACCGAGTAGACAGTGAAACAGACTGTCACTGATAAGATTAAAAAAAAAACTTGCTTTAAAACACAACACAACTTTAGCTGTATAACTTTACAACGGCAAGACTTTAACAAAAAATCAAAACAGCAAGATTTATTTGACTTAATTTTTTTTAAATGCTCTCTAATCGCTCTCGTTGTACTTTGATGTCATTCCCAGAACGGTCTGTGCAGTGCTGCATCTATAGTCAAACACTTATTGTGTTTTGTTAGGAGCTACACAATAGTTCTTCTGTGGCTTTATAGCCCAAATTTTAGTTTACACAATTTAGCAAAATCAGACAGTACTGTGTCTAATATACACCATAATATTAACTTCTTACTATTGAATTGTTGTAAATATGAATAACATTTTGTAACTGGTCAGCGTTCAAAAAATGCATATAATAATGCATAATGCACATTACCCTACAAAAGTGATTACTGATAGGCTGTCTAAAAAAAAGTCACATTTTAGAAAAGAAAACAAATCACCCACTGACTTTCAAAGCTGATACATAGGAATGACTTGGAAGAAATGTAGTGGAGTGTAAAAAAATCATACTTAAGTAAAATTACAAATAAGGTTAAAATTAAAAACCAGGGATCTGTCTCTAGGGCTTGTCTAGTTGGCATGGTCTCCGCTGACATTCAGGGCTGTGTAGAGGTTGTCTCTAGTTGCTGATCCATCATCTAGACTGTATATGGACTGGATCCAGGTGACTGCAGTGACCATCTGATCTGGATACGCACTGGATCTAGGTGTCTACGGTGACCTCAGAATAAGAATGAAACAGACTAAAATTAGTGTAAAACCATTCTTCTTACGATGTAGCAAGTACATCTGGTACAATGGGAAGTGTTACCGGTTCCGGTTGACCTATAATTAATGCAGTCTAACAATTCTGAGGTTCAAGATTTGAATTATAGAAATTTGACAGTGTGTTATGTGTATGCAAGATTAAAGAGATGGGTTTTTAATCTATATTTAAACTGACAGAGTGTGTCTGCCTCCTGAACAACGCTAGGTAGATTGTTCCTGAGTTTGGGTGCTAAATAGGATTTGGATATAAATCTAAATAGGATTTGATATAGTAGGTATTATCAAAGAGCAAGAGTTTTGAAATTGCAGTGGACATGAAAAAACTATAAAGCAAGAGCTTGCTCAAATACTGAGCTAAAATATTCAGGACTTTATAAGTAAACAGCAAGATTTTAAAATGTTTAATAGGGAGCCAGTAGTGTTGACAGAAACGGGCTAATATGGGGTATTCCACATGGCATTTGTGACCCTGGACCACAAAACCAGTCTTAAGTCGCTGGGGTAAATTTTTAGCAATAGCCAAAATACATTGTATGGGTCAAATTTATTATTTGGACCTTCAGTAAAGATCATGTTCCATGGTGACATTTTGTAAATTTCCTAATGTAGATATATCAAAACCTCATTTTTGATTAGTAATATGCATTGCTAAGAACTTCTTTTGGACAACTTTAAAGGAGATTTTCTCAATATTTTTATTTTTTTATGCACCATCAGATTCCAGATTTATACAGATGATGTATAAATCTCAATTTTGAAAAATTGACACTTATGACTGGTTTTGTGGTCCATGGTTACATTTTTGATTGATCATCAATGTGAAAACTTTTTATTCACTGCCATGAATTGATGATGGTCAGATAAGTATGATATGAACCATGGAAATGCAGTTCTACTAATGCCAACATCATTTTCTAGCCTATTCAAAGAATGTTGTGGTCGACCGTGTCAAAGGCAGGGCTAAGATCCAGTAGCACTAATAGAGAGATACAACCACTATCAGATGATAATAGCAGACCATTTGTAACTCTAAAGAGAGCAGTCTCAGTACTATGATATGGTCTAAATCCTGACTGGAATCTTCATATATACCATTTTTCTCAAAGTAGGAACAAAGTTGTGAGGTTGCCTTTTCTATTATTTGAAAAGGGAGATTTGAGATTGGTCTGTAAATAACTAATTCTCAGGATCAAGAGACTTAATAACAGCCAGTTTGAAGGTTTTTGGGACATATTGACAGTAATGTCCGGACCGACTAGACGAGAAGATAATTCCTGTGCGGATCATATGCAGGCTTTATTAGAAGACATGGACTTTAATTTCAAAATAACAACTAATCAAAACACAGGCAGGGTCAAGGAAATGGCAACAGGAATATTTTGTATAGGGACAGAAAACAATGATAAAAATGAAATGAATAAATAAATTGACATTATTGTAAAACACAACTTTCAAGGCACTGTACATAAAGTAATCCACTGGTATTAAAATAAGAGGGAAAAAAAAGTATCAATATATTTCTTATTTTCACATCAACAATTTACAAATCATAACAAAACTTTTTTTCTACTTTTCCCTTTCCACACAAGACAACATTATAACATGGTATTATAGAAAACAAATAAATACCAGTAATGATATTCAATAAAGAAATTAAAGTCAAGAAGGGTTATATTATCACATACACATTTTCAATCAATGTAACTGAAAACTATTCATGTATGCAATAAATCTTCCCCAAATCTTTTCAAACATTGATGACTTTTTTCAGATTAAGCATTATTATTTCAACAGGAACATATGACGAAAGTTCTCTAAGCCATACAATATGACTTGGTGGTTCTTCTGATTTCCATTGTACAGCTATACATTTCTTTGCTGCTATCAGAGCCATCTTAACTAAACATAAATTCTTCCTTTGATCAAGTTGAAGAATTGATTCATCCCCCAATAACATAAATCTCAGGTCAGATGGAAGCCTAACATTAACGATTTTGCCAATAGTTTGTATTATATGTCTCCAATAAGTTTCAAGTTCAGAACAACTCCAAAAGTTCTAGCCATTTTTAAGGCTTTTCTGTAGGAGAAAGTACTTTCCCTCTGTGCAATACGAACTACCTCTGGTTTTGTTTTCTTACAGCTTTGCTCTATTTTCCTAGCTGCTCTCTTTAGGGCCAGAGTCAAGATCTTTGACATATATTAAATATTTACAATTTCACATTTATTTCTACCACCTTCATCTCCCTAAAGATTGACGGTTGGGGATCATCATGGCTAAACGTATTGCTGTGATTGGAGGAGGAACCTCTGGGCTGGCCTGCATCAAATGCTGCCTGGATGAAGGTCTGGAGCCAGTGTGTTTTGAGACCAGTGATGACATTGGAGGACTCTGGAGGTTTAAGGTGAGATGCTGTATGTCTTTATTATTGGACCCATTAAATTTGAGCATATGAAGAAAAGTAGGAGGCCAAGCACTGAACCCTGAAACAGTTTACTGCAGAGCATCGATAAACAAGATGCTGAAAGAAACTAAACCAGTTTGCTTCATGTCTTTCCATCTTAGGAAAATCCAGATCCAGACCGTGCTAGCATTTATCACTCACTCATTATCAACACTTCAAAGGAGATGATGTGCTACAGTGATTTCCCCATTCCTGCTCACTTCCCAAACTACATGCACCACTCACTCATCATGGACTACTTCCGCATGTACGCTAACCACTTCCAGCTCAAACAGCACATGCGCTTCCAGGTCAGAACTGAAAGGTTATGACACAAACTGTGAAGTTAGGGATATACTGTATCTCATATTTAGCTTGGTTTTGGGGTTCTCACAAGTTCACACATTTGTGTTTTTGTGTTTACTAGACAAAAGTCCTTTGTGTTACACCAAGGCCAGACTTCTCTCACTCTGGACAGTGGGATGTAGAGACAGAGTCTAAAGATGGTCGGAGAGAGAAGCAGGTGTTTGATGCTTTGATGGTTTGCACCGGTCACCACTGTCACCCTCATCTCCCTCTCCAGGACTTTCCAGGTGCAGTACATGTAATGACTAAGTAAACACAGTATGAGCAAAGTGTAACAACACAAAGTCAGTAAAAGCCAAACACTCATAGTAAACTTTAGGTGTACAAGAGTTTCTCACTTTTTTGTTGCATATGAATATAATTTTTGATTAGGAAGTTTACATGGCTTTCAAAGAATGATTTAACATCAATATGTTCAGTACATGTGTGCAATGACACATTAAAGTTGAATGTTGTACACTTTCTAACTCCTGTTATTGCTGTTGGTGCTCCATGGCAACAATGGAAACTTGCTGCTGCCAATACATACACAGAAACGCTGTTGTGAGCATGTAAGCTGATTACCGAATAGGCAGATCTAGACAGGTGGAGCTAGGGAGGTAGAGGTTTTCAGAGAAATTCTAAAAAGGTAGCTCATTTGAAGCAAAAT
Organism: Ptychobarbus kaznakovi; assembly: GCA_027422405.1. Classification (NCBI taxonomy): domain Eukaryota; kingdom Metazoa; phylum Chordata; class Actinopteri; order Cypriniformes; family Cyprinidae; genus Ptychobarbus; species Ptychobarbus kaznakovi. The sequence continues at coordinate 33,222,259 of CM049794.1, forward strand.
CAGCAGAGGCCAATAAGCTTGTGCTATGTAAATGATGTGATTGCATGTAAAGGCTTCTTGTTTAAAAAAATCTTTTTAGGAATAGACACGTTTAAGGGGAAATTCTTCCACAGCCGTGACTACAAAAGCCCTGAAGAATGGCGAGGGAAGAGGGTAGTTGTGATTGGTATTGGAAACTCTGGAGGAGACATTGCTGTGGAACTGAGCAGAATGGCCAAACAGGTGACATGCCACTATATCTATATATGACTATAGTGTACACTGATGAGCCAAAACATTATCACCAGTCACTTTCGAAGCAAACGTCTCCTAAAATGGCCACGTATTAAGGTCTGGGTAGATTAGATTATAAACAGTCAGTTATGTAAGGAAAACAGGTCAATTTAGCTCAAAGGGAATCATTTATTATTTTATAGGGAATTGAACAGAATCCCTGTTTTACAGCTGATCACTGAGTCGGTTCACTGAACCTCATAACCTCAACTCTGCACTGGAGATTAAAATCATAAATATAGTGAAAACCCTATTAAATAGCACAGTAACAAGATCAGCAGTTTAAGACATTAACTTGTAAGCACAAAACCCAAGATACTTCTCTTTTCAATATAAATAAGACTTTAGTGGATAAAACACATAATCACGCGCACTCACACATTCATACACGTTGCTGGAAGAGAGAAAGTGAGGAAATAAAGAGTTTAAGAGAATGAAAATGTGATATCCCAAGCTTCTAGCAATACAGTATGTGCTATTGCATAGACCTGAGCAACCATCAAGCACTTATTTGACCCTTGAGTTTTTCAATGAGGCACCAGCTCAGCTAGAATCTGGAGTTTGTACTTGCATTGCCTTTGTGTTCAGGGATTCCCTTTTGTTGTCGTCTTTGCAGAAAGGGGGTTTTCCAAGGTTGCTGACTGGCTGAAATTTCAGTGGTCATTCGTTGTTAAGTCTTGGGCATTGGCTGAAGATGCAGAGTTGGTCTGGTTGAAGTTTGAGATGGGCGCAGTCGGAGTTGGACTTGGAAAACTTAACTCAGAACACGAAACTCACAACAGGAAAGAAAATAAATTAAAGTAAAAGAATAACAGGATGTAACGCGACTAGATGGGTTTTCTTCTCATCGTGGTTAAGTAGTAGCTGGCATGCAGGCCAGAGCATGCTGGAACAGCGCTCAAAGAATTCATGGGAAAACAGCTGTGGCAAAAAGCATGGCTAAAAGCAATGACTAAAAAGCCAAAATGCAAAAAAGCATGGTTTGATGGTGTCCTGCGTTTTTAAACTGGGCTTTTAGACACATCCCAAAATGGTGTGTTGACCAATTAGATATTGTCTTAGTTCGGGGTGTTGCTCTGTTTCTCCTCCCAATCCAGAAATCAACATGTTATCTGGTCAATCACATGGTCCAAACTATCCTGCTCTTATAGTTTTGGACATGATTTCTATAACCAGAATATGATACATTTGACAAAGTATTGATTGGAAGAAACGCTTCAAGCTAGATTTTTCACGCTCATACATACCAAACATGAATATGAACCCTTAAGCTATTAAATAGTTATTCAAAATACATACATAATGAGTGATTAGAACACAATAGTCAAATGTGTGGGTTACATACATAATATGGAGTTATGCATAGAAATTGATTAGTTTCTCATAAGTCTGTTAAGATGATTTTAGGTGCATATGGAAAAGGCAGTTTCTGTGTCATTCTGTGGACATGAGAATGTGTTCTGTGAACAAAAGTAAAAAATGGTTTAGAAGGAATTTCAGTCTGTTCTTTGTCCTGCTAGTTGGGGGGAAGTCAATCTGAGGAAGCTCATGATTTCTATCATGGATTTACATGTGATGATCATACTTTGCATCTCTTTAACCATAAATCTTGGTTACTTGCCCCAAATTTGACAATCTCCTTCCTGAGTTGGGATTATGTTTCGATGTTCTGAATCTTAAAGTGTCTGATTCGCTCTGATATCCTACAGTTATCATAATCAATGTGTTGGGTGCAGGAGAAATGAGCATGAATGAAGATCTAAGGGGCATTTTCTAAAAGCATTGTTAGCGAACTATGGTCATAAGTTCTGTCATTACCAATACACAGGTGCATTTCAATAAATTAGAATGTCGTGGAAAAGTTCATTTATTTCAATAATTCAACTCAAATTGTGAAACTTGTGTATTAAATAAATTCAATGCACACAGACTGAAGTAGTTAAAGTCTTTGGTTCTTTTAATTGTGATGATTTTGGCTCACATTTAACAAAAACCCACCAATTCACCATCTCAACAAATTATAATACTGCATAAAGAATTTTTTTTTTATCAGTTTGTGGCACTGCTGAGCAGTGTTGGGCACGTTACTTTAAAATGTAATTAGTTATAGTTACTAGTTACTTCTCACAAATAGTAATTGAGTTATATCATTATAAAAGTAACTAATTACCAGGGAAAGTAACTATTGCGTAACTTTTAAAAATAAATTCAGATATGTCAAATAACTTGGACGCTCCCAATATTAAATATGTTAAATGAATGAAATGGACACTAAATAGAATAAATTATAAAACATTGTACGCTAATCTACACAATTTTAATGTTGCTGTTGTACAATGTGAGAGACATCTATAAAATTAAATATATTTGTGTAAATATTATCATTGCTATAGTGGAACAATAAAACACATAGATGGTTTAGAACTTTTAATATTTATTGCACAGATCACAACTGGCCAACAAATAAGTCTAAATATAAATTATGCTTCTTAAGAAATATACCAAAAATAAATAAATACTACTAATAATAAATATACATACACTCTTTGTAGTGCAAATTAAAATGATAAAACTGTCACACAACTTCACAACTGGTAGACATACTGTAGCTTACTTGAAGTATTTTCTTCCTCACAAAAGTAAACAGTTTAACAAGAAGTGCTCTCAATATAATACTGAACAATATATCAATCTAGTTTTAGTTGCTTTGATGTCGTGGCTCCGTCTCCTCCTTTGGTAGTGGAGCTCACGTTATCACCTGCGTTCTTAGCCACTATTTTTGTGGCAGCATGTGACGATGTGAGGTGCTTTTTTAGATTAGAATTACTTGCCACTGACGCGGAGAGACTCTTTCTTCCTGGGCATAAGTTGCACATTTCATAAATATTCTTGCCTTTCACCCCAACGAGTGAAAAGTAGCCTAGTGCTTATACTTCCAGTTTGCAAAAGCTACCTTTGAAATCGTTGGACTTGTCATCGCGCTGACTCCTGTACTGGTCGTTGGTGTGTGCAACTGTGCATGTGCTTGTGTGTGAACACCCGCTCTACACTACTATCTGTCTCTGGTTGGCAAACAATAGAAATGTACTCTACATAAGCCAATCATCACGTTCTCAGACACACCACGTTCACAGACACACCAATCATCAGCGGTTATGTGTCCCGCTCCACACCCGAACACACACACACCAGATAAAAAAACTGTGCAGGTACTATGGCTGAGAGAGACCGTAATTTTCGGATGAAAACCGCTTCAGTGAGCGTAATTATAGTAACGCCACATTTTATTGTCAGTAACGGTAACGGCGTTGTAACGGGGGAAACAGTAATTAGTTTGATTACTCGTTACTGAAAAAAGTAATGCCGTTAGTAACGCCGTTTATTTATAACGCCGTTATTCTCATCACTGCTGCTGAGGTGGTATGGAAGCCCAGGTTTCTTTGACAGTGGCCTTCAGCTCATCTGCATTTTTTTGGTCTCTTGTTTCTCACTTTCCTCTTGACAATACACCATAGATTCTCTATGGGGTTCAGGTCTGGTGAGTTTGCTGGCCAGTCAAGTCATTGAACCAACTTTTGGTGCTTTTGGCTGTGTGGGCAGGTACCAAATCCTGCTGGAAAATGAAATCAGCATCTGGTCAGCAGAAGGAAGCATGACGTGCTCCAAAATGTCTTGGTAAACGGTGCAGTGACGTTGGTTTTCAAAAAACACAATGGGCGAACACCAGCGGATGACATTGCACCCCAGATCATCACAGACTGTGGAAACTTAACACTGGACTTCAAGCATCTTGGGCTATGAGCTTCTCCACCCTTCCTCCAGACTCTAGGACTTTGGTTTCCAAATGAAATACAAAACTTGCTCTCATCTGAAAAGAGGACTTTGGACCACTGGGCCAAATTCCTTGACATGTCTGTGTGTGGTGGCTCTTGATGCCTTGACCCCAGCCTCAGTCCATTCCTTGTGAAGTTCATCCAAATTCTTGAATCGGTTTTGCTTGACAATCCTCATAAGGCTGCGGTTCTCTCGGTTGGTTGTGCATCTTTTTCTTCCACACTTTTTCCTTCCACTCAACTTTCTGTTAACATGCTTGGATACAGCACTCTGTGAACAGCCAGCTTCTTTGGCAATGAATGTTTGTGGCTTACCCTCCTTGTGAAGGGTGTCAATGATTGTCTTCTGGACAACTGTCAGATCAGCAGTCTTCCCCATGATTGTGTAGCCTAGTGAACCAAACTGAGAGACCATTTTGAAGGCTCAGGAAACCTTTGCAGGTGTTTTGAGTTGATTAGCTGATTGGCATGTCACCATATTCTAATTTGTTGAGATGGCATGGCATGAACGGACTAGACTCACCAACAGCAGGTTACAACATTAATACACGACAAGAAACAAAGGCAAGGACATATCTACTTATAACAAACAGGGAGGGTCACATGACATGAACAATCCAATGAGAACATGACACAATGAACAAGAGAACCAATCAGAACATGACACAAAGTACAAGGGAACAATAGCAAAAAAGACATGAGGGCAAGGGAAGCATAACACAAACAGGAACTAAACTTAAAAATAAAAGACATGAAAACAAGAACATGACACAACCCATAACAGACCTTACAGTGAATTGGTGGGTCTTTGTTAAATGTGAGCCAAAATCAAAACAATTAAAAGAACCAAAGACTTAAACTACTTCAGTCTGTTTGCATTGAATTTGTGGATATATGAGTTTCACAATTTGAGTTGAATTACTGAAATAAATTAACTTTTCCACGACATTCTAATTTATTGAGATGCACCTGTAGTTCAATGATTTATTGTTTCAAGAAACCATAGTTCCAATGAACATTCACAAACAGCATTGCAAACTTACATGGTTGGAACTTGGAACTACAGCTGTTGATCTGTGGTTAGAAGCATAGTTTCTTGTACTTAAATAGATCATGCTCTTGGGCATAATAAGCAAGCTAAGATTTAGTACATTCTGTATCTTTAATTCCAGTTAAATATATACATTTCAGTCTATATACTTCATGTCAACAACCAGCATAGTTTTTGAAGAGTGCACAAGTGCATAAATGTGCAAGGGAACCCTGAAGTATAAAGTTAGAGGCAACCCGTAATTAATCAAACATCAAATAGAGCAAAATGTCAGGGAGCAAAACATAGTCAAGTAGTCATCAGGTGCCATGTTCAATATTATTTTCTTTTACATCACATGAATGGCCATGTATGTGTACACTGTTTACCTGGCTAGTGATGGCACCAGGGTGCACTATGGGACAATGACAAGTTGGTGAAGGGAGTGTGATGTTCTGGGCAATGTTTTGCTGAGAAATACTGGGTCCAGCCATTCATGCGGATCTAAATTTGACACATGCTAACTACATAAATATTGTTGCAGACCAGGCATACCCCTTTATGACAATGGTGTTCCCTGGTGGAAGTGTCCTGTAGGTTGCAACTGAAAAACTGGTGAGGGAAGAGGGTAGTTGTGATTGGTATTGGGAACTCTGGAGGAGATATTGCTGTGGAGCTGAGCAGAATGGCCAAACTGGTGATATGCCACATCAAGTGGCCTCTTTCAGCAGGATAATGCTCCTTTATATACAGCACACATTGTTCAGGAATGGTCGGATATACACGATGGAGAATTCGAGGTATTGCACTGGCCTCCAAATTCTCCAGATTTTAATCCAATTGAGCATCTGTGGAATGTGCTGGGTCAACAAGTTTGATCCACGGAGGCTCCATTTCGCAACCTACAGGACTCTAATGATCAGCTGCTAATGTCTTGATGCCAGAAACCACAGGACACCTTTAAGAGTAATAATAAGCTGGTGGTCATTATATTTTGGCTCATTTTATCCATATTACAGTACATTCTACTTTGTAATTTACCAACCAATCACTTAGATAAAGGGGGCACGAAAGAACCATAAAAAGTATCTAGGGGTGCCACTGGGGTTCCTATGCCCCTTGGACAGTTTTTGCCTCAATTTCCATTGAAATCATGTTCCACAGAAAGACAAAAGGTCAAAATGATGGTAAGAAAATTTGACAGAATTTTTTATTTTATTTTAGGTCAATTTTTTCTTTACTTTCAGGTTTATCTGAGCACCAGAAGGGGATCTTGGATATTGAATCGCGTAGGAGACAAAGGTGTTCCTTCCGATATGATATTTAGTAAAAGAGCACTAAAGTGGTTTCTTCGATGGTTGCCAGTTGGATTTTCTAACAAATGGAGAGAAAAACAACTCAATAAACGGTTCGACCACAAGCTCTATGGGCTGCAGCCTGCGCACAGGTACTGTGAACACTGGAGATAACAAGACATTGAAGTTAAATTAAACGCACTCTCTTCAATATTATATATTGTTGAATAGTGCTGTTTTGTATACGTGTTTTTTTTATCTGGCAGAGCTTTCAGTCAACATCCCATGGTCAATGATGACTTACCAAACCGCATCCTCTCCGGTACCGTCTCAGTCAAGCCAAATATTCAAGAGTTTCGTGGATCAAGTGTGGTGTTTGAGGATGGCACTGTTGAGGATGACATTGATCTGGTGGTGTTTGCCACAGGCTACACTTTCTCTTTCCCCTTCCTGCCTTCACATGTAATTCCTGTCTCAAAGAACAAAGTATCCTTGTACAAATACGTATATCCCCCAGGACTGGAGAAGCCAACTTTAGCCGTGATTGGTCTGATCCAGCCTCTGGGAGCCATTATGCCCATCTCTGAGATGCAGGCACGCTGGGCCACTCGTGTTTTTAAAGGTATCAAACATGACGCTGACCATCTACACAGAAAATACAGGGTGTTCCTATTTTAGACAATATTTTTTTTTTTCTCATCATCATCAATTTGGACTGGTTTTGAGTTCTATAATTTAGAGTATGACAACATACTGTAGTACTTGTAAATGACCTATATGAATATGGCAGAAAATTACGTATTCAGTGTTTTTGTACTTAATAAGCTGTGATATTCTCACTTAGGACTGTGCAAACTGCCTCCAATGACTGCAATGATGAAGGACATTAAAGCAAATGATGAAGCAATGGCTCGAAGGTTTTTCACACTTGATCTCAAATGGCTATATAAGACAGCATTTACACAATTTCTACAGTTAAAAGTATGTATTTTCAGTGGATCTCAATCTTAATCGTGTTCTCGTACAGGTATGTGGCAGCCCAGAGACACACCATCCAGGTGGACTACATCCCCTACATGGATGAGTTGGCTAAACAAGTGCGTGTCCGTCCTTCTATCCTGAAGTTGCTCGTGACAGACCCTAGACTGGCTCTAAACGTCATCTTTGGTCCCTGCACCCCGTACCAGTTTCGGCTGCACGGGCCGGGTCGATGGGAAGGTGCACGTCAGGCCATCCTGACTCAGTGGGATCGAGTCAACAAGCCCCTGAGAACACGCTGTACACCAGAGCCGCAGTCACAGTGCTCCTCTCATTCACTTATATTCTCAGTGTCTGTTGCAGCGCTGCTGTCTGCTCTGTATTACAGCAGAGCCAGTCTGCACACACTCATAGCAGACCCTTCATCACTCTTGGACAAGATCAGGGCTTTTGTTCCATTGCCACTGACCTCACAGTGATCCAGCAATGTGAATCAGAAACATAACATAGCTTTATAAAATCTGACAACATAAATCGACTGGGCTTAACTGTAACAATTTAAGAAAAAAAGTAGTGTGTGAAATTCTTACACTCTGTGAATTTTCTATAGTAATACTGAAACTGATTTTTGAATTCCTTTGATTCATCAGCAAGTGCCTTCACTTTAAAAAAAAACAGTTTGTGCATAATGTAGCTACATTTTTATGTAATGTAGAAAAAACAATTCTGTATTTTAATTGTTGAAAACCAGCATGCGCTATCAAACTCTTTCACTCTTTTTATTGAGTTACATTATAGATGTACAACTTTCAGCTATTACTGCCATTTAAAAATGTAACAAATATAATTTTAGTAAATATATTTGAACTTTCTGAGCATTATAAGATAAGTATAGATATACTTTTTCAGGACTACACAAGCGATTTTAACCATTGAGCATATTCGATTTGTTCCAAGTAATATCAAAATGTTACTGCATTACTATGAAGAAATGACAGCAATTGTTGTGTAACTACATTTAATTTTAGTGGATCAATGCTCACAGTCAATAATATATATATATAAACTGCATCTCATTGTAAGTTATTTTTTATTGTAACTTGTTTTACATGCTCATGTTTACTGCTGTAAGTAAATGTATTGGCACATGGATAAGAATGGATAGACTATAAAATTAGGTCACTTTGAGGGTCACTATTAGAACACTTATCACGTGAAAGTATGGAAATTATATAATTTGAATTGTATAGGCTATATTTGCCCACAACAGTAATTTATCAAAACATCTTATTTTTTACATAAAAAAGGGTATAAGTTAGTAAATGATGAAAGAATTTTCTTTTTTTTTTGATGAACTATTCCTTAAAGATTATGAAATACAAATACAGTCAATGTCAAAAGTGCAGTAATGTCTAATCACAGTTTAGCCCACTTACACAAAATGTGTAGTTACTATGTTTTACTTGGGAGGAAAATTTGCACAAACCGTCAACACAAACCATGCTGACATTTATGATACTTTCACAGTGCATTTTTAAGCTTAAAATGCCCTGGTTGTGTGGAGAAGAGCAGTGTCATCATTCTGCCAAACATCTCCTTTTGTGTTCCACAGAAGAAAAAGGCTATTGGTTTGCTGGGGGAAATATTTCTTGAACGACATGTTATAATAGCTGAAACAGCTACTCTTTAAGCTTTTTGTAGACAAATACATTTAAAAACTAAAGCTTGGAGTATTCATGAAAATTATAGTTTAAATAATTACATTAAAAAAATTACAGTATATTCTAAAAGTATGAAAATTGGATAGTTTAAATAATTACATTAAAAAATGTTATTAGAAGGTAAACATATATTATTTTCAAGATTAATATTTTTTATACATGTATAAAATTCCAATAAAAATAATTGTATTATTTTGGAAAAATTTCGAAAAAATTCAAGATCCAACAAGAGATTAGACAAGAACTACAGCACCTGTTTGGAGAACAGTAAATATATACACACACACAGACACACATTTATATATATATATATAATATTTAATTTGAACAGTAAATCAAAATTGCTCTGTTGGCTGTGGAGTCAAGACATTACAAATATGATAAAAAAATGAATTGAGACTACAGAATGTCACATTTTATTATTGGTGATTCAACACATCGATGTTTCACCAGCTAAGAATCAGCACTTTTAGAGATTCATCCCCCTTCTGATGTGAGCATAAGTATTGGACAGTTGCCTACGGGTCTTTTTTTTGGGTGAATGTGGAAAATGTTATTAGAAGGTAAACAAGATATTGAAGAAATTTTCAAGATTAATATTTTTTATACATGTATGAAAAAATGATCCTGTAAAAATAAAAATAAAGCAATTGTCATTGGGCATGTTTGTCTCTGAAACAATTTACAGATGACTTAATGTAATGACAGTAGCAGAATTGATTTGTAAGTACAAAACCATCTTGCCTACCAATATTCAAGAAAACAAGCAGAATATCGTATTGCAGTGCCCTCAGGATAATTGGCCCAAAACACAGTAAAGTGCCATTGCTCTGTTGGCAGTCAAGACAAAGATATGGAAAGTCAAATATGATCAATGTCCAGAATGAGAACATGAATTTCACCAGCTGAAGAGCAGAGCTAAAGCAAAAACTCCCCAAAACAAACACAACTGGAATTGGCTCATTAAAGCTGGGAAAACTGGTGATGCCTCATCATCAGATTCATCACAGATTCTTCAGATATTAAAAGCAGAGAATGTGTCATCTTTAATCGGTTATCTGCCTTATGTTCAATTCCAAATATTCATGCTCACATAACACACACAAACCAGGATGAAGACGAGGGAGCTGATGAGAGAAAGGCAACTCTAAAAGATGCTAAAAGAAAAAGAAGTCAATTAGAGCTATAGCAAAAACTAATAATAAAAGAAATGACATTTGAAACCACCAGTTTCATCTCATTCATCTTTTAATCATATTTGTAAATGTCTTGACTCCACAGCCAACAGAGCAATTTTGTCTTTACTGTTCCAATGACAGCTTATGGAGGGGAATATATATATATATATATATGCAAAAAAGCCCAAAGATGCAGAAGAGTTTTCATATAATTAGAATATGGACCGATCAAAAAGACAAATATTGATTTATTTCACTAATTCCATTCAAAAAGTGAAACTTGTATAATGTATACATTCATTGGAGAAAACTGTAAAAGATCCCAAGTTTATTTCTTTTAATTTTGATGATTTAAACATGGTGGAGGTGGTGTCATGGCATGGGCATGTATGGCTGTCTCTGAAACAAGGCTTTCTCAACTTTACTGATGACTTAATGTATGATGACAGAACAATGAATGTACAAAACATCTTGCCTACCAATATTCAAGAAAATGCCACTAGATTATTGGGAAGTGAATTCGTATGCATGCATAATGGCCCAAAACACCCTGCCAGTTCAGTCAAGGAGTTTATAAGGGTAAATATATGGAAAGTCTTAGAGTGGCCAAGTCATTGTCCAGATTTAAATCGATTGAACATGCATCTTCCTCTTCACCAGCAGCACAGAAACTCCCCAAAACAACTGGTCAGGCGAGTTTGCTGCCAATTAAGAACTGGAAAATGATACCTGGTGATGGTCCTTTCTTAGCTTTGGCACTGTGATTGTGCAGTTGCCAAGCAACTAAATAATAGCTTTTAATCTTTAATATCTGTTTATGTTCAAGTCCCAATACTTTTGCTCACATCAATCAGAAAACACAGTGGGATGAACTCACGACTGTGGAAAAAGACCTACTGTTCTTTTTACTTTCATCAGGAACATAACTTTGGACCACTCAGCAGCAGTCCAGTCCTTTTCTTAGCCCAGGCGAGACGCTTCTACGCTGTCTGTTGTTCAAGATTGAAACGGCTATGTCTTGCATAAGTGGTTCTTAAAGCATGTGCAGTCCACTCATTCCCCCACATTTTTGAATGGTTTTGTTCACAATCCTGTCCAGTTTTTCTTGTACACTTTTTTCTACCACATCTCTATTAATGTGCTTGGACACAGAGCTCTGTGAACAAGCCTCTTTTGCATGACCTTTTGTGTCTTGCCCTCCTTGTGCAAGGTGTCAATGTCTTGACAACTGTCAATCAGCACATGATTGTGTAGCCTACAGAACTAGACTGAGAGACCATTTAAAGGCCTTTGCACTTTTGAGTTAATTATCTGATTAGAGTGTAGGTGTCTTCAATATTGAACCTTTTCACAATATTCAAATTTCTGAGATACTGAATTTGGGTTTTCATTAGTTGTCACTTATAATCATCAAAATAAAAGAAATAAACACTTGAAATATATCACTGGGAATGATATATATATATATATATATATATATATATATTCATTAATATAAAGTTTTTGATATGCTATGTAAACTCTGGCACTTTTGTGTACACATTTGTAGGCCTATACTTTGTTCTAATAAGAAAAGACAGTCAAGCTTTGTCCAAAAAGTATAAAGGGAGGGCGCCATCTGCTGTGTCTCACATGTTAAAGACGCTTCTTCAGTCGCTGCGCAGCGCCTGTACGCGGTGACGTCAGGCTCTCGTGGATTGGCGCTCTGCCATCTTTGATTGTGCGACAGGCCGCGGCGCGAGCGGGGCCCTCTCTCGAGCACACGAGAAACCGCCAACCGCGCGTTACTGCTCACCTCACACCGGCGGCGCAACCACTGTCACATACAGAGAAAGAAAAAGACCGGGAGAGGGAGATAAACGCTTCTCTCTCTTTTGTGGAGGTTTTTGTAGGTCGCTAACCTCTCGGCTAGCTGGGACTAGCATAGCACGAGCTTTTGTAATCCACAGCCGGCCTCTTTCGCTCACACACGCTCAAACACACAATACAAAGGGTCTGGACACAGACCTTCTGGACGGAATAAACTATATAACGCTACTTGAAGAGAGAGACGGGACCGGCGAAGACAGGTAAGTTAACGTTAACGGCTAGTCAGCGTGCTGCTTCTGGTGCTGCTCTTTTAGAAGAAAAGACACAGTCTGGCTAATGTTAGCACTGCCATGAGCAACGCCAAATCACGCAACCAAAACCAGTTTTCTTTCCTCTCACATAGGTTGGCATTATATGGGCAGGTTTAGTTTATATGTTGCTGAAAGATTATAACCGGATAGTCTGGGGCAGAATTTGGGGTGAATGGGGGTTTGGAGGCTACCTCATAGGGCCCAATTGACCAGCCATTTTTAACAAATTGACTAATTTTGCCGATTACATATACTATTGGGGTTGTTTGGAGAATTGCTTGGGTTTTTAATTACATGTTTGATTTATCTACGCGACTTCAAACCGATAGTTATATTTTAGCATTTTAAATCTGAAAGGCAAGTTCGAAGGGAAGGAAGGCAGTAGTTACCCAGTGTCCCATTCTTGGTTGTGCAGAGGTAGGTTAGCTAAAGGTGATGGCTCACATGAAACAAAGTACATCAAACAAAATATTTAAATCGGTGCATGCAAATGAACATCCTCAACTTTCACTTTACCACATGCAAGTGTGCTAACAGGCATTCAGTAGAATTGCATGCTTCGTCCCCATCAGTGTTAGACTTATGCATGTGTTCGGTTTAGTCCTGGAAATCATACTGTATCATAATTTGATACATGACGCTAAAGCATCTACAATTATCAACATGGCAAAAACGTGGGTGAAAACCCTGTTGTACATAATCTTTTACTTCCTTCCTGCCCCCCAGATTGATAGTTTATACATGCTTGGCAAGAAAAATACATTTTAGAATAATAGTTTTTTGTCTCAATCATTATTGTATTGCATTACATTATGTTTTGTCTAAACCATTTAAAACTACAGAGCTTTGATCATAAAACAAAGCATTTAACTATCCTCTTACTGATATTATTGAGAGGTATAGAGTGACAACTAATAGTTCTATGCGTTTACTTTAAGTAGCTTACTATACTGTTAAAACACTCATTAATATACAAGCTGTCAGAATTTCATCTTACCTTTTGGACATATAAATAACAGCATCTGCACCAAATTGCATTTATTTTCTCATTTTGTGCCTCTGAATAAATTGAGGCGAGGCGCTCCATATTCTCATTGTATCGAACTATAAAAGCCTGATGTGTCAAATATGATACAATACATAAAGCGCATGCAAACTTTTGTAGTTTTTCTATGAAATTTAAATGTTCTCTAAAAATGTGATTTTTCTGAATATATCTAGTGCAGGTTTGATGGGGGTTAAACAACTTCATTAACTTAATGAATACTTGATTCTTTTGTGATCCACGTCAGAAATTACTCATTCCTTCTGTATGTATGATGATGGTTCATGGGCCTTGAAAATATAGGTCCATGAGGATTTGTGAAAACCGCATTAAACTGAGCAAGTCAGAAGCCTTTGGGCTCAAAGCACAACAGAGTCTTTCAGCAGAATCAGGAACAAGTTCGATTTGATTCATCACAGTGGCAGCTGGAGGGAAGATAATTGTGAGCGTCAGTAGAGGAAGACTTGCTCATTTAACTTCCACTTAAAGAGCTTTACATATTCATAAGAGGAAATGCCACCAGAACACCATTGGTTGAAATAAGACTAACCTTAAGGGGTGCTTTTCACAAAGAAAGAAACAGAGCCACAGGAACAGGAGATCAAGTGAATGATTTAAGAACACTGGATCTGATTTGGGGGGGTCATATTAGAGTATGTTCTTCATTGATTTAAGGATGCCCCTCACAATCTATTGAAAAGATATTGACTTTTCTCATCCCTCAGGGGCTGCAGCTCAATGCCAGTGAATTCTTGCATGCTCATTTAGGATTGTCACTGGAAAGCAGTGATTGGCTTGTGTTTTAGGAGGCAGATGGCCAGGTGATGGGGGGATGGATTGGTTGCTGGAGGTTGGGGTTGAAAGAATAAAGATGTTTAATTGAAATTTCAAATCCATCTAAATCTTTCAGCCCAAGTCCATCAGTACTTAATAAATGAATGTTTACACAACAATAATAACTATTGTTTAAAGCATGAGTGAAATATTTTACATGCCTGGAATTAGTTATTTAAGAGTCACTTTTTCCCAGCCTTAACCGTTTTAGTCTGAGACATCCTAAGAATGAATCATGATCTTTAGGAGTGTTTAGCTATTCATCTCCTGTCCTGGCAGTTTTGAATAAAGAGTCCGTTGAATGTTTCTCTGGCCTTTGCGTAGTCCCATTGGTTGCATTTAACTTCCTGTTACCTTTCCTCCCTTTACAATACACCAGACAGCTTGTTATAAAGATGACATCTCTTGAGGTGTAGAATAGATTGAGAGGAAGCTGTAGGGCCCTATGATTTCGCGATGCTGAAAACATGGACTGAATCGCGGAATCCAGTCATAAAAACGGAATTTACAGTTTAACGCAGAATATCACGGAATGTTTTTTTTTTTTTTTTTTTTTAGTAGATACAAAACGACGCGCGCGAGAGCTCGGAGACGCGCACACCAAACGCGCTCTCTGCACGCGCTCACAGTCTGTCAGCTGTGATAAAACTTCCCGGTGTAGTGACGACATTTTTTGATTCTCTCGCTCTCGTGTCCTGAATAGGGTTGGGTATCGTTTTTTTTTTTTTCGATACCGGTGCCAAATCGATACTTTTAAAACGGTACCGGTGCCTAAACGGTGCCTGAACCGGTACTTATAAAAATAAAAAAACGACCAATTAATAATTGGATTGGCCATTAGCACTGAACACATGGGCCCGGTTTCACAGACACACACACAGGGCTTAGATTAACCCTAGACTACACCTGTCTTTATCAAAAATTTGATTATTCACTTTTTCAAAATCTTCATCTTTCTCTTTATCTTTCTCTCCTTCCCTTGCTAGCTTGTACTTATTTGAACAATGCCTGAGACTTGGTGTTATGGGCACTTCCTCTGTCTGTTTGCCTCTTCAAGATTAATCGCTTTATGTATTCCCCAATTGTAAGTCGCTTTGGATAAAAGCATCTGCAAAATGACTAAATGTAAACCAGGATTAGATCATAGTTCAATTATTACATTTAAGTAATTTTTATAAACGCTCAGAAAAAAAACCATTACTGGGGTGCATCCTGAGACAAAACAAATGCACTGATATATTTTAGGATCAGTCAGTGCAAGTTTATTTCAGTTAAAACAGCTAAGAGTTACATTTTAGTCTAGCACTAGGTTCAAGCCTGGTCTGTGAAACCGGGGGATGATGTCTTTTCCATTCGTACTGGACACTAGAGGGCGCTCTCGCACATAAAACCCTCAGATCCAGTCACCGAAGTAGCGATCTGTTTTTCCACCGTGATATGGATAAGTAAACAGAAGATATAAACGTTTTGAATGATAAAATAAATACAATAAACACTCGACTACGACTGTATAGTTTATCTGTGTTATTCAAGCCATCTCTGGTATTTTCATAATAATTAAGTATATTTATAATCCATTGTTAATCGATGTATTAGCAGCCCATGGGGTAGTAGTAGCTTAGCTAGTAAATGGAAGGTCGTCAGAGCAAGTGCAATTACTGCATTCACGCGCTCCTCAGATGCTCTCATTTCCAGAGTTGTGCTTTTAAGTCAGAATGTGAAAACCGCACCCTCGGTTCTGATTCGGTTCGGTACATACCGGTTCCATAGGTACCGGTGCCATGTTGGTACCGGGTTTCGGTACCCAACCCTAGTCCTGAATGTGGTTGTGACTTCAGCTGTTCATTCATATATAGATATGTATTCAAGCAGATATTTTAATCTGCTGAATGAATAAAACCTCAAGTCACCTGCAAGCACCACTCTCTGTTCATCCCATGGCATAAAGAGTAGGGTGTAACAAATTACTGGCCCTTGCCAATCATGGCCTCCTAATAATCCCCATACACTTGATTTCTATGATCTGTAGCTGAGCGCATGGCAGCCGTCGCATCAAAACCTTTCAATTGTCTACAACTCACCTGCAAGCAACTGCTGTCAGTCCCAAAATATAACTATGAACGCAGCCATAATTTCTATTGATTGTATCACTGCCCTGTAATTAATTTTTCTTTCTTTCTTTCTTTCTTTTTTATTAATTATTTATTGTTATGTTTCTTTTTCTCTTCTTTTTTATTAATTTTCTCTCATTTTTATTTATTGTTATTATTTTTCTTGCTTATGTTTTATTTATTGTTGTATTATTTGTGTAATTTTATATATTTTTTTTATTTATTGTTGTTATTTCTTTTTCTCTTGTTATCATCTTTCTTTATTATATTCTTTTTTCCTTTTGTCGTTATTTATTTTTTTGTATTATGAGAAAAGGTTTGACAAAAAAAAAAAAAGATTAATAACACAATTTACTGTTATTATTGATAGTTTAACTAAAGAATTAATCAACTGATGATAAAATAATAAATAGATTAATTGAAAAATAATCGATAGTTTAGTCGACAATAAAAATAATCATTAGCTGCAGCCCTAATTAAAGCTATAACTTTATTCAGATTAAGAGCTGTGGGTGATTTTCTCTTTGCATTTTGTTCTTTGATTAACATTGATGAAGCAGTCTGTCACTTTAAGACAAAATATTGACACACATCGGACTTTCTCCCAACTGTTCTCGTTCACTTTAAGACATGAACTGTGAATAATCTCCAAGCCGGCCGTTTTTACATATTTTGTGTGTATTGATCGCTTGGCCGCGCCTTAAGCTCAAAGTGTACTTTTGTTGTCTGTTTTAGAGCGCCGCGCAGGCACACACACACACACACGCATTTCAGCCTGGGGAACCGCATCTCTTGTATGGATTGTACTTTCAACGTTTTATTATCAAACATGTCCAGCAATTTAGCAACTGTAAAGACGGCTTTTTACAACAAACGATTGATCTGATTCTGACGTTAAGTTTTGGTCGGGGAGGAACGAATGCGCACCGCTGTGAAGGGAAGGAAGCTGTGCTAGAAGAAACGCGGCTATAATCCTTAGAAGCCAAAAAAAAAAGTTTAATA
Organism: Ptychobarbus kaznakovi; assembly: GCA_027422405.1. Classification (NCBI taxonomy): domain Eukaryota; kingdom Metazoa; phylum Chordata; class Actinopteri; order Cypriniformes; family Cyprinidae; genus Ptychobarbus; species Ptychobarbus kaznakovi. The sequence goes on from CM049794.1 coordinate 33,239,679, forward strand.
TAACAGCCACAGGCCTAAAGTGTAAGCATGTTTTAATGGTTAGTTCACTCTTCTATCATGATTAAAAAGGGCTTTCATGTTGTGTGTGCTGAAACTCCTCCGCATAAACGCGATCTCGCTTCTGAATTGAGAATAGCAAAAATGCATCATAGACAAATGTTTGAATATCATTGCACATAAAAACAGCTGGCAACTCTGCTGAGATAGAATTTGCAAGATAATGTTTATATATAGCAATAATAAATGTATGTGTTTTCTTAATTTCTCCAGTACCGATAGCAGAACCGTTAACGTCAGAGCATATCGATACTCCGGTCTTTCATAATTTAGCCCCGTGACTGATTAAATACCGGGTTTCGGTACCCATCCCTATTCATAGGGCCCTAAAGCTGGTATGTAACCGGTGAAGCTGCACTAAGTTTTAATGAAATGATTGTCAGTGAATGCTGATAACCCAAAGTAAAATATGACCGCTTTCACTTTCATTACACCTGTCTTATCATGTGACTTTGTGTGTGGAGCTGGTTTGCATGATGTTAAGTTTTATGCACTGTATGTATTTGATTTGGCATGAATGTTGCCTTTTAACTCCCTCCCAGAAGTTACCAAGTGTTAAAAGGGTTTGAGGCTTGTTGCTTCAGTGTTCAGTCTTGTTAATTCGTATTAAAGCTGATTTCTAACGGCTTCTGAAGATTTCAGTGTTCATTTTTGTTCTGGATAGCATTATATATAAATGTAGTTGTGAATACTACATTATCTTCATATTTCTCAGTGTGCAGTGCACTGAATCTAATTGTGGATGGACATGAGGTGACCTTGTTGCTTCTACTGTGCTGTCTTGGCATAAGCCTTCACACTACATCAATTATGAATGGAGCCCCATGTGGTAGATTGGCGCACCCCCTCCCCTTACTGTCACTTCACCATCTACACTGACATCGCCATGGCAACGTGATGGGCTTCATCGATTTGAACCATTGGGATTCAAAGATGTAGAGTTCTGTCTGCCTTTGCAGTCCATCTCATTCAAAGACATGCAATTTGTAGGTTGATCAATGTTTTGGAACTGTTAGTGTTTGTAATAAATTCAGCACATAAGATTCTGCCTTAACCAGGAATTAGGAAAGTTTGATAAAAGCCTGATTGTGCACTTAATGCTTGAGTTATTCTCTGCATGTTGGGGGCATGGCCTTGAATAAACCTTCCAGTTTGAATCTACTGAATCTAATTTAGTAATGTTTGTGAAACTAGTATAAAGGCTATCATTCGCATATGCTGTTTTGGGGGAGTGTTGCTTTCTCACATGTACATTTATCTGTTTGTCTCTGTAGTTGCTCAACAATGGCTCCTGGTGTTGCGATGTAGCCTGCTCTTAAGCCTGACTGGTGAAGGCCTGCACGATATTGGAAAAAACTCACATTGCGATATTTTGTGTTTCTGCTATATATATTGCGATAAGGGGGGGGGACCAGATGACTTAAGCTCTATTTGGAAAAAAAATTATCAACGACTGGGGTGATTTTGTAGGTGAGTAGATCAGCATAGAAAATAAACACACTACAAACATAGATAAATATAATAGAACAAAGATGTAAATTAAATAAACAGTGCTTATTTTTCCAATAAGTCTATTTGATACGTGTTGAGTAATCAAATGTAAAATAACACTGCATAGTCTTAACTGTAAATTAAATCCAATAAATTTGTTAAAGCTACAAAAATGTATTTTTCTTAACATTCATGACACAGAAAGCCTTATGCTGGGTACACACTATAAGATTTTTAAAATCTTATAAGATCTTTAAAATGTGAGCGACACAAACATGAGGACAAAAAATCCTAGATTTAACTGTTTTGCTACAAATTTCCACAAATTGACAAGCTGATCCTCAATCTCTGCTGTCCAAATGCTTTTGTGCTGCGCCATGACTGTTTATGCTTCCGTCTTCTGTCAGCTGGCTTTCTGATTGGACAGTTTCGTTTCGAGATCGGGGTGCCGCCGATGGTTCTCCGAGGAGATTCAGTCACTCTTTTAACATGCCTCACACCACAGGAAAATCTGATAAGATAATCTTTAGAACCACCAAGATAATCGGGACATTACCTAGGATTGTCAGAAAGGGAGAAATAGGCCCAAAATCAACCCGATTATCTTGTGGTGTGTACCCAGCTTGAGGAACATTAAACTGCTGTGAACCAATATACTATCCATTTTCTTTATCAATTTACCTTCACCTACGCCATAACAGGGCTCGAAATGAACTTTTTTTACTTGGTAGGACTGGTGCTCCCAACTTTAAGAAGTTAGAAGCACCAGCAAAAATGTAGGAGCACCCAGCAAAAATTAATGAGCACCACAACTACGAATGCTATATTAACAGATTTCATCTTTACATTCTTAACTTTAATGCAGATTTTAGATTGCTGTCAATCACCCAGTCACTGCTTTCCACTGTCTGGTGACGCAGCTCCGGCACGAGCAGATAAGCTATGACCAGCTCCATTATTTGTAACTTTAGGTGTTTTACAAAAGAAATCTGTCAGTATTTCTTTTCATTTTCTCTCTTCTTCAGCCCTTTGCTGTTCTGCGGTAGTTAGCTCCCTGTCACCTGACAGCGGAAAGTAGTGACTGAGTAATTGACTGGTTAATATTAGCAATCTAAAATCTGCATTAAATTTAAGAATGTAAAGATGAAGTAATGTAACGTTTGATAGAACGGCAGACAGGTCACCGTATCGGCACACAGAAGGCACATGACTGTGAACGTTTTTAGAGAAAAGAAAACAGGTCTCACTACAACAATTATATGCACTTGCACAAATGCTCCTAAATCTAGTTTGTAGTCGCACAGATTAAATTATGGGAGCATATGCGACCAAAATGGTCGCAATTTCGAGCCTTGCATAAGCAACTCTTTTTACAAGGATACCTGCAGAGACATGCATTTTGACATAATTTCACATGAATGTGTTATTTCAGGCACAAATATACGCGGAAGTGAACGGAATTCAGTGTTCACGTGCAACTGCGTGGCTCTCACCGTGTTTACACCAGACGCGAGTAGCATGGTGCAACAAAATACTATAGAACCCATTATAATCAGTGATGCTGTCTACACTGGATGCTGCGCGACTAACAAATAAATCCCTCGTCCTTTTTATGATGTACTGACACGGAGTTAAAAGTATTTGCAACCTTCGCTTTGTCGCGTCCAGTGTAGACAGCGCGGGGTGGCGCGATGCAGCAGATGTCGCAAAGACAATCAGTATAAATGCAACGATCAGTATACTAAAAATAGCAAATTCTGCGATGTGCACATCGCGATATCGATGCTGAAACGATATATCGTGCAGCCCTACTTAAAATTCTGCAGGTGGAATATTAGAGAAAATATCTGGTTCACCATCTGCTCACTGAATATTTTATTTCTTGTGCTCTTCTAGGGGCTGGTTCTGAGGGGTGAGGCCGCAGGACCAGACTCGATGAGTTTCCAGCGAAATGTCCGAGAAGTCAGGGCAGAGCACCAAGGCAAAGGATGGCAAGACCAAGTATGCAACCCTTAGCCTCTTCAACACGTACAAGGGCAAGTCTCTGGAGACCCAGAAATCTGCAGGTGAGTCCACTGACCATTCTTACAAACAAGCTGTTGTTAATTACTGAGTTCCCTGTGGTGGGATGAATCCCTTAATAGCTGTCAAGAACTTGTTCAGGTTACGTTTCACCCCAAAACCTAAAATGTTGAACTGCTTTTTGCATAAAGACAATGGAGCAAACAGAAAAATGCTTGCATTCAAATAAATTCAGTAACTTTTAAAACAGACAATCTATAGACAGTCTTGCCAGATTGTGGGACTTGCACATGACTTGGGTACTTGTAATGATTTGCTCTCTAACTCTTAAAATTAGAATGGTTCATTGAGTAGAGTGTCAAGTGATTCACTAGAGTCTTTGAACTGTCATTCATTGAGCTCTCCGATCAGCCTCCTTCACATCACTGGATCAAATAAGCAGCCTTTGTCCACTCAGTTACTGCTGTGCATTACTATGAGCTCAAAGATAGAGAGACTGCCCAAAGAACATTTGTTGTAAGATTACTGCTCATATTAGCAATATTCCTGTACAAATGATGTTCATTTTATTGCGTATTATTGCTATTTTGTTGGTTTTGATTGCATTTATTGTCGTCATTTGTACATTTACATTTATGCATTTAGCAGACGCTTTTATCCAAAGCGACTTACAGTACATTCAGGCTATACATTTGTATTGTCAGCATATGTAAGTCGCTTTGGGGGGAAAAAGAGTCTGCTAAATAGGGCTGCGTGATATATCCATTTTTTTATATCTCGATATTTTCAAAAATGTTACGATATTCGATATATATCTCTGTTTGCATTTGCTTTTAAATAATAAAAAAAGCCCCCCAAAAAACTATTTATATAGAACAGCTATTGTTACAAAGTAAATACAAAACGTTTAGTGCAAATTCAAGCATTAAAAAAAACATCTAGACCAAATGATCATTGCTTTTTATTGAATGTACACATGTAAGTAATGCAAAACAAGTACAGAACGTGCATTGTCAAATTTTTTAGTGCATGCAATTGACAATTTACACTGTGCAACTGGGGGAAATAAACTGGGATGAATATATTGCAATATATTTGCTAATATTCAAAATATCGCCCAGCCCTACCGCTAAATGACTAAATATAAATGACCTTTGGTCAGAAAACTGAAATGTCTTTCTTTTCTTCTACTTAGTTGCTGCCAGACATGGGCTCCAAAGTTTGGGCAAAGTTGCGTCCAGTCGACGCATGCCCCCTCCGGCTAACCTGCCCAGCCTAAAAGCTGAGAACAAAGGCAATGATCCCAACGTTAGCATCGTACCCAAGGACGGCAGCGGATGGGCCTCCAGACAAGATCAACCAGGAGACGAACGGTAAAACTCCACCCTCTTAAATGATAGGTGTAGTTACTATTGAAAGATCAGTTTTGGATTTTCCGGACATACTCTTTTGAATTATCCTGTGTGTTTTGCAGTCATTAGGTTCCACTGCCACTTTTTATATATTTTTTAAATGATTGTAGGCAACAAGAGACCCCTCCACCACAGCCAAAGCCAACTGTGCCCCAGACCTCTGATGCCCCTCTGGGAGGTAGCCGCTCCTGGGCCAACAACAAACAGTCTGGGCAGGTGGACGGTAAGCCATTTCCTCTGTAAACCTTTTCGTTGTTCACTCTCAAAATGCTACTCGGTGAACTGTAGATCCTTATCTAAACAAATTTAAGCTGCAGATTTATCTTAATTATCTTGAATTTTGAACTGCTGAAGTCAAGTACTTAAGTGTCATTGTGTCTACAGGAGCTCCTCAAATGAGCAGTCAGTTCCATCATGAGTTTCCAAGTCTGCAGGCGGCGGGTGAAGCGGAGAAATCAGGCGATCAGGAAGATGAACCCTATGGGCCGGGCCCCAGCCTCAGGCCTCAGAGTATGACCATCATCCTATACGTTTTCTTATGAGATTTGTGTAACCTATTGGTTGCAACTGTGTGGGGAAAAAAAGATATTCAGCAATTTCTTAATGAGAGTTCTTAAATATAATTATCACCCTCACTCTGGCCTTTCATCTCTATTACCACTCAGATGTGGGTAGCTGGCGGGAAGGTGGAGGCAGGAACTTAAACATTGCTCCCAGCCCCTCAGAGACCGATGGTAAGCCCTCTGAGGAGTTAGGGGTGGGTCGAGGCACACCATCTCCCTCTGGGGACTCCGATGAGGCAGGGAAACCCTCTGCTGGGGAGGGCAGAGAAAAGAGAGATGCCAGAGACAGGCTCCCACCTACTGCCCCTCAGCATAAACTTAATGGTGGCCAGCAAACGGCAAGAGGAATGTCATCTCAGTTCCATGCTGCCCAGTTCAGGAGCATGATGCCACCATATGTGAGTGATTTAGCCTTTTTGTAATTTAATCTGCCTTCTGAAATGTATTGTTTTATTTGGTACTGATTTTGTGAATTGTATTTGGCAGTAGTGTTGGGCGATATGGTCATTTTTCATATCGTCATATCCCCAGCCTGTGAGATCGCCGATACATGATATTATCAAGCGTGGGTGGGTAGGAGCAAGAGAGAGACTCTTGTCATAGGCTATTTCATAACTATTTGGTGATTTTAAACCGTGCGTGTGTGTAAAAGAGAGAGAGAGCCTGGAATTACCAATAACCAAAATAATATATTTTCAAACATACTGAAAAACTAACATGTTAAATATATAAAATAGCTAGTTCATATTCGGCTACAGCAGTCATATATCGGTTTTAGGGCCGCAAGTCCTACTGTGACAAGTTTGCTGCATCGGCTTGGAAGTTATCGGTCTAAAAATCAGTCAAGGTGAAAATCAAAAGTAGTTTTATTTTAAAGAGCAACAGTTTAACACTAAATATTGCACATAAACGAACACGTTAAAGATAAAAAGTATTTTCAGGTAAGTTAATATTTTTGGAGTAAAGTTACATTAAACTGAAAGGCTATATCAGTCATACTACAGCACTCTGGACCGCGCGCCCCTTGACGAGGCCTGTTTTAGACTGATAACTTATTAACTGCATATTTTTTTACAATAACAATGATGAAGAATATGCATCAATGTTTTTTGTTGATGTGCTGTAAACAAAAAATGAAATGCTGCCGGTGCGGTTTCATCATGTTCATTCATAGCTCTAAGGTGTTCAAGATGTCTAAAAGATGTCTCTTTGCACTCTTGTCCTAATTTGTAAATAAAGATTGTCACCCTGCAGTTCAATTATGAAGTTGGCTTAGTTTTAGAGTCAGTTTTTAAAACATTTCCAATGAGGAGGAGAAGCCTAAAGGCCCGGGTATACTTCACTTTCCGCGTTCCGTTCCGTCTCGCAGCTTTCAAAGTATACTCAGCAGCAGAGGAGTGCTGAAGGGCCATCTGCATGGTCTCAAATTGCCTGCACGCGGACGGGATGCGCGGCTGTTCATAAGCCGTCTTGATGACGAAAATGACTTAATGCGGACGGTGCACGGATGTGGATGGCCGAAGTATACTTTGGCCTTAATCCTCATTTGCGCCTGTGTGTGAAGTGCGGCGCTGAGGTGAAATAGCGGGGCAATTTGATAGCCCAATAATAATAGGCTGCCTAATATTATTAATAATAGTTTTATACATTAATAGGAGAATGAGCATAATATCGTCTTGACTATCAACAAAGACACTTGCTCTGACTTTCGTCGATACACTATTCTATCGGCACAACCCTATTTGGCAGTGCTATTTTAATGTGTGCTTTATCTTTTCAGATGTTCAGTGCTTACCCTCGAGGGCCCTTTCCTCCTGCACAAGGCAGCGTTAGGTACCCTGGACAACAGGAGATGTCTAAGTAAGTGATCCCATAAGGTCTGAACTTAAATGGCTTAAGATCTAGAAGCTAAGGTTGAAAGACAGTGTTACTTAGTCCTTTCTTTTAGTTTCCACAAATAATTTATTTTGATGAATCTGAAGTATTTATGCTAGACGGTGCTTTCTAAAGTTGAAGTTACAGTTCTAACTAGTTATTGACCTGAATTTGTCTGACGGGTTAAAAGTGAAAGTGGAAGCAGTTTAAAGTGAAATTTTATTGATCAAGACAAGCAAACTGGTATTTTGGAATACTTCCAGGACATTAGAAGCTTTGTGAATTCTAGCTTTTTCCACATTTCTCTTTTCTCTGCTTAGGGGTCCACGGCCTGGTGGAAGACCTACCCAGCCTCCCTCCCAGTCATGGCTGCAGGATCCAGACAGGCCATCAATTGTTAGTGCCACTGAACTAAAAGAGCTAGACAATCTGGACACTGATGCTGATGAGGGTTGGGCAGGTGAGAGTGACAGTTTGATGTTTTATTTTGTTTCCTTTTGTTAAAAAATTTTTTATTCATGGTTTACAGAAGGGTTGGGTGGTAAAGAATGTACGTTGTAGGCTTCCCAGGGTAGTGAGTATTATCAGTATTACGTGGTGGTCTGCCATATGCCATTTAAATGACATGCCCACCATTGTCCTTTAAAAAAAAAAAAAAAATAAAAGGTATTGTTTAGTTAAATAATAGACATAATTATAAACTGAAAGCTTTTGTTTTATTAATTTGTGGCCACATACTAATTAGGGGTGTAATGGTACGTGAATCGTGTATCGAACGGTTCACAGGCAAGTTTCAAATGGAAGTGATCATCCCTATCCCCTTGGAGTGGGACTTTGGAGTGAGTCGTTTGGAATGCACTTGGCAAATGGAGCGATCTAATTTCCTAATCTTCAGCTGGGATGTTCCCGTGACAGTGCAGCATGGTGTGCGTCAACAGATGTCGCTGTTTTAATGTCAAATGTCTTTTTATTGTTTGCATAACTCATTTTTCCCACTGGTCGCACTTTTGCGACTAACTTTCTCAGTTGGTCAATGCATGCTGATGAACTTTTATCATAGTTTAAAGTTATATGGTAACGAAAGTGTTCAATATTCAACCCGTTCTTTTTCATCAGTTTTATTTGTGATTTAAAGTTTGTGAACAGGAATTCTTTTTTTGTGCACTTTCACTCGATCTTGGGGTCACGTTTTACAAGAAAAGATTATATCTATACACCTTTCACTTTTTAAGACTAAAACAAAAGATGGATTCATTGTTATCCTTAATTAAAAAGCACAACTCCAAGAAAACAGTAGGCTGCAATGACAAACTGTCTTTCTTAACATTTATTGACAAAAACGAATAAGACAAGGAATGGCATAGGACACGTCACATGCTGTATTATAATACCGACTAATAAATTACAGAATGTTTAGCAAACTGAGAGGAATCAAATAAATAATATAAAAAAAATTAAGTAAAGCCTCCATAGGGTAACGTGAGATAAACAACAAAGATAACAAGCTTTTAAAAAAAAACAAAAAGAAAAGTAAAACTAAACTGGCTGTCGCTGACAGGACTTTTTTTTTCTACAAGAATACCAACATGTTCACCTTCTCTGGTTTAAGAAGCGGTCTTTTACTTTAGTTTGAAAACCAAATCCCCCATTGCGCCCCGTCCGCTGTGCGCACCTTCGCGCTCGTGCTAAACCAGACTCCACCCATGAAGCGCTCTTGCTGAAAGCGCCTCTCTTCACGTGATCAGTGTAATCTGACTCCTGCTACAATGTGCCACTGCACGCTGTATGAAGCATTGATTAATAAATTGACTATGTATTTTATCTGCGCCATAAATATTTCTATATAACTTAGCTGAAATGTTTAAGTGTAGAATCCACATAAGGACAGGGAAGTCGTGGCCTAATGGTAGAGTCGGACTCATAATCGAAAGGTTGCGAGTTCGAGTCTCGGTCCGGCAGGGATTGTCGGTGGGGGGAGTGAATGTACAGCGCTCTCTCCACCTTTCAATACTACGACGAGATGCCCTTGAGCAAGGCACCGTACCCCCAACTGCTCCCCGGGCGCCGCAGCATAAATGGCTGCCCACTGACAAAAACTGCACACAGGCTGAATGTGAATATAAGTCTCTGTAAATCCACTCTCTGACACTAAGTAGCAGTTATAGAAAAGCTGAATTACAGCTGATTCCCGTAAACTCCGTGGACAAAGCAGTATTGCGATTCAAGAACACTTCCTTTAGGTATTACATGGAGTGAAGATGGAAAAAAAAACACATCAAATAGTTTCTGAAGACAGTCAGTACCTTCAGAGGTACATTCATATAATTAATTAATATATTCTTTTGGATAATTCCCTCAGCACTCTTTTAAATCCTCCCAGCTTTTCCGCACTATTTTCACTCAAAGCTAAACTACTCTTCGTGCTGTGAGCATGTGAGACTGTTTTTTAAAACTGTGTTTTATGCTGGACAGTATTTATTTATCGTGGTAATCGAATACAGTTTTAATGATGATAATTAAAATATGAAATGGTAATACTAAGTGCGGAATTTTATCACGATTTATCAACAAACCGGTAATCGTTATATCCCTAGTTATGAATACTTTTATATTCAATTGGTCATGGAAGTAAATCAGAAGATAAAATTAATCAGATAAATTGATTATAAAGTTCATAATAAGTTGGTTTATTAGCCATTTCCATATTAAATTTTATATTTAAACCATTTGTTAATTGAGTCACCATTTTTGTTATTATTTAGGTGCTCAAATGGAAGTTGACTATACTGAGAAATTGAACTTTAGTGATGATGAGGAGAACCATTCGGCTAAGGAGAAAGGCAACAACTGGTAAGCACTCGTCTTTGTGGCTTATTTTATACAGAATTCTTTGGGCACAGTGAACCTATAAAACTCTTTCTTGCTGAAACACAGGGAGTGGATGACTAAAGTTGATCGCATGCGGTCAAGAAACACTGATGTTCAGGAGGGATGGAAGGAAGGAGAAGAGGAGAGGCGTGACCGCAAGAGCTCATGGGCTGAAAGTGGAGACCCCAGGGCTCCCTCCCCTGGCAATATTGTCCATTATAGCAAGATGGTTCCTCCACAAGAACAACAGGTAATGGTGTGCATTACCACAATTGACCCTTCACAAAGAGCTTGATTGACAGGCAATCTTACCATTCATAACGCCAAATCTGCCATCTTGGTTAGCAAACAAATCACACAGGAGAGCAGATTAAATTTGGTGGACTTGAACTTTAAAAATTGGTGTATTGACTAAAGCTGTCAATTTTTTTTTTTTTTATTTTGACTATTCGTCGAATTTAAAATATAAATCCACATTCGAATGCAAAAACACTGCATTTGAATTTTAGATGTGCGTCAGGCAGCCTGATATGTAGCACACATGATGTGATGACATGTGGCGCACAAGATGTGATTACAGTGTAGGTGTTGCATTTTAATGCTTTTTTTAGTCTATCCAGTTAAAATCACTGGATGCGGCGGCGCTGCTCATTCAAAAATGGCAAAAAAAAGAGAACATCAATGAGGAGATGATGTTGTTTGCCTCAAAACTGGAACCAAGTCGTTCACACAGAACGCCACTTGAATTTAGGGCTACAGTTATCTGTCACGACACATTAAAGGTTTGACTAATTTGACATTTATCATGTTTTTGTGTATAGGGCCAAACTGTTGGACGTTCTGTGGGAAGTGGTGGTCCCCGTGTTACAAAGTTACTCACAACAGCTCCCCCTGCTGGTGAAGAGGAAACCGAAGCATGGCGTCAGAAACGGAAGAAGCAGTCAGAGCTCTCAGAAGCAGTAGAACGCGCTCGCAGACGGCGTGAGGAGGAGGAACGCCGCATGGAACAACAGAGACTTGCTGCATGCAAAGAGAAACTCAAACAACTGGAGGAGAAACGACGACCTTCAACTACAGAAACTACTAAACCAAATGTGCAAGCTCATGGTGATCACCAGAAAGTGACTGAAACTGTGCCTAAACTATCTGCTGAAACTCCACCCCCTCAGCCTCAACCACCACCATCCCCAGAACAGCAGCCCTGCCCTCCCATGCCAACCCATAAAAGGACAGAGCCCACTGTGGAGGAGGTGCCACAATTTGTTACCCGACAACCTAGCCCTCCTGTCCATAGGACTGCTCCAGAGCCTCAAAGCAAGGTTGATACTGCTGTAACGGAGGAGGTGCATAGACAGGTGGAGAGACAACCAATGAGAGACTACTTCAGTGCTGAGGAGTCCAGAGGTAAATGTAAATGGATGAAAAAAAATCATAAAGGTATTAAAATTCTAGTGTAAAAAAAAAAAATAGTTTGGGGTGCAGCTGATTTGCTTTTCTGGTAAAGTTTACTGTTCATCTGAAAGCAGAGCATCTTAAATGAGATTTATTTGCATTTTAGCATGCTCCCGTCATACTAGTTACATTTTCGCATAGGTTTGTCTCAAAAATATTTTCTACTTTTATTCTTTGCATCAGATAAGTGCCTTTGTTGAGATGATATTTTGGTTGTAAATCTAAAGAATCAAATAGTTCAGCTGGAGCTTATGCCCATTTTAATGACTTAAACCATAATTCAGAGCCTAAAGTACAAAGTGAAAATAGTACAGTTGTGGTAATGTCAAAACTCTGGTTCGGACCAGCCAAAGCAAGAACGAGAAGAACCTAAATTAAGTTTACCTTGTTTTCATGAATATATTGAATACTTGAATGGATTTGTTTTGTAGTGTAGCTCAAACAAAAGAGCATGGCACTAGCAATGACAAGGGTCATGACTGATTCCCTGTCACATTTGATAAAAGGATCTGCCAGGTGTGCACATGTTATGTTTTTGTTTTTTTCCTAATGCAGTATGCTAGTTTTATATTTAAAATACTCTATTTATTTTATCCCTTTCAGTTGAGGAGCCTCAGTTGTCTTTATCCAGACTAGATCATTCTGTTTGTGAAGATGCACCACTTCTGTCTCAACTGGAAAATGAGGGAGACACTGGGACTGCTGTTCGCCCTTCTGTCACCTCTGGATACTCAAAACAGTTCCAGAAGTCTTTACCACCAAGGTTCCTTAGACAACAGGTGCTCACACATTGTCCTGGCTTTAAGATTAAGAATCAATGTTAGTTTGAAACTGGATTATGAAAATGAGAACTATGATTATTTGTAGCAATTCCTGCTTTACTGTAATGTAATTTTGATCCTCTTAAATTCTCCAGGAACAGCTTAAACAACAGCAGTGGCAACAGCAGCAGCAGGGTGGAGGGCGTCCAGTCTCGCCTTCAGGGGGTTCAGTTCCCCCTCAGCACAGATCCTTATATCAACCTCTCAGCCCCCAACACCTTGCCTCAATGGGCTTTGACCCACGCTGGCTAATGATGCAATCTTACATGGATCCTCGTATGATGTCTGGGCGGCCACCAATAGACATGCCTCCTATGCACCCCGGTGTGTCTTGCAAACTAAAATTGTTTTCCTTCCTAGTAACTTGGTAACAAAACCAAGCACTGTAACATTTACAAGATACTGTAACACATTTTCACTCAATGTTGTTTTAATATAATGCTGTTTCACTTCCTCCGTTTAGGCCATATATATTTTTAAAGGGTCATATGACATTGCTAAAAAGAATATTATTTAGTGTATTGCAATGTGTTTATGTGGTTTAGGGGGGAGACACCATTTTCCACATACTGTACATTATTGTTTCTCCTCTATGCCCCGCCTTTCTGAAACGCGTCGATTTGTACAAAGTTCATCGTTCTGAAAAGCGAGGTGTACGCGGATTGGCCAGCTATCCAGTGCGTTATGATTGGACGAATACCTCAAGTGTGTGACGGATTGTTACACCTTTTACCATGTTGTGACGCCGTGTCCTGTCGCGATGACACAAAATCAATTAAACCCATTATAAACGAGGCATTTGTTGCATCCAATGGGAACATACTGATTATAATGACTTGTACTGTCTTTTTACACGTCGTTGCATCGCGCTACGTAAACATTACCATGTCTGCATTTGTGATCGGAGAAACTACAAACAACAAGCACTACTCTACACTGCTAAAACTTGCGTTTCAATCGTCAGTGGCATATTCTTTAAATAAGAAAACGTACTTGCAGGCTGAGAGTCAGAAGCACCAGACTGTCCTTGCAAAGTTAGAATTGCCCCACTTTATAGAAACAGCCTTTGTACATAGCTGGCAGGCTATTCCCAGGTTCAGGAAACAGTCCTCCGTAAAATGTGCTGACCACACTCTAATATTTGGGTTGAAATGTTCTGGAACAGTGTTGTAAACACAACTTAACCATTGATTTCTACGGGGATGTGATTTTTCTGTTTAAATACGGATTTCTGTATTTTCCGACCTCTGAGGGATGATTCATGTGATTCGCGTAGATCAATTAGATTATCAATGTTTAAAACAGTTTTTCTGCTTAATATTTTTGTGGAAAACATACCACTCAAACATTTGTATAAGATTTAAAAAAGGAGAAATGTATAATTTTATTCATGCATGAAAGTGATAAAAAGTGAGTGAAGACATTTAAAATTATTTATATTTAATAAATACATTAACAAATTTAATTTATATATTTGGTAAATGCAAATAAATGCTGTTCATTAAACTTTATATTTATCAAAAATCCTGAAAAATAGTGCATCACCATTTCCATACAACATATGAAGCAGCAAAATTGCTTTCAATATGATGATAATAATCAGAAATGTTTCTTTAGTCAAATAAATCTCTAAAAGAGCATGTGACACCGAAAACTGGAGTAATGATGTAGAAAATTCTGCTTTGCATCACAGGAATACCATTACATTTTATAATATATTAAAATTGAAAACTTGTTAAATTTGTAATTATTTCACAATATGCAGTTTTTTTTTTTTATCAGATAAATTCAGCCTCGATGAGCAGAAGATATTTATTTCAGAATCATTAATTGTAATTTTTCTAAACTTTTGGCAGGAAAATTAATAACAATTCTATATACTTTACTATAATATATTATAGTGCTTTATTATAATATATGATATTTTATTGTTATCATGATTAAGTGCTGCTTTTAAATTTTTATAGGACAATAGTATGTATTCTTACAGTGTACGATATATATTTGAATGTGCTTAAATATATATTTTTGCTGAGGGGATGGCTTGGGGCGTGATCCGATTTTCCTCCTTTTTTGTCTCTAGCTGATCATATGCCTGTTTTTAGTTGTGTCCTCGTTTGGAAGCCCAAAGAAAGTAGTTTCACTTTCACAATGAAACACAGGGTCTCCACGACATGGCGCCGGTGGCAGCAACAACACCACAGCAAGAATAATAGTTCTATAATAATAGCCTTCTTTCTTTGCATGTACATTTGGGCGGTGTTTTTCAAATCTTCCCACACAGTGACGTAGACATGCGGGGGGCGTGTCTAAACAAGGCGTTTTAGGAGGGCATGGTAGAATCTTAACTTTTTTATAAAGAATATCTTTTTGGGTTTGAGACTTTGGTCTGCAACTTCAGGGATCTTATCGATGCACAGACAGCTTGTAACGCTTCAAAGAGAAAGGAAAACTTAAAATTCCATCATATGACCCCTTTAAATGTATCTCTAGTCACTAGACATTATACCAAAACATTACATCTGAGAATTTAAGTTTACACTTTTTTTTAAGAGTTCTATATGTGTAGTCTGTTATAAGTCATCATAATTGTTTTGTATGTCAACATCAGGGAGAATGCCTCCTAAGCAACTGGTACGACGAGAGCCCACAGACAACAGCAGCTCTGGATCAGACACTTTTGATCATCTGACCCGATCAATCAGAGAACACAGAGTTCCCAATGAGCCTCGAATGGTCTGGGGTTCTGATCCATATCCCTCAACAGAGCCCCTGCCCTCTTCTGCAACCATAAAAGGGCGTGAAGATGGCAAGGCGACAAGGTGAGACTGCTTTCTTGTACAACAAAAATAAAGTTATTTCCCCACTGTAAGAAATAACTTGCTGTTTAAGTATTAAGACCTTTTCTTTTACCGTTCTCTCTTAAAATAGATTGGATGCTGGTCTGGAGCTTGATAGAGGTCTATCGGGTGTCTACCCTCAGGACCATAGCCCAGAGCTAGAACTAGAGCCTAGGGGCAAGATCGACTTCTTTAGGGATTCTTCTGAAACCTTGTCTGCTTTTAGTCATGTTTCAGAAGAGGTTCCAGGTCTCCTACACACTGACAGAGCACCAGTCATCCCGTCTTTTGAACCTGAGGAGGCTAATATCCCTGGTGCAGATGAGGTTGAAGCCATTGGACAGGCTGTATTAAAACGGAGTATCTCTCAAGGCTCCAGTCACTCTCTGAAACTGGAAGAACCTAGATTTGAAGGACTTACCATAGCACAGAAAACCCTGGACTTCCATGATACTGTGGAAAGACCAGAGGACAAGTCCAGAAAGGAGCCATTTGTACAAGGATCTGTAATCAACAGCCGTTCCACGCCTCCTATGGCAAATGATGGTATGCACAAAACCGATAAGCTTACTTTACCTGCACCCAGCAAGCAGAAGTCAGAGATGCGCTGGGGATCTCGTGGATTTGGATCTGGAAGGAGAGAGGGTCCCGGAGGGGAGCGGCCAGCGAGGAGATCTGGACCTATTAAGAAACCTGTTTTGCGAGACATGAAGGAAGAGAGGGAACAGAGAAGAGAGAAAGAAGAGCGGCGCGAACGAGGGGAGCGAACCAAAAAAGAGGGAGCTGCTCCCAGAGGTGCCACTTCAGCTGCTGTAGAAGTATCTGATGGACCGAAGCCCTCTGGTGATGGGAAGAAAGTAGTGATAGAACCTGAAGTGGGAGTATCAACTGGTGGAACGAAGTCCAGAGATCTGCAGGCAACTGTATGTCCTACAGCCACAACTGTTGCTGAGGATAAACCAGACAAGCCTCCATCTAATGACAAACGTCCTGAACCCAAACTACCATCTCGCAACGACTCCAACCTCCCTCCCAGAGCTTACCGCAGAGACGAGAGGGAGCGAGACAGAGAACGAGACCGAGAGAGGGACAGAGATGTGGAACGAGAGAAGGACTGGCCTTCTGATTTTAAAGGCCGTGGTCGGGGAGAGTACTATTCCCGTGGCCGGAGTTACAGAGGCAGCTATGTTGGGAGGGGCAGAGGTAGCCGTGGTCGGAGTCGAGGTGACTACCCTTACAGAGAGCCACGGTCACGATCTGACTTGCCATTAAGTGCCACAGGGACAGCTAATTTCCGCTGCAGAGAGGAGAGTGAAACCCGTAGCGAGAGCTCAGAATTTGAAGTCTTGCGTAAGCGCAGACGCAGACGAGGCTCGGACACAGACACTGAAAGTGAAGGCAGAGAATCTGCCAGTGACACTGGAGCATCAGATCGCGAGCCCAGCTCCAAACCGAGCAGGCCGCTCAATCGAGAGCTGCCGGAATCTCGCTCCTCTAAATCTGCCTCTGGATTTGCAACCGGAACTCTTTCTGAAAAACCTGGACCTCGAGATGAGGATGGGCGACCTAAACCGGGTTTTCTTTTAAAGGGTGAGGCCACACGCCGAGGCAAGGGAGGCTTTCACAGCAGGCGAGGTGGTGGCAGGGAACGAGGCGGCCACAGATCTGCTCCTTTCCGTCGGGCCCCTGTTAAAGAGTCCTCACAGTGGCCCTCGAAGCCCATGGAGACCTTTCGGCCAGATGAAGCAGAGACTTCACGCACTGATAGCACACCCTCTGAAAGACGGTACACCAAATATGACAGCAAGAAATTTGGAGAGGGTGGACAAAGCATACGGGAGAGGCCCTGGAGACCAAGGGCAGCCCGTCCTCCCAGACAGGACAAGCCCCCACGATTTCGGAGGCTGAAAGAACGTGAGGCAGCAGTGTTTGCTGGGGAAGCTACTCCTGGTGTGCCAGTATCTACATCGATCTCCCCAACGCTGTCTAAAGGTCCTGGAACGCTGGTCACTTTGCCAGAGGGACTGGCTGATACCAGCACAGCACCTTCTCTCACTCCTAATGTGACTCAACCTGAACTTCCGGTCACAGAGACGGTTGTTCCTGAAATGGGAGCCACCACTGTAGTTGCTGCTGGCAGCAAATCACCTGACTTGTCCAATCAGAACTCTTCTGACCAGGCCAATGAGGAGTGGGAGACGGCCTCTGAGAGTAGCGACTTCAACGAAAGGAGGGAGCGAGAGGACAAGAAGCAGCTTGAAGCAGCCGTGACCGCCATCACTACTACTTCCTCCTCTGTGCCCACACAGATCTCTGGGGGACAGAACAAATCACCCACAGAAAGTGTGGCAATGCCAAAACGTGAGATTGCCTCGGCAGGCAAGAGGAGCTTCTCTAGCCAGCGGCCTGTAGATCGACAGAACCGCAGAGGAAATAGTGGGCCTAAAACTAGTCGAGGGTACCCTGGAGGCAAGAGCGAGAGAAGGGGAGGATCTGGAGCCAAATCGGGACGGAGGGGGTGAGTCTTGATCTGTGTTGTCTAGAGATCGACCTATATATCGGTGTACCGATATTTCTCCCGATATTTAAGCATTTTACCATAATCGGATATCGTTTTTTTTTTTTTTTTTCACATACACAATTATACAGAGTATAACCAGCAGTGAAATGTGTTCTTTGCATTTGACCCGTCCAAGTGCACACACACTTGGAGCTGTGGGCACTGTTCACTCAGCGGTTGATGCCCAGGAAATGCTCCAGCATGGCCACCGCATGTAACTTTAACAAGATTAATTTGTTTGAAACGCGCTAAATTATATTAACATTTACTATAGAACCATTATTTCGCCAATAAACATCTAAACAAATACATCTCTATCAAAATTAATTATTTATTATCTCCGCAAGCGATCGCAGTTTGAGTATAGTTCTGTGTAAATGCATAGATAAACCACGCTGTCAGCAATTTTCATAATTTAGAATGACAAAAATATTTTTATAATTCTGATAAAACATGCCAGTTAAGAAATGCAATAAAATACGATGTTTTGTTTGTTATAGCTTATTTCAATATTACAGAGAATATTATTCAGTGAATTAACATTATCCAGTGAATTATTCTTCACTCTTTAGTCTATTAAACAGCTTATAAACCTAAAACTGTAGTTTAAAATGAAGTTGACATGACTTCTGTCCATTATTTTCTCCATTTGAAAACATTAGACATTATTTTGCTTACTGTTAATATTAGTGTTGCTGATGATGCTTTTTATAAATAAAATGTTTTTATTGTTGTAATTTTAAGATTCAATTTTACATATAAGAATGTTAATTTTCAACAGTTTTTTTTGTTGTTGTTGATATGACTGAAAGGAGGAAAAACCAAAGTCAAGAATGGACTTACTTCACTCTGTTATTTATTTACTTTATAACAGTAAATAAATATCGGTTATCGGGAACATAAACATGCAAATAATTGGTATCGGTTTAAAAAAATCAATATCGGTCTGTTGTCCCAGGAAGCAAGGAGTCTAAGTTTAAATATAGCTGTTTATAGGTGAAAAACATCTGTTATAGTTTAAAGCAAGGCTGTTAAATTCAGCTCCTGAAGGCCCACTGTCCTGCAGAGTTTAGCTCCAACCCTAATTAAACGCACCTGATCCTGCTAATCAGAAGGCGGTATAAGGCGCTCATCACTTTGCTTATACCTCAAGAGCGCCCAGAGCGCCCAGTCCTGCTCCTGGAGGGCCAATTTCCCGTAGAGTTTAGTGTATAGTCTTAAGTAAAGTCAGTGTAAAGTCCATTTTAAATGTGTGTTCTGAGTTTGTCACACCACAGAAAACCACCAGCCAAATTTGAATACAAAAAAAACGGCAAGTAAATAAAATAAGGGATCAAAATCTTGAAAAAAATAAGCAGTATTCTCTGCTCTCAGACGCTTGGGTGCGTGTCCATTGGCATCGCTGAAGAAGGGCTCTAGACTCATTCTTCCCACTTTTCACACTTTTGCGACTAACTTTCTCAGTTGGCCGCACGAGCACATCATTTGGTCACTTTTATTTTTTGATAGAACATTTGATTAATCAATGATGAACTTTTATCATATTTTATAGTTATATGGTAACGAAAGTGTTCAACATTCAACCCGTTCTTTTTCATCAGTATTATTTGTGATTTAAATTTGTGAACAGGAATTCCTTTTTTCTTGCACTTTCACTTTGACCTTCAAATTCACGATCTTGGTGTCACTTTTTACAAGAAAATATAATTGTCTGTTTTGCTTATCTATACACCTTTCACTTAAGACTTAAACGAAAGATGGATTCATTGATATTCTGAATTAAAAAGCACAACAACAATAAAAGTAGGCTGCAATGACAAACTGTCTTACATGATGTTTATTAACAAAAACAATTAAGACAAGGCATGGCAGGACACATCACATGCTATATTATGTACCGACTAATAAATTACAGAAAGTTTAGCAAACACTGAGAAATTAAAATAAAGAATAATATAAAAAAATTAAGAAAAGCCTCCATAGGGTAACGTTAGGTAAACAGCAAAGATAATAAGCTTTTCAAAACGAAAACAAAAAGTAAAAATAAACTGGCTGTCACTGACAGGACTTACGTGTTTTTTTTCTACAAGAATACCAACATGTTCACCCTTTCTGGTTTAAGAAGTGGTCTTTTACTTTAGTTTGAAAACCAAAGCCTCTGTTGCACTCTGTCCGCGGCACGCACCTTCGCGCTCGTGCTAAACCAGGCTGTACTGAAGTGCTCTCGCTGAAAGTGCCTCTCTTCACGTGATCAGTGAAATCGGACTCCTGCTCTATAGCTAGAGACCAGAATGAGGGTGGGCCTTTTCACTTGGGCCACAGAGAAACCAGAGCACCCTAACAAATGCATAGCAACATACAAAGAACATAACAGCCTCGTAGCTCTCCGCAGTTGTTTTAGGAACTAACAACTCACGTTTTCTTCAGACACTGTAAAAAGCAGTGCTCTTTTATGCTTTTCTAAACTTAATTTCACTGTGATCACTTCTACTGTTCAGCCATTTATTTATAATGGAGCCTTAGGACATTGAGTTCTGTTTTTTTATATAGAGCTTTGTTTTGATTCAGCTGTGTAGGTGATAATTGCCTGTGAGTTTGTCTTGACAGCCCTCGGAATAGACATGTATTTTTAGATTGTCTCTCTCTCTGACAACTTATATTAATCTTGTTTTTTCCTCCAATAACCCTCTGATTCAAATTTATTACTGAGCTAATATTTTTTTCTGTTTCCTGCAGTGCTGCTGCTCAAAATGCAGAGACCGCTCAGGCCAGTACAGGTCAGAAAGCTGGGAAAGAACCAGGGCCCAACCGCCGAAAAGAGGAAGCAAAGCAAGCGGTCAAAAAACCCAAAGAGAAAGAAAATGCTTTGTCTCAGTTCGATCTCAACAATTATGCCAGTTAGTGTTCAAGACTCTTGTCTATATTGACATTTTTGGTACACCTTGTAGTGACAAACTATTTTTAGTTACTTTTTCATTAAATAATATTTAATAACATTTTAGCTAGCTATAAATTACTTGTAATTGCTGCTTCATTATTATTATTATACTACTATTTAATAACAAATTCTTACTGTTAGTAAGCTAAATAAAATAGTTTGTCCTCTTTCCACCCGTTTCTAGGTGTAGTGATCATTGATGACCACCCAGAGGTCACAACACTGGAGGACACTCAGTCTAACTTGAATGATGACGGGTTCACAGAGGTTGTTTCACGGAAACAGCAGAAACGTTTGCAGGATGAGGAAAGAAGGAAGAAAGAAGAGCAGACTGCACAGGTGAGGAAAGGAGGGAATGGCTTTAGTCCAATGTATTGCATGCATTGCATCATGACAGTTGGTACACAAACCAATATCTCATCTGATATCTTCTGCGTCTGTCCTTATGCTGTACAGAATTGGAGTAAAAAGGGCTCTGGAGAGAAGGGCAGGGGAGGTGGTGGTTCTAAACTCCCTCCGCGGTTTGCCAAAAAGCAGCAACAGCAGCAAGGATTGGCAGCAGGACCGCAGCAGCCATCAGCTCCAGCTCCACAGACCCAGTCTGTCCCTCATCAGCCTCAACCACAGCCAGCTATCTCTGTGCCGCAGCACAACCTGCCTGCCTCCAACCAGAGCACTAGCTCACCCCAGCCTCTTGAGGGCACTGTGGCACCTCTGGTCCCCACACCGGTAGACTTCCCTGCCAAGAGCCAGCTGCACAACACCCTGGGTACGGAGCTGTGGGAGAACAAGGTGGCTGGCTCCGCTGTTCTCTCTGATGTCAAGAAACGTAAGTTCCTCATCATGTTTACTTGCATTTTTAGTTCAAGATACGTGTAAACATTATTAAACCTTCTGGTTGTGTTCGGGGCAAAATGACCTGAGATTTTCTTTTTCCCAAAAATACTAGTTAACGTTATCGCATTGGACTCAAACTTACTGACTTTTGCCTACAATTAATCAGATGCAAATAGAAACACAAAATCAGTCCTAAATAAAAGAAAACAAGTTAACAAAAAAGATTGAATCCAATATTTGGTGATAATGTAGCATAATGAGAGATTTATAAGCAATTGTTTGGAGTCCGGTCATTTTTGACCGGTAACACCACAAGTATGACTTGTTGAAATTTTGTACAAAATAAAAGCATTTAAAAGCAAACATTAAAGTACACTAGTGTGATAAACAGTGCAAATTATCTCATATTGTGAAAAATTTCACTCAAAAAATGAGGTGCCTACTTTTGGATAAATGAGGCCTAATATTAATCAGATGCAAATAGAAACACAAAACCAGTCCTTAATGAAAGAAAACTTGACGAATCCAATATTTGGTGATAATATAGCATAATGAGATTTATAAGCAATTGTTTGGAGTCCGGTCATTTTTGACCGGGAACACAAGTGTGACAGGAGTCCGAACACAACCAGAGGTTAATAAAGAAAAGGCCAGTGAGCTTTTTCTTGACATATTTGTTCTTTGATTATTTTAACAACATAGCGGCTGTTCTGCATCTGATGGTTGTCCTATTTGTCTTGCTATTATAGTTGGACCTATCAGCCCTCCCCAGCCTCCCTCTGTCAGTGCCTGGAACAAACCCCTCGCTTCATTTACTGGGACCGTTACACCTGAGGTGAGAGGAGGATATTTGAATTTTAATTAAGAATTAAAACAAGGCTGTTTCCCAACATGCTATTGTGTTAGCTGGCTGACCAACACTATTTTGAATATTCTTAACTTTTAAGTGCTGATTTTTTTCATGGGTGTGTGTTTTAGGGTGTGAATGCGGGAACAGAAGGTGGGGTTGAGCTGGGCATTGATAGCATCCAGTTTGGTGCCCCTTCTTCAGCAGGCAGCACTGACAGTGACGGAGTACCCGCCCATATAGAGAAAATCTTTGATAATAAACTACCCGAACCCAAAGAGCAAAGACAAAAACAGCCTCGTGCTGGAGCTGTCAAACCTCAGAAGGTAGTCCCTGCTTTTATCTCAAAAGACCAACATGCAGTAGCATTTGCATCACATAATGTAGCATATTTCCAAATTATACAGAATATTTAGCAAGATGTGTCACAGGGCTTGATTTTACTGTGTTTTGGATAATGAGAAGTGGGCTGTGAAATTTGTTGTTGTTAATAAAGCAAAAGATACATTTTTAAATGTGTGTTAATTTTAAAATTGATATGCTGATACACAAAATATAAGCATTTTTACTAGTAGTCCCAGATTTTACAGAAATCTCTATATAGGTGTATAATGTACATTGTTTAAAACTCAAATTTTCCTCCACAGTTACCTGACATCCCCCCTCTAGAGCATAAGGAATATAAACCTGGTCCCATCGGTAAAGAGCGTTCACTCAAGAACCGTAAGGCTGCCAAAGATGTGCATCAGTCCGATGGAGAGGGCCTGGATAAAAATGGAACTAGAGGCAGCCGAGACAGAGACTCCAGCTCACCCACTATAGACAAAGTTCCTGAGCTGGGTGGAGACATTGAGGGCATGATCACTGCACCATCAGCAGAATACTCCAGCAGCTCCAAGGTGCAGTTTAATATCCTTCTGCTTCAATTGTCATTAACACACTATTATATTATATGTTTTGGGTCAGTGAGTTGTTTGTTGTCAGTGTATCATTTTAAAATAACAGTTTTCTTGATTAACTTTTGATCTTTGTCTTATTCTAAACTCAACATTGATTTATAAATATCTTTCAAAACCATTAGAATGGACCAAAGTGTTGCACAGATATATCATTAAAACTATAATTGAAAAAAACTAAATAACACACTACATAAAAACCAACACAATAACACCAATATTGTGTTATTTTAAAATACACTTATTAAACGGTTTTTTCACCTTATTTCACAATATTACTGTTTTTACTCTAATTTTGATCAAATAAATGCAGCCTTGGTGAGCGTAAGAGACTTTTAAAAAACATTGAAATCTTACCAACCTCAAACTTTTTAATTGTAGTGTTTATTTTATAGAGAAAAAAAGTTTCGTTGTAGTTCTTTTCAAACAATGTGTCCACTTATTTTGCAGGAATCTGTGACTGACTACACGATCCCATCTTCCTTGTTAGCAGACAATGTCCCCACTGCAGGGACCAAGATGGAGGAGAGCCTTGTGACACCTGTGAGTGCTTCAGTACAGTAATCAACACATACACTCACTGGCCACTTTATTAGGTACACCTTGCTAGTACCAGGTTGACCCTCTTTTGCCTTCAGAACTGCCTTAATTCTTCGTGCCATAGATTCAACAAGGCGTTGGAAGCATTCCTCAGAGATTTTGGTCCATATTGACATGATAGCATCACGCAGTTGCTGCAGATTTGTTGGCTGTACCTCCATGATGCGAATCTCCCGTTCCACCACACCCCAAAGGTGCTCTATTGGATTGAGATCTGGTGACTGTGGAGACCATTTGAGTAAAGTGAACTCATTGTCATGTTCAAGAAACCAGTCTGAGATGATTTGAGCTTTGTGACATGGTGCATTATCCTGCTGGAAGTAGCCATCAGAAGATGGATACACTGTAGTCATAAAGGGATGGACATGGTCAGCAACAATACTCGGGTAGGCTGTGGCGTTTAAACGATGCACAATTGGTACTAAAGGGCCCAAAGTGTGCCAAGAGAATATCCCCCACACCATTACACCACCACCACCAGCCTGAACCATTGAGACAAGGCAGGATGGAGCCATGCTTTCAGGTTCTTTACGCCAAATTCTGACCCTACCATCTGAATGTCGCAGCAGAAATTGAGACTCATCAGACCAGGCAACGTTTTTCCAATCTTCTATTGTCCAATTTTGGTGAGCCTCTGCGAATTGTAGCCTCCGTTTCCTGTTCTTAGCTGACAGGAGCGGCACCCGGTGTGGTCTTCTGCTGCTGTAGCCCATCTGCTTCAGGGTTCGACGTGTTGTGCGTTCAGAGATGGTATTCTGCATACCTCGGTTGTAACGAGTGGTTATTTGAGTTACTGTTGCCTTTCTATCATCTCTAACCAGTCTGCCCATTCTCCTCTGACCTCTGACATCAACAAGGCATTTTCGTCCACACAACTGCCGCTCACTGGATATTTTCTCTTTTTCGGACCATTCTCTGTAAACCCTAGAGATGGTTGTGTGTGAAAATCCCAGTAGATCAGCAGTTTTTAAAATACTCAGACCAGCCCGTCTGGCACCAGCAAACATTCCACGTTCAAAGTCACTTAAATCCCCTTTCTTCCCCATTCTGATGCTCGGTTTGAACTTCAGCAAGTCGTCTTCACCACATCTAGATGCCTAAATGCATTCAGTTGCTGACATGTGATTGGCTGATTAACGATTTGTTACCAAGCAATTGAACAGGTGTACCTAATAAAGTGGCCGGTGAGTGTATATGTGTGTGTGAAGGGTTTCTGTGTGTGTGTTCTGATCACTTTTTTGGTTGTTGATTCAGGTGGCGCTCCCGCACCCATTGCCTATTCAGCGAAGAGAAGCCCTGCAGCAGAGCTCCAGCCTTGCCACAGTCTCTCCTGCTACTGTTGACCTCACACTTAAAGTAAGGCGCACCCAGTAAATGATTCATTTGAAAATCAGAAATTTAATGTACAAATCCTGATCCTCTATGCAAAAGCATTAGCATATAATGTTATGCTGTGGGGTTTTTTCACACCATAAATTGTCAAAATGTACTTTACTAAAGTATGTGAATGCAAATGCTACCAGAAGCATCTTTTAAACTGCTCCTCGCTGTTTTCATGCAGATGGAATCTGCGCGCAAGGCTTGGGAGAACTCGCCTAGTCTTGTGGAAAAGAGCTCTCCTGTCACCTCCTCTGCTTCCCCCATCACCAGTGGAGGAGGAGCAGGCAGTGCCTCCTTCAATTCCTTCTCCAGTGCTTCAGTGCCTCAGATACCTGTGGCCTCCGTCACCCCCAGCACCTCCCTATCCGGTAAGAGTTTATGCATGACCAGCACACTCCATGAATGGGTCGCATAGTAAAAAAAACAGACCTGGGCACAATTTTAATAGTGGGCTTTTGTTATACAGGATCTGCAACCTACACAACGTCCTCTCTCAGCACGAAGAGCACATCCGTTTCTGACCCTCCCAACATCTGTAAGGTGAAGCCCCAGCAGCTGCAGAGTTCAGGAATGTCCAGCATTAACTTCACCCAGCTGGGCTGTGCGCATTCTCTGTTACCACAACAACAGCAGCAACAGACCCCACATGTGTTTGTGTCCCAGTCGGCAGCAGGTACATTTATTTACAGTCCACAACATTTTGAATATTGTTTCTGCTCATCTACTTCAAGATACTACGGTTCAGATGTTTAGTTTCAAAAAAAGTTTCTTATGATCACCAAGGCTGCATTTAAAATGGTAATATAATGTGAAATTATTACAGTTGAAAACAGTTTTCTATATTAAAGGTGCCATAGAATGCATTGATACAGTATTTTAAATTGTTCTCTGATATCTATAGAAGGTATGTGGCTTAGGTAAGGGCAAAAAATCTCCAGAAACGATTTTTCATGTCCATTTACAACCCTAGAATTTCTCCCTAGAATGAAAGGGTCTGTTATTGGCTTATTTGGCAGGATCACGAATAATAATGAGCTCTGCTCTGATTGGCTGTATCACAGTGCCACTCATCAGCAAGAAGGAAACACAGGGAGGAAAATATTGATTTAAATACTTTCTCTCAGTTATATCATCGGGTAATTATACTGTATATAAAACGCGGGCATCAGGGAGCCGTTATTAATACGCGAGGCATTTAAACTGCTTTTGAACGATCAGTTGATTATGTTATAGTTTCGCTTTCAAGAGACGCGATGCACAAACTCTGTTTATATTATGGAGCAACAGTACTTACCACACATTTCACAAGATCAGACGCTTGTCAGTGATGCTCAGGATCTGTGAATCATTCGCCATCATCCTCATCTCTCCTTACTCCGTTTATGTGGTAAGTGAAATCGTATGTACTGTAACAGGCTACAGCTAACAAGGAGCTAACCATGTCCCTTTAGTGGCTCGCGTTAATTTATTAGAACGTGTTTTTTGCTTTCCGTGCCTTTCTGAATAAAGACACCAACCCATCCCTGCACTTCACATCCCCTGCACAGCCTGGAACATTACATTTATTTCCATGATCTGCCATCTTCGCTGTTGTCCGCGCTTGTTTATTTACAACACCTGCAGAACTTCTGATGGTTCAGCTGGCGCTTGCCTAGAACAACGGTGGGTTTATGGAATGATGGGGCGTAGTGATCCCGACTGTTGCGTCACAGTCGGTGTTATGTTCTGATTTGCCTGTTTTTCAGTGGTCTTTTTTAAACACAAGATTTACATAAGGAGGAAACTATGGTGTCTGAGGCTCACTGTATGTCATTTCCATGTACAGAACTGTTATTATTTAACTATGCCAAGGTAAAGACAGTTTTTCTTTCTATGGCACCTTTAATATATTTTAAAAGTAATTAATTCCTGTGATGTCAGCTTTACTTTCAGCAGCCATTACTTTTCAGTGTTCTTCCGAAATTATTCTGATATGCTGCAGGGCCTGAATTTCGTTTAGATGACTCTTATAGGGGGGCTTTTTTAATTTGAGGGGGGGAGTTGGTTTTACAATTTATAATGTTGTTGTTTTTTCTATTTATATTATGAGGAAGATACTTATAGCGAACTTTACATTTTAACACTGTTATTTATTTAAAATAAATTCAAAGCAATGGCACAAATACAATAACGAAGATACAACTGAAATTAATGTGCTTTGTTTTTCAGGAAGTTAAAAGTAATATTACTTTTTCATAAAAGTAATATTCAGGTACAGAAATACAACAGAAACTGAATAATCTATTCAACTTTAAAATAACACTGGTTAGTCTTTCACAATGAAATATTTGTGGAAATTTCCCTCGTTACAAGCGTGGAAACTGCGGGAATTAGTACAAATGATGCACAATCCCGCACTGAAATTCAAACCCTGTGCTGATTTGGTGCTCAAACATTTAGCAATGCTGAAAGCAGTGGTGCTGCTTTAATATTTTAATTTGTTTGCAACATTACACATCTCTTTTTAGTCATCAATTGTATTGCATTCTTATTGACAAAGTATTAATCTGTTTAAATAAATAAAAATATTTTGATGACCCCAGACTTTGTGCACATGTAGGACTCCAATTTGCATAGCATCTCTTTGTCTATATCTCCATGTTAGTCTTGATTAAGTGATCAACAACTGTTTTTAATTGTGTAGGTTCTGCAGCCCAAATCCCGGCCTTCTACATGGACACCAGCCACTTGTTCAGTACGCCCCACCCTCGCTTGGCTCCTCCCTCTATAGCCCAGCAGCAAGGCTTTCAGCCTGGACTCTCACAGGTATAAAACTCAGTGTTCCCCACCAGCAGGATAACTCTTTCAAGTCATGATATGAATGTTTTTAGTGGTCTCATTTCCCTGAAGTTATTGAGGTTGGTTGACACCCTGTTATGATTTCTCTCTCTATAGCCTACAGCAGTGCAGCAGATCCCTATCCCTATTTACGCTCCTCTGCAAGGGCAGCACCAGCATCAGCACCAACATCAGCACCAACATCAGCACCAACATCAACACCAACATCAACACCAACACCAGCTGAGCCTCAACAGTGGACCTCCGGTGTCTCAACCTCAAGACCTATTCAGCTCCTCCATACAACAGGTATTCGAGCTCCAGGTCTCAGCCTCTACAGGTATTGAATCAGACCGAGTTGCTCAAACAATAATCCAACAGTTGTTATTTTTTTTGTATAGAATCCAGGAAATTTACTTGTCAAAAAGGTCAAGAAGTCTAAAAAGGAATCTTAATTATGATTACAGTCTATTGAAAAACACTAAATCTGAATACAGACCACTTGAACACGAACAGCCATGTGAAGCTATTAAATTCTTCGACTATAAAATAAATACATAAGCCCTTTCACTTTCAAAGTCACTGCTGCCTGTGTGCACTGCGTTGGAAACGCGTTCCGCAGCGTGGCTGGCAGAGAATGAATGTGCATGTCACAAGGCCTGCAAAGGCTTTAAACAATCTCTGTTGCTGCCTGTATTATGCTACAATAGTTCTGAGGCTGTCACTTGACTGCACACGACTTGGGATGATGAGAATGATGTTAAATAAAATGAAAATAATAAATACAAATATAATATATATATAAAAATACAAAAAGCTATCTCCCTAACTAAATTTTATATTTAAAAAATAAAATAGATGATAAACAAAAATTAATTATATTTATTATATTATTTTATTTATTATTATTATTTATATTTTACATATTTTATTAGCTTTTTATTTCTATATATATATATATATATATATAAAATAAATTAGTTGGAGATGCTTTTGATTATTAAAATTTAATGGAACCATTCAAATGGAATCCAGAAAATAATATAAAACAGAATTTGGTAAAGATAAAACTGTAAAACTCTTTTTTATTAATACAATTTACTTTAACCATTAAAACAGAGTATAGAAAAATGAAAATTGAGAATTTCATAGAGCCCTATAATTATAATACATTTTTGGTGGTAATAAAAATACATAAGTGAACCGCTTTTAAAATGACTTAAAATACATATATAATAGCAATGATGCAATAATAATTAGTTCAAATAAAGTATCAAAAGCAAGAAATCATATGGATTTATTGAACAAAACTTAAAATACACAATGCATAATAACAATAGAGCTAATGTAGATTACGCATGACAACAAAGGCCTGCAGGGGGCGCTGGCCGCCTGATGATTATATTTACACATTGCTGCGCGATCTAATCCTTGTTTAATATTGGCCAAGCACCATTTAATGCAAATTTCCGCTTAATCTTTAATATTTGGCCATTTCTTTAGGACAGAAATGCTATAGCCGCTGTAATTAGATGAATATGTGGACATCAAAACGTGTAAACTCAGAGTGAGGGTTTGAGCTTTTATTTTGAAATCGCGATGTATTCTCCTGTGTTTGCGTGGGTTTATAAATTATTTACCTTACAAATCTGATGAAATGGCACACGTTGCGTTCCCAGATGAACGTTATAATAAACCCAAACTCACAACAACATGCAGACTTGCAGAGATGGAGTTTGAGACGCTCCACATGTAAATGAGAAGTTTCTGTGGAACTACTGTGAAAGGAGCCGCTGTGTGAAGCACGCACTTAACCTGCATCCATGTAAATAATTAAAGCGCATACTGTATTAGAACTGCATCGCATATAATTGTTTAATTGAATCATGGCGTTTGTAAATTTACAATTATGCTTACTTATGGGTTTAATATATCATGCAGCCTTGGAAAACAGTCTAATAATGTGTTTTATGGATTCTCGTCCGTGAAATGCGCCACTTCCGGTATTTTTCCGATTAGTATACACGAGCAAAATTAAGTCGACGATTTTTAAAAATCAACTAGTCGTGACAAATCGATGATTCGCGACAGCCCTAGTTTAAATTAAAATAATTAATATTATTTGACGCATCCATTTTCTTAAAAAAATGTTTAAAGGCTGAAATGTGAAGTGTATCATTTTATAAAACTTGTATCTGAACTGTAAATCATGCTTTTTACAGTCATTTTACAGTGTAATAGTTTAATAGACATTGCCCTACCCCACTCATATGGTATTCATTTTATTTGTGCAGGTCTTAAAAAAAGGTCTTGAAGTCTTAAATTTGAGTTTAAAAATCCTGCAGCAACCATGTAATTCATAATCTCAATGCATTTATTGTGCTCTCTCGTGCTTTCACAGGTCTCAGCAAGCATTCATGCAGAACAGCCTCTCCCAGGCTTCTGCCATGTTGCTGTCTGGGACGGCACTGCACAGTTACCCTGGAGTGCAGCCCCCAGAATTGGGTAAGCCTCAGTCCAACCTGGCCTTCCAGCAGACTTCAAACACCCAACACATCCCCATCCTGTTTGAGCCCCAGCTGAATCAACCCTCTGGCATGGGAGGATCACAGCTTATAGACACACATCTACTGCAGGTCAGAAATCAGTAGTTCACTAGTATTTCTTTTCCCTCTTAATCAGCCTGCTAAAGGTTTTTTTTTTTCCTCCTCTCTGTGATGATCTGCAGCGTCATGGAATGAGTCAGCACTCAAACCTGTTCTCCGGACAAGTCCAGCAGCAGAGCAGCTACTACAGCTCAGCACAAAGTCCCAGCTCTGCCCTACAGCAGGTTCCCATGCCAGGTTCACAGATGTCTTTGCCCAACTTCGGCTCTGGTGGTGGTCAGCCACTCTTGGCTTTGCCTCAGTCCTTAACTCCGACACCTCCCCATGCCCTGCCCCCCAGCCACAACCGCCTGCCCCCCAGCAATCCGCCCTATCGTGGCCTGTTTGGCCAGAATACACACAGTATGATGCAGCCTTCCAATAAGGTTTGTGCACAGATGCTCATACACTGATCATTGTCTTTATTACTATTTTTTTTTTTTACTACTTTTTTACTTTTCTTTTTTAAACTGATTTATTTCACTTAATTAGTTTAATTTACTGGTAGAAATCAAGTTATTGAATGTAAACCTACAGATTCACTCCTAATAATAAATTAGTCTTTATAAGCACAGCACTGCGTTGTGTACAGGGTAACGTCTTTCCATTTTTTTTATGTACTTACTATTATAATAACAATAAATTCTGTATAATTATGTACAAGTAATCCTAACCCAAACCATATGCTAAGTACATGTAGTCAATATTACTCTGTACTTAAATATATAATTACTGTAACAAGGACACCTTAAAGCAAAGTGTAACCTACATAATAATTTATTAGGCTTAAAGTGTTATGAAACCCCCCTGTTTCAACACTGGTCGTTCAGACCTTAGATCTGAAAAATACTCCAGAAATGGGCGTGTAAAACTGGGAGTGTAGATTGTGGGAAAAGTGGAGAAAACCACCAATAAAACACAGACCTACAACACACTTATACAGACAAATGAATAGTAAAATATCTTTAAAACAGAAATAATAAAGGCAGTCGCTTATTGTTTACTCCTTTTAATTTTCGGTCTATATATCATTGTTTGCTGTGTATCACAATCCATCATGTCATCGCGTTCATGATCAGATATACCGCTGTATCAGCGCCCTTATTTGCGCATATTTCATTTGAAGACATATGTCTGTGTATACAGTAGGGATGCATCGATCTGATACTCGGGATCGGCTCCGATACTGGCATTTTGTGCCAGATCGGGTATCGGTGAGACGAGATCGATCCAAATCCAATATTGTGCGTATACTATTGTGTTATTGTTAAGCCCCACGTAAGCACAAAAACATCATAAAGCAACATAAAGTCAAAGTGTTCTGAAGCCGTTCCATAGTTCAATGTGAGGTACAGATGAATTTTCAAGTCGTTAAATTCAAGTTCATGTAAACTCTTCTCTCCGCTGCAGCTGTCTGTCATCCTCCATTCAGCATTCAAACTGCATGCCGTGTTTGGTTACTACAGTCAAAACGGTGAAACTCTCCAAGAGCACATAGTAACTGAAATTTTAAACTGTTTAAAGAAAAGGCTCAATAAACTATCGCACAGATTTAATACACTACACATCAACATCTCTTCACTTTGTGCTTTGAACTTCTCTATTCGGAGCTGCGTGCTGTGACTCCGTGTTGCTTTAAACGCATCATGCGACGCACGGGATGCGCATAAGCGCTTTGTGCCGCTCTGGATTGGAGCTTTTCGTATTATATAATACTTTTGCGCAATACAAGATTATTTATAGCGTTTCTTGTTCTGTTCTATCAAGACTATTAATAATCTAATGTATAGCACAGTAATGGAGGCAGCAACATGATAGATAGGAGATATTTTTTATGCATACTATAGCGCAGTGATTGTGTTGAACAAGCTCTTTCTCATGAATAAATGCAGAAAAGTGACATAAAAACGTCCCTCTCCTGCAGCCTATCTATAACACACTCCGAGTGCTGGCTCTACGTCACATCCCGTGATGTAACCTCGACTTTGCTTTTCAACCCGGAAGAATGAAATTGCTCAGAAAAATGAAAAAAAAAAATCCACTTATTGATAACATTTATAAGTGCTATTAGTGTTTTCACTGAAATGCAGTCTGTACATATCTGTTCACAGCTCTAAAAAAATGTGTTCTGGGGTTTCATGACCTTAAAATTAAGTGTTGTTTTTTTTGTCAAATGAAACTAACATTTAAGGAAAATGTTTTAAACGCATTGTCTCTTGCTTTAACACAATCTTTTCTGAAACTGAAATATTCTTGTAGTCTAAATCTTATCATACATGGGATATATTGAAACACACATGCTTTTTATCTGTTGTAGATGTGTGAGATGGATCTGAAGCTCTTCAGTGGTGGAATGGATGTGAAGCCTGGAACTCCACCCTATCAGCGCCAGAAGCACTACCCCCACGTCTAGCCCTTATAGGTATGTGTGCATGTAAAGCCATCCAGATTAAGGCCCAGACACACCAAACCATCATCAAAGCCTTGTGGCATTTGCATCTGGGCCAAAAATGTTGGGCTTGAAAGCACAGCAAAGACTGCTGTCAGCAGGCAACTAGCATATACATTCTGTGCTTGCATGACAGTGGATAGCTCTCCAGAAGTAATAGTATTCTAGGTAGGAATGTGAATATGCACTACTGGTCAAAAGTTTGGAATTTTCTTCTGATTTCAGAAATCATTCTATGCTGATTTTGTGGTCAAGAAATATTGAATATATTTAGAAATATTCTGACAATATTCAATATTGATAATATTTTTGCTGCTGAATATTTTTGTGGAGAATGTGATACCCTAAACTTTTCTATGGTAGTGTAAAAAAAAAAATTTTATTCAGTAAAGATGCATTAAATTTGATCAAAAGTGACCATAAGGAAATTTTTTTAAAAGTAACTCCTAAATATTAATAATGGAGAGAAATATAGCAGCAAGTTAGAATAATTTTTTGAAAGATCATGACACCTGAAGACTGTGGTAATGGCTGCTGAAAATTCAGCTATACCATCACAGGAATAATTTATACATGTATATATGTATAAAAATAGGCGACAAATGCTGAACGGCAGGCCGACATTGACCAACAGACGCCCGTCTGCTTGGTGTGTCATGGCCTTTATGCACACTTGGATCCCTAATCTGTTGCAGCCATATTTTGTATATTTTCTGACAGCTTCCTTGTTTGTGTTTTCAGGGCGAGCTCCATAAGCCCCAGTAGTCAGTCTAGCAAGATGAACAGCATGCTGTATCCCAAACAGTTCCAGTCGGGCTCAGCAGGAATGCGCATTGCCCAGCACTTTCCAGGACAATTCAACCCACAGGTCAGTTACTACAGGCATAAAGCAAGTTGTTGGAAATCTTAATTTGATCTCACTTCTTGAGCATTAAAAGCATTTCCTGTCTCTTGCATATAAACAGATGTTGTCTCAAGCAAACATGGTGTCTCCATTGGTGCGTCCACCCCATGCAAATTCCTTTCCTGGAGGGGTGCAGCGTACATCAATGGGTCCACCTATGTCCCCTAATTTTAGTGGGGGTCTGATGCCCCATCCCAGACCCCTGTATCCTCCATGTGGACCTTCTGGTCCCTCATTGGCACCACGTGGCACACAGGCTGCCCTGAAAGCAGAACAGGACCTTAAGGTGAGTGTTATCACATTAAAGTAAATAGGGTGATTTTGATTGAAATAGGAGCGCAATAACTCTAAAATATACGTTAAGCTAAATTATTTGTTGGACAATAAATGTGATGTGTAGAATTTTAAATCT
The DNA here is from genome assembly GCA_027422405.1 of Ptychobarbus kaznakovi. Lineage (NCBI taxonomy): Eukaryota > Metazoa > Chordata > Actinopteri > Cypriniformes > Cyprinidae > Ptychobarbus > Ptychobarbus kaznakovi. Next base: position 33,274,425 of record CM049794.1, read on the forward strand.
ACATGTGTAGTTTTATGATGGCACTAACTGTAAAGTGACTATTGACTAATCAAAATAGCCTAATACATTTATCCTAATAGTTAATTAGTCTTCATTAATCAGTAGTCCAGTATCCATATCCAGTCATAGGGCCTATGTTTTTGTGGGCAATGGGGGGTCTTGGAGTGGGGTCTTAAGCTCTACTTAAGAGGTTATATATATGAGGTTGTTTTCTATATTGTTTTTAAATGTTAATCTTTCTCTCTCAGGCTAAACAAAGAGCTGAGGTGTTACAGTCCACCCACAAGTTCTTCTCTGAGCAACAACAGCTCAAGGCTCCAGTCAGCAAGCCAACCCGCATAGAAGAACCAGGCAAACCCACCGACAACATCACTTTAAATCACCAGGGGGTGCCATCCGACCATGCAGAGTCTGACAAACCTGCACCTCTAACAACCAAACCCATTCGGACGGGTCCGATCAAACCACAGGCCATCAAACCAGAAGAGAGCAAATAGTCGTTACTGCTTCAGAAAAGACAGATGGATGGAAGGATGGACTGAGAGGCCGAGTGCCGGGGAGGGGGGGTTGGCACGTCCTACAGCATCTGTAAGCGGCAGAGAAGTGTAGGGAAGTAAAGTAATGGATGTTAATTTTACGAGGTTCTGTGCATTTCTCTCACACTTACTGTGCCCATTTTCCTCATCCTTTTATCGGTCCATCCATTCTCTCCTCCGCTGTGGTTGGCATTACAGAGAAAGCGCCCCTCCATTGTGTGAAATGTACATCCTCAGTGAACAATGAAGGTAGACATCAACATGAGTTACACTTGCTGCTGAGAATGCCATTTTTATAGCAATATGATTTACTTTCTCATTTCCTCGTGTAGAGAAACACGTTTTATTCTGGCAAATATCTCCTTTTTTGATTGAAGATGTTTTCCCCATAATTGTATTTTTTGCTCCTTCTATTCTCACGCAACGTTTCAGTTACAGCGATAAAGATCCAATGAAATGTCTACACACTCACTCTCGCATACCTTTTATAGTGCGTATGTGTACACCTCTCTCAACATTATCTGTACTCACACTTACTTTGATTTCAACCATGTGTATTGGCCTTAACAATACATAGAACATTATTTCAGCAGATTAGGAGTTGATTACCGATGTATCCAATTAATTTATCGATTGCAGTCTCCACTGTGAGCCTTCCCTCTTGCCTTCTCAGTCTCAAGAATCGAAGATTGTGTGTTTGCGTGTGTGCGCAAAATACCCTTGAATCTTTAGCCAAAGGTTAGGCGTCAAGAGACCTGAATCCTTTTAAGATGAATATATATGATTTTGACAAAGACGGCTCACCTTGTTCAACAGATAGTAGAATTATGATGGAATATTTTCTTTTTTGTAAACTGTTCCTCCAGACCAGGCCTACGTTTGATGTGTCCTAAGCTTAAGCCCCTCCCCTTTTCAATAAATGAGGACAGATGTAGACACGCCCACTTCTATAACTCCAGTGTTTCACCTTCCAGCCTCCACACAGCTCCCAACCATGCTGCTGACCAGCTCTGACTCTCCTGACCAATCACTGCAGAGAAGGGGCGGGGTTTGGGTCGGGGTGAGTGGTCAAGCCATTTAGGTTCAGTGCTAAAGAGCGTAGCTGCAAGTTTAGAAGAGAAACGTCAAGTGTGAGGCTGTCAGACTCAGTGGGGGGTTTGGGGCAAAAGTGAAAAGTCCTGAACAGATTACCACGTTTTGGACTACTCTGTACGGTGACCACAGGCCTGAGTATATAAGGTCTTTCTCCAAACCACTCCTCTTGGGTTGCTGTTGCAAAGAAGGGGCCTGCAGTTGAACAAGGGTTTCAGTACGGCCCCCCATTTCTTGTTTAGTAGGAATGAGAAACTACAAACAGAAGGGGAGGAGAGGGAATTGATTTTTTCTTTTGTTTTTGTTTTACTTGTACAGGGGTTAAATCGCTGTATGAAAATATGTAAGGTCTTATTTACATTCTCCTGGTTTGGTTACAGAAACTAATAAAGTAAAATGCTGTAAAAATGAGCTGTGGTTGGGATGTCAGTTTTTTTGGTTTTGAGGTAATGAGTTCATTAAAATACCTCTGTGCATGCATGCAAAACGGAAGAAAAGCGGACTTTTTTTAAAATCTTTATTTTCATAAGTTAATACACTTCCATAGCCACAGGATTCCAATCTTAACATCTCAAGCAGCACACAAGTCTTGAGGCAAATCCAAAAGAGAGAAGGGAAAATGTTCAACATATACAGTTACGATAGCATGATTAAGTAAGGATTAGAGCATGTACACAACAAGCAAAGTTGTTAAAGTTGCATACCTCTGTTCAATCTATCAATCAAGAGGCAGGCCTACTGTAATGAATTGTATGCCATTATATTTTCCCCCTTGAATTTATCAGTGCCGTAAACACAAAAAAGACGAGACATTACTTAAAAAGGTAGAAAAATAATTTCTCTATTAACACGTTAAGTGAAAAAAATCACGGAGGCAGTAAATGTGGCCTCAATTTATTAAAAACCTGATATACTCTATAGTAGTCAACATTTGAAGTGGATCAAAACCTTTCATCAATGTTCGTTGTCCTAAAACCAAAATGCGTTCTTGTCTTGGGACAACTCTGATTAGCTTTTTTGATCCAATTCAAATGTTGACTAGTGTATACTTTATCCATTTTGGAATATAGCAATATAAATGTTTTAATGTGAAGATGTGCAATGTAGTCACTGGTATGTTTACTGTCTATTGTCTTGAAAATAACAGTCTATATAGAAGTCTGTTCTTGAATATGGTCAGGAAAATGTTATATTTGCTGTATTCATTATATATACCTACTGCTGGTGCTAGGAATAATGTCATCAGCATAATTATAGTTGATTCTTGTCCAGTTTTCTATCATTGTCTTGAATTCCAGTAAATCCAAAAATAGCTGTCCCTCCAAATGGTAAAATATTAAAACAACAAAATGCATCTATAAGCTGGGTGATATGGAAATTTACGCTGATGTCTTCACTTTACTCCTGCTTGCCTAGTCTCACATTATAAGATACAATGTAAAAGTTATCCCAAGCATGTAGCTTTCTCTGTGCTGGGTTGTAGTCTACCATGCTGTTGTAGCGATAGCGGTTTTTGAAAGGCACTGAGATTGTTTTACCCTGGCTGGTTGCGGTGTCATACATGTAATTTATGGTGGTGTTTGGTGAGGTGTAACTAGCAAGAGTGTACAGCTTGCCACAGATCATAAAAGCATTAGCCACTGATGTCTTGCGGATTTTAGTCTCCCAGGTGCCCTTCACCTCCAGGTTGTGAGGGTCCAGCTGGGAGATAACAATAGCACCCTTGGCTTTGTTGGTGCTGTATATGGCCCATAGACCATTCTCATCTATCGCCAGGTCAATGTCTGTGTAGCCTCCCCAGGAATAGGGGAATTGGCCATGGAAGCCAGCATGGGGAAGATCACGGCGGGCAGCAATGCTCTCCGAGAGTAGATCGTATCTTATAAGAGTGCGGCTGAGCCTCCGTTGGTAGTACAAGGAGCCACTGTACATGGTGGCACCTGTGCTCTCCATAGATTCTGGCAAGAGGAGGACTTTAGTGGGGAAGCCACGTGACAGCTGGATCCATGTTTTCATACCCAAAGAGTTGACGCACTTCAGACCCTACGGCATCGATGCGCCATACCATCTCTGAACCATAAGGTTCTTTAGCTTCTGGGTCTTGCATCCAGACACCGTATTTACCAGCAATGCTGTCAGCCTTGCGGTGCATCTCTGGCTTTTGTACCCACACCAGATCACCACAGCCTGAAAAATCAAGAGATTGGACAATTGGTGGAAAGCCAAATGATTTTAACATGAGATTGCACAAGGAACCAGGGAGGTGCAAGGAGACCCCATCAAACCAAAATCTGCTAAATATGGCTGAAGTTGGAAGAGAGGACACCTTGTCCTACCATTCCTTTGAGTGTAAAAGATTAGAAGCATAACTTACCCTTTCCTAAAATACCCTGTAAGTGAGAGGTACTGGGGGAAGGGAATGGTTGGCAGAATTCAAAGCACTTCCTGAAACAACCTGAACCCTGATATCTTTGTTTAGAAACATGGTCCTATCAAGTGATTCACATTACAATTTTGGCGCCTTACTAAACATACACCACTCCTTTTATAAACTAGATTATTTTAGACGCAAATGAATTGGTAAAAATAGCAGTATTTGTGTTAGTGCTGTCAGCAGGAATGAATACTATGTACACTGTGTCATTTTTTTCAGGCAGCTGAGATGTAGGGGCATGATGCATTTATACATCAATATGCTTTGACAGTGTCGGAGGACATTTACTAGATCGTGTCACTTTTGAGTGAAAGGTTAGGGTGTGACTCTCACCTGAGATGTCTGCTGGACCGTCCAGATTTGGAGCAGAAACCTCAGTGACTACAGCCGTCAGCTCCTGGTATCCAGGATTCTCATAATGCCCTGAAGGATCTAGGAGAGCAAGAAGACAGAAATTCACATACTCCGGTTGAGACGTGGGACTTGTGAAGGTGTCGAGGTCTACATTTGTCAAGCCTTCACTGTAAGAATGGCAACTAGTGACCATGACATTGCAGTCAGAATATCAAAGAACTCTTGTTTGGAAGACCATTTACATTGTGCAGTACAGAAGTGGATTCATCTATTATGGTGGTGCAATTTGTTCTCTGCTAGTGTAACTTTACCCTTGTTACCCCATACCTCTTAAATTGCTTTTGTCTCCTTGTGTGTTCCCAGGCCTTGATACCAGGTGGGAGAGTGCAGGTCCTAAAAGGCAAAGACACACAATGTTGTTATGGTCTGGGGATGTCTATGGTACCTCAATTGCAGTCTAGAGAAACCAGATTATGTGAAGATAGACTGGTTAACAAGAGATAATCAGCCACCGTTATCCAGCATGGCATAACGGAAGTCTAAACAAGTTGAGTAGGGCTTGGTATTGATCCTGAGTTGCCTAAGAGAGGTATGTTGTATGGTTTTGGGGGACTGGCAGCTCTACTGACAGTCAGGAATCTTAACAGAAGGAAATAAACAGCCCTGAGTAGATTCCCAGCTGTCCTGGAGCCTGACAGACTCCAGACCTCCCATTGCACATCCAAAACTCAGACGCGCACTCCAGCAGGGTGCAAATACACACTCCCTGGTTAACAATCTCAAACAGAAACAGAAAATATTTAAAAAGCCAATGTGTGTCATTTTCTGATGTAAAAATATCAAACAGTGAAAGACGGTTGAGAAGGGGTAACTTGTTGGAAATGATGTACTTTTGATAGGTCCCAACAAAAATTCAGAAGGGACCTGAACAATTCACTCTTACATTATCCGCACTCCCTTCGTTTTATTGCCAATGACTAAATGACCTCTGTTAGGCCCTATGACAAACTATTGTGCCACATTATCATTAAAGTCTGATCGTGCTAACATGTTTACAGGCTTTTATAATGGACCAGATTACACTTTGAGACACAAACATCTGGAAGCTGACTTTGATTGATTGCTGTGACGAGGGTTAAAAAGGGCTGCTGATGATAGCCTGCTCAGACCTGCAGAGGGAGTGTCTGTAGGTACTGTCCTTCATTCCTATAATCAACACCTGCTCATGAACACAGAGCTCCTGCGTTCAAGACAACAAAAGCGTGTAATTCCTAAGGTTTGTTTTCAGGTGTTTGTGCTTATCTGTATAACATGCCTAATGGTTCCCAGAGAGATCAAGCAGAACTTCAAGAACCCTCTGGACCAGCTGGTAGCGTGTTGCAGGCTAATTTATTTGCAAGAGCCGCTCTAACATCTTGAACACTTTGGAGTTTTTTTATGTTTCAATGCTTTTGGGCTTTTCAACTCTAGGCTGTGAAGCAGATGCCAACGCTTACTATAATTCTAAATGAGAATTCCTTTCATTTGAAATATCCAAGGGAAGATTTCCAAAACAGTTCAATCTCCAGAGGCAAGACTTCAGGATTATACATTTATAAGTTCATGCTTAATGAGTGACACTGACAACATCCAAATGGCACAAGGTTCCTGATCTTTTTTTTATTGCAAGGACTGTTTGTGTTCAGCTTCACTACTCATGTCATTTTTCCTCATTAAAATGTTTTACACGTCATTTTTCCTCATTAAAATGTTTTACACTTAAATAAATAGTACTTTTGAAATTTTTTAAACAATGTGCATTCACATAAGATACAGATTGTAGTCATCAGTACCCCAATACTAAATTAAATTGTGCAGTCTTTGCTTTTGCATGACACTACATTTATGCTGCTAAGTGTTAGTCTAAAACTCAAGCCAGAGCAACATAAACAAGTATTAAAGGCACCTTTGAACCTTGCTATTAGCCAGTGTAAATAAAGCTTTTATACCCACTGCTAAATTACTGTTTATTCAGCCCCTTTCTGAGAGTGTACGGTTGCACGGTAGGATATTTATGGTGCTAAAGGGACTGTAAACCTGCAAGAAAAAACACTGAATCCAAGAGGGTGAGGATGTGCAAGACAAATGGCCTGTTTTCTTTTCAATCTCAAAGAGCTGGAATCTGTCTTCATTTTCCAAAGAGGGTCTCCGCAGTACACTGCTTCTCTCTTTCTTATTAAACCCCATCTTTATTTTTCATGTGTTTACTTGCAGATGTGAGGAGCTGTGGTGCTGATCACAGGTGTCAGTGTGAGAAGTAGAACAGATGTCAAATATGGCAGGACATGGAAAAGAGAAGCTTGCGGGGAGAAATATACAGCCATGATCAAATCAAATTTATTTGAGGAAATTGAGGTGGACCTCAGAACTGTGGTATCATGCTAGCAATTTGGCTGCTTGCCTAAATATTGTTTTTGTAAACAGAATATGTCAGTAAAGCTTAACCATTTTTAAGGTACCAACACTTGCACTAACAACTCCAGTTGGGATCAGTTACCCCTGACCTTCACCCCTCCTCGTGCAGCATCCGTCAACGGTCTGCTGGGAGCTGTCAGTAAGACTTTACTGCTGAATATTAGCGCAGTACTTATGTTTTACTGCTTCAGTAGCTTGCCCCCAACACCCTCGTGTCTCTCTTGCTTCTGTTGCCCTGCTTTTGCTATGACGGGGGGTTGTCACCTAGTTCAACTTTGATCTTACTATACTGTTCCCTCTTGATTTAAAATTAACACAATGACCTACTCACCAAAAATATGACTCGCACTTCCAGGCAGGTATAACTATAGAAATGCACACATAAACTGTATGAGTCTTTTCCATGGTGTCAGTGACTAGCATGCCAATTTGCTCCTTCCCAGACACCACACCTATTTACTTGTCACGGCTCAGTTGTTCTAAACACTTTAGTTACCCAGATTACAAGTTAGTTTACAAAAATATGTTCACAAACAACATCATGCAGATGAAGGTTTGCATCATTATCAGTATTCGACTGCATATTAACAAAACAAAATAGGTATTGGCAATCTTTCACACTTTATTATGATTGTACACAATGTCAGAATATTTACCGTTATGGGTACAACAGCTTGTCACTGGGACAGTACCCCCAAAGGGATACCTTTGTACCAGTGACAAGTTGTACAATTTTTGCAAATTTTGTCTAGGAATGCACATCACAAATATAGACCGTAGGGAACATTTTGCTAACCATAGGCAAAAGACAATTTGGTGCTTGGTTGTCAGTACTCACCTGATCCTGGTCTGAAGCTGTTGTCATTTTGGGGCACTCTTGGAGAAGGTTGTTGCATGCAGGATCTGCTCTTCAATCTCTCAGCCTCCTGGCGGAGCTCTTCCATCCTCTGCTGCAGGTCCTGAACCTCTCTGTCCAGTCTTTGCTTCTCTCTCTGGAGCTGGGCGTTCTCCCCCATCACCTGGTTGTATGCATCCTGGAGGCCTGACTGAGATCTGGATTCCTGTGATGATTCTGACACGGCTTCCCCTCCTACAAGGCGGGCGACCAGCGCCTCTAACAGCCCCAGGCGAGATTTCAGGGCCTCCATCTCAGGACTTGAACCTACTGATGGACAACTGGCTTCTGTAGGGCTGTCCACCGTGAAGGTGTATTGGCAACGACCACTGCCGGCATTTGCCCGGCGAAAACTAGCGCTGCCCTGAGCATGGGTGCCCGTCAGCAGGCAGGAAGCCCACAACATAGCCAAAAACCACATGTTGAGGTGGACCACAGATACCTGGAACCTTCTTTCTGTCTTTATCTGATGCTCTTCCTCCAGGAAGGTAGTTTAAGCAGAGGTGAATCTACTCTTTCTGTGGATCACTGGTATGCCCTGTCCTCTTTAGCTCCAGCACTGATCTTTTCCTTCCCTTTTACCCCACAAGCGTAACCAGAGCCGCTCACTTCTCTGGCGTTCCACTAATGACCTCTCACCTGAGTCTATTCAATCTTCCGTTCCCACTGATTTGCTCTCCGTTGAGGAGATTGGAGTGTCTCGCTTTGATTGGTGGTTGATGTCTCGCTTTGAGGTCTGTGATCCCACAGTTTGTGTCTTCAGCTCTGGAGGCAGTTTCTCTGAGTCCAGGCACATTACGCTGGGACATATTTATACAGTCAGGGAGGAAAGGGAGGGAGGGAAGGAGCAGAGACTCAAAGAGGGACGGAAGAAAAGGAGGGATGCTGTGTGCTTGAGGGATTGCCCCAACAAAAAGATCTTTCCAGAGTTCTGTATTTGCCACCTCCTCTTGGAGGGCATATCAGAGCATGTGTGGGATGGTTTGTGTGCTGTTTGTTTAGCTTTGTGTGCAGGAATGGAAGGGCGACCACAGGTGAACACAGGGGCTTTTGTCCCAGTGTTATTTATTGGTTTGTATGCTCAGGCATTTTCCCACTGGCTATTATAGTGATTACTTATGTAATGTACGTAGCAAACGAGCTTAGTGTGTGTGTGACAGTTTCAGAAGGGGTCTACTGGGGGAGTGCATACCTTTCTGCTGCTTTCTAATTTGGGTGTCGTGGTGTATGTGAACCTATCAGTTTGCTGCTGGTGATTCACAGCCGGGGATCTTGCTATGGGGAACCCAAGACAGGCTGCTAAGAGGGGGGGGGGGTAAGTTTGGATAGAGTTACCCCTACCGGACAGTCTATGGGGGAGGTCTGCAGGGTTGGTTTACGTGTTGCGTTTAGCTAAAGGGGTCAGTATGTGACACAAACAGTAGCAGAGGTCAATGCTTGTTTGAAATGTTACATGCTTGATGACGGCATTTGTAACAGTTCAATGTTCAGTCTTCAGAATCAACATGCTCCGTTGCCCATTTCTCGTTCTGTCACCAACCTTCACAATCCCTTGATATTTAGTTTTCTTTTTCTCATCTACTTATGACATGCAACTGCAATTTTCACCCCTCTCCACAGTTCATCACCTCACTTTCTCTCAATAAGTCTGTCACTTGTTTTTGTTAGTTTGCACCGTAAACATTGGCTCAAAACACCTTCACACTTATTTATCTATAAATTGGCACAGATGGTTCAGGACTGGAATCTGTCTTCATGGTGGCCATTTGTTTTGTTTTGTTTGTGTTTGCATGAGATATCTGAATATCTTGCCCAGCTAAGTCTTCTGTGAAATTTAGTAATACAAATACCTTACTGGTACACACTCTTCCTTGCTTCTGACAGTGCTCATAAACAGTCTTTCTTAAAGGTATAGTTCACCCAAACAGGTGAACTCTTTAATTGCTCACCCTCATGAACGTGTAAGACCTTCGTTCATCTTCAGAACACAAATTAAGATATTTTTGATGAAATCAAATCCGAGAGCTTTCTGACCCTCCATAGACAGCAACGCAACAGACCCGTTCAAGGCCCAGAAAGGTAGTAAGGACATTATTAAAATAGTCCATGTGACATCAGTGGTTCAACCTTAATTTTTTTGTTACAAGAATACTTTTTGTGAAAGTATATTTTTTTATAATCTGTCAAACTTATTTTTGTGAGATGTTTTGCTTGAAAAATGTGCATGAGGTCCTAAAATCAATGCCTTTTGGATTTTGTTATATAATGTTATGACATCAGTTTTAAGTGGGGATGCAAGTTTTAACATCTCATTTTTGTTTTCAACACCTTTGCTTGCAACCTTCTGGCCATTCTTCAGGACCACCACCAGAGCTCTCAGCTTTCACCTCACAGGCTTCATTTCATCTATTACCACATCAGATTTATGGGAGTTTGCAGAAAAAAGCCATTTTCCAGAAACACTGTGTATTTACAAGACCATGCTTGCAAATCATTTCCAACTAAATCCGTCATGTCACATGCACAATCTATGGAGACGCTGACTTTGAAGGATGGTGCAGAATCAAAGCTTACATTCCATCAGTCAATGCAATTCTTTAACATTCTCTCCACCTATCCAGTCAATATCTGCAATCCCACTTGTCTTTTACAAACTCCACACAGACATAGGATTTATTTATTTATATCTGTCTCAAAAGAGTACAAAATATATCTCGTGGGCCTTTTGTTTCTGAGTATTGAAGAGATTTCCAGCAAGTTTAGAACTGTAGATCTGCAACTAATCTTCAATAGCATTTATTGACTCTGCAACTATACATACATCTCTCCATTCACTTGCATGTTCCAGTCTCGCAAAAGTCTGAAACAACATGCAAAAAGGACTGTAAAATGTCTGTTTTGTGTTCGTAAAGGATCAAGACCTGGTTTGAATAGGATGTACACATACAATTAAGACATCTGGCCTTAGGAGTGAACGGAAGAACCTTGGTTATGTAACTAATCGCTGACATGAAGAGCATCTCTCATTAAAGACTGATTGGAGAATTTGCTGACCCAAAACAGAACAACGTGACACTCCAACAACATGCAAGTTAAATATTTCCATCCGTACATGCACAAAACATTATTATATTATGACATCAAAGTCATGCTTCTCGGATCAGAACTAAGCAAGTCATTAAGAAACCACATCCATCCTATAATCACATAGCCGATAGAGATGAGGATTTTTGCACCTGCAAACAGTACTCGCATTTCTCGGTAAAGCATAAAAAAATCTAGTTATTACTTGTCCTGAACTTTTCATTTATGATACATTGCGACTTCATTGGAAGTGATGAGCCACACAGGGATGGAGGATTATGGGAAAGCCTTGGATGGATGCTCATTGATTTTTCTGTCCAATGGTCAGCACAGATGGAGTGAAGCTGTCTGCCATGAACACATGGAAACCAGAGTGCATGACTGATATGAGAAGAACCAGTTTTAAAAGAGGAAAAATGCAGGAAAAGAGGGATAAAAGACTAAAAGAAATGTAATTCAGTTTGAGGAATGCAAAGGGGAATGAAAACAGACCTAAGGTGTAAAACTCAGAGCTGGTGTTTGAATGAGAACTTTAAAGGCTGACCAAAGAGTTGATTTTCATATTAAAAGAAGGAAATACAATACATTGTGCTATAATAAGACTTTAAAAATAAGCCATAAATGTGAAACAAAAACTGCTAGTGAAGACAAGCCATTTGCCTTGGTGCAATTATTTGAAGTTATATAGAAATTGTATCATGATATGTTCCATATACCCACTGAACATATTCTGAAGCATCAGCTAAGTCATGAAAACAAGAGTTAAGGGCCATTCTGTGGACTGGAGACCATAAGTATCAATGCCTCACTAAACTTTTGTATTCTCTCCTAATAGGATTGGGTTCTTCAGAAAAACTTTGCATTCACTCGCAAAACTTTTCCATTCCTCTGAGAAACTTTATGTTCGCTCACAAAAAATATTTGATCCTCCATGAAATTTTGCATTCGCTCGCAAAACTTCCACGTTCACAGAGTTTCTTGGGGAGACCATATGGAAGCCCGTTTCTGTCAATGAATGTAAAAAAATGGTAATTGCAACTTTTTAATCTCACAATTCTGACTTTTTTTCTCCCAATTGCGAGTTTACTCGACTTCTCACAATTCTGAGATATAAACTCACAATTGTGAGTTAAGTCAGAATTGCAAGATGTTTAATTCAACGGGGTTCTTTCTCAGAATTGCATTATATAAACTCTCAATTGTGAGGAAAAACAAAAGGAGGAAACAGGCTTCCATTGCAGACAGAGCACAAAAACATGAAATCTTCCCTCCAATCTAAATTTTCAATCTCAACTATTCACACACACGTGTTTTTCATTTAAAAATTCAAGGAACAGGCACAAAAAAAGTTTGATAAAAATGTGACTTTTTGTAACTTGAGCACTGCGTTTTTAGAACAGTGAACACTTCTAAAGTGCACAATGGTCAAACACATCTATATGTTTTAATGCGTTCTGAGTAAACAAGCCCAGAGAAAATGTTCTGATTGGCAGTGTTGTAACTGTCGAGTCATGCTTGATAAAAGGCTTCTCACTGCAATCCTGTCAAATCATGCCTGAATTGAAGACACCTCAATTCCAACGCAATGAATCAGATAAGATGCCTTTTAAAATCACTTTATTTAAATGCAAGATTATTTCACAGTCTCCCAATGGAAAGCCAGTGCTGACTTGTTAAGGGAATAGATATTTACAAATAAATAAAAGCAAAAAAAGTCAGTAAAATAATATGGATTAAACCAAGTGTACAGGTGTGTTTAGGTCACCTTGAGCAAGTCAACCAAATCATCATCACACAACTATTACATTACTGACCAATAAAAGCTGTTCAAATTACATCAGTGAAGATAACTACAATTTTTACATAAACCATTTTACAAGCATGATAAACTGTTAAAAAAGCTGACAATAATTCCTTCATATCAAAACTCAAAACAGAATTAACCAGTCATTTAAAACTTGGTTGCCAAATATGCACAAAACATTACAGCAGGTAATAGCAGCAAATATTAAGTAATATTATGCCCAATGTTTTGTCCTTGTTAAAACTTTCAGGAGTCACACAAACAAATGATGACATCACAGCCATGGTGCAGCGTGACATCATCAGGTTTCCCGTTTGGCCCCGCCCACCTGAGAAGACAGTATTTCATAGACCTACCTATGTGGGAAATGGATCCCGTTTAATTGTTAAACATGGGTATCATGGTGTAAGCAGAACGGCTCTGACGTCTAATTAACTATAAAGAGGACATCGAAATACCACCAGAACGCAGGGCTAAAATTTTGAATCCATGTTTCGTTGCGTATAATAAATCTTGAATTTACTGAATGCATATACAACAAAATAACCATTGTGTTTGTGCGCATACAAGAGATTGGTCTGCACCAGTGTTGTGCCTTCATTTTGAGAGCTTGATATGTTGTGTTGTCCTACACGCACAAATTTAACTCTGCCCCTGTTTGTTATGTTTCCAGACCCTGTCAAAATAGGCAAATACAGTGGGCAGCCCAACCCTGTGCAGCGCCCCCTCTGGTACGGAGGAATGACAGCAGAAAGATGAGGGAAAGGAAGGAGGAAGAGTACATCGTGCCTCTTAACCTCCCGGCCTGACACTAGCGATGCCGCAGGATCACAGGAACTGCAAAAAAAGAGGGATGCAAAATCAGGATATGATTCAATTCAACGTGAAGAAGTGTGTCTGGAGTGGACTTACTGATTATGATGAGGAGAAGGATGACAACAACCAACGCTATAATCATTTTCATCTGGGGATAGAAGAGAAAACCAAAGGCAAAAATGACAGTTTACAATGTGACTAAAGGCACACCTTCAGAAAAATGATATATTTAATGTGGAAAATGATATAGTCTCTGAATCCAAAAAGTGATTTTATACAACAATAACCTTAACAACTAAAGCCATCGAGATAGAGGCTCACCTTTGTGTCTTTCCACCACATCCTTCTGTGGAGCTGCTTGGCTCTACTGCTGAACGCCGATGCATTGTCCGAAAGGCTTTCTGAAAGTCATTAGACAAAAGAGGATCAGTACTAAGGTTAACTTCCATGCATGTTTATTAATATATAACTATAAACACTCCTAAACAACTGAGATCGTTTTATATGGATTATATTCGTCTCCTGGAGATGCTTGTTGATTTTCATAATGCTGTTTTGGGATGTTAAGATCTCTGCAACCTATGGGACCAACTAAAACATGTCCAGCCTCATTAGTGCAAGAACAAGAATCAGTAAAGTTGAGCTCATACCAGCTGCCATTGAACAATACCTCAGAGGATGACTGTGTGTACAGCCAGAAAGATACAAAGAACACAGGTGCAGATTATTTATTTGCATTTAGCCTTAAAATTCAAGAAATCAGTCTTATGGATCAGTCTTAGGTTCAACTTTAGCACAAAGACAGTATTGTAGTCAACATATGGAAAACATTCCCCTTAGTGAGTGACGATGTCTTCCAGATGCTGCACTATAAAGCTACTTCTTCTCTATTTGCAAACAATGCGTTGCAATTTCTGCAAGGAAGCCAAATTGCAGTAATTATAATAAACAAAGAAAATGGGTTTGAGCTCAGAACAGTCCTGTTTTGATTTTATACTGACATGTAAAGATATATCGTGTAACAACTGTAACATGTACATTTAACAACAATGAAACATTTCTGTATCAACTATGTTGTAAATATTCAGCAGCAAACAGAGTTTACTTTTTTCAATTCGATGCCAGTCCAGTTTTATTTTAGTATAGTTTATATACTATTATAGGATTGATTCATAAATAACATTTTAAAATGTATTTTTTTTTTCTTTCTAATATTTGTATTAGCTTCATTTTTATTTTAGTTTACACTTCAACTTATTTATGGGTTATATATTTCAGTTAGTTGCCAAAACTAACATTTTTAATAATAATGTTTATATTTAATTTTTACAGCATTATTTAAAGTAATGAAAACGATTTTTAATAGTTGACACTATATTCCACTGAATTCAATGCACTTGGGAACACTGACACACTAAAATCACAACATAATTTAATATTATGTGTGTTTAATATTATGTAATATTATGTGTGTATTACGTTATTTGAGCACCCAAGCAGCTTATAACAGTCACACTGGCTTACCCAATGGAAACCAAAATAACTCTGAGGTGTGGAAATCACACACGTCGCCTCTTTTATTTTCCTCTTTAAAATCAAATCAATGCAAAACTGCTCATACTTCACCATTCTGAACACAGTGGCTCCTGTTACATTAGCTTCACAATCATCATGCACGTCTCATAAAGTGCTTTCATATTCAGCTAAATACAAAAACAGGACCAGACATGTGGCTTTATCACAGGAACGCTGTGCTTGAACCTGCTTTAGTACATTTCACTCCACTACTTAATGTTATGAGTCTAGAGTTACTAATCTCAGATCAGCTTGAAAACACAACCATCTGCAAACATCTTGTGCACACAGGTGGTTTATTTTTCACATCTGGGCCTAAAATGAGAAAAATACCACACCATCTGTGGGACACGGGACATTTTGCCCACTATCCTGCCCATTTGTCCCAAGGCAGTTCACAAACGGAATAACAGAAATGGGACATGACTCACTACTAGAGGTTCAGGTATAACGAAATATGAAACTAACTGAAGGGTTTATTCATATGGCATTGGAATTCAAAACACCTTCCCACAGTTCTCTGGGTCAAGTTTGGTCAAGAGTATTGAGCTACTGAATATGATTGATCTGGAATAATAGTTTGTTTACACATGGCTTCCCAATCTATTCATGCGCTAATATAAGCGTTGGCCCTGAAATGAATCACATAAGCTTTAAAAGAATCAGAGGTCGATTTGCAACTGAATTAACCTGAACTGCAATATTTGGGGAGCTAATATTTAAAGTCCTTCATATTTCCACCCAGATCAAGAAGAAACTCGAACAGGTTTTTAACTTCAGAAGATCTGCTGTTCAAAATCTGTAATGTTTCATGAATAATTTCTGTCTTGATTCCAATGAATCCAACCAAATCACAAAGTGCTTAAGGATTCATAGTGATCTGTCCATGTCCATCTTACCAGATTTATCCTGCAGCTCATCCAACCGTTCCCCACGTTCGATCACTTTGGAGATGTTCTCCTGCATGACGTCAATGACCTCATCAACCTGAGACTGCACCCTGAATGGCCATTGAGACAGAGAAGACAACATGAGAGGAACAATCTGGTGTTTCCATTGATTCAGCAGAACATTTTTACAGCTTAGGAGCACATGTTTGAGTCTGTGATTCTAATATTTCTAAGAGAACCGCTCGGGATTAACCAAGATATCATTATGACTACGATCTGTTGACCTTGCAATGTCGAGGGGAGGTGAGAACGTTTCGCTAGACGTGGTCTAGACACATCCAAACAGTTTGAACTATTTGATCTCATAGTCGTGTCATGCAATGGACGCACTAAATAGCTTGTGAGGTATTTAGCTGCTCTCATACACCTGGCACAAGTGGTTGGCATGGCTTTGAGACGCAGGTTACCCTGTGCATGAACTGAGCACAGGATGTTTTGACTCTTGACTCTGTACTTGGATACCCGCCTAGGTCAACACACCATGATCTGTGCCAAACGACCAATCGGGCAGAACCTTGCACATCTCTTGCACCTGGGAGGGTACCTGCCATGTGTGGTTCCCCTTCAACTTCAAAACCCCACAGATACTAATGAGGTAACCTCAAGAATCAAAGACTTCCATGGAAAGGCAAAAAAGAAAACATTATGGAAATTTCACTTTCCAAGGGTTTTCTATTCAATTCCATTTTTTTATTCTGTGTTACTTTGCCGTACAGCGCATGGTTGCGTAAACCTGATGTCACGTGGCTGCTTGCACTGGGCGAAGCTCTCCTGGGTTTCCCTTGGGAGAATTACTACAGTATATTAGTATGTACCAAATTTCATAACAAAGAAAGGCTCACAGCCTGGCTACTACAGCTACAACAGTACAGACATTTTTTAATATTGGGAGTAGCTGTTTACTTGTGCCCGCAAATATTATGTTGTGTCATAGTAACCCAGATGGTTACAGTGCTTCCCTTCTTTTCGGACGGGAGGTGTGTTTGTGGGTGGATGTTTTCACAGATGTCATTATAAGGAGTTACATAAACTCAAATAAGAAACAACGGCATGAGCAGTGCCTGCGCAGTCAATAACTGTGATTTTCACAACACACTGCCAATGGAAATGATCTGTCTCCACATTTCTGAACTGAGCTCATCCTAGTATTTGGAAATCCCTAATTGTTCAATTCTGCACATTGAAGGAAGGACCCAGGTTGTTATCAGAAGAGCAGCAATTCATGGACACGTGGCCCCTTTTTTTGTTGTAGTCAAGACCATGTCATTCACTGTTGAGTTCAAGAACATATTTTCATGGCCTTGAGGATCACAGCCCTCAAGGACCAATCCAATACCATATTTTCTTGGTCTCAGTCCTTTAGTTCATGCCCAAGACCATTTTATCATAGTCTTGCTCTTGACTTGTGCTCGACCCTCTTCTGGTCTCCGTCTTGACTTGGACTCCACCCTCTACTAATCTCAGTCTAGACATGGACTCTACCTACTTCTGGTCTCAGTCTTGACTTGGACTCGACTCGACTGGTCTCATTCTTGACATGGTGTTTTCGCACCGTGTAGTTTAGGAACCCAGTTCTAGAAACTAGCTAGCACGGTGGTTCCTAGAGAAAACAAATTTCCCCCTCTGGCCTTTTTCCTGGTTGCATTCACACCGGCAGCAGGAGCTCTGAAGCGGCCGCCAGCGACGTCTTTATTCGCAGCATTTACAAACATGAACAACCAGTGAATGGAGAATTAAGTAATCAGAGTTGTTTTTGTTGTATCGTGGGTTTCGTGATAATGGAGAATTTATGCACAATTTACGCGATTGAAAGAGAATGAAAATCTGACTTAATCTCCTATGACAACTTAAATATCATTGACTCTGAGAAAAAACAAAACGCTGCAGAAAACAGGCAAATGCCGTTATCTGTGTTTTCCATGTTCTTGGAGTAAATATTTTTACTAGGGGTGTCAACGTTAACGTGTTAACGCATGCGATTAATCTAAAGGCTGCCCAAAGTGTATATAGACAAATAAAAATGAAAATATATCCTTTTACTAATGTGTTTTATACTTGGAATGTATACCTGGCAACTTAAGAACGGAGAGGCGGTTGTAACACAAACAACATGAGTTTCAGCCAGAGCATACATGTTAAGGCTTTTACACAGAAGAAATAAACATGACAACAGCCACTATAGATTATATAAGATAATAAACACATGATTACGATAGGATATGGTTTGTATGTGATTTTCTTGAGATGAATGTTTACATCTGAAATGCTAATTTGTGCAGCGATATAAAAGGCTATAATAGCATATTTTAACAACAGTAAACGACCAAATTCCACATGTGATCGCAAAAGGAAGTTATTACAAACACTCGATGGTGGTTTGAAGTGAGTTCTGAGTAAACGTGTACTATTAATCTCATAAATTGTTTTATGAAGCATGATGCTAATGTTAGCTCTAATGCAGCTGCAGAACAGGTCCAATTCTTCTTCATAATGCATTTTGTCACAATACTTCACGTAAGGTCGCAAGAAAATGTTCTGTTGTGTTTATTTAGAAATACTTTTGATAATAGTTGGGTAAATGTATACTGGGATTGAAGTGATGTGGCTTGGTAAACGTTTTATTGTCAGTATAAAGGCTGATAATGGCTGAATAAAACAAATGAATACTAAGGATTATGTCTCATACCTGGCGGAGGTGTGAAATGTTCGGTTTCCTTAAACTAGTTTGTTATGCATTTCTTTATTTCAACACATTTACAGGTAAATCCTTGTATTTTAAATTTGTGATTAATCATGACTAATCACAGTCCATGACTGTGATTAACGCGATTCATTTTTTAATCGATTGACAGCACTAATTTTTACACTGCTTTTTAAAAATGGTAATCAGTGTTTAGTATGCATTTGACCAGTCAGCGTACACGTATGGCACTGGTAGTTCCTATAGAACTGTTTAAAAAGACACTATTCGGAAGTAGGAGCTAATTTAATTCCTCCAAATTGAGTTCATAGAACTAAAACTCAGACTCGACCCTCTACTCGTCTCAGTCATGACTCGGACTCAACTCTCTTCTGGTCTTGCTCTTGACTCAGACTCGACCCTCTACTCGTCTCAGTCTTGACTCGGACTCAACCCTCTTCTGGTCTTGCTCTTGACTCAGACTCGACCCTCTACTCGTCTCAGTCTTGACTCGGACTCAACCCTCTTCTGGTCTTGCTCTTGACTCAGACTCGACCCTCTACTCGTCTCAGTCTTGACTCGGACTCAACCCTCTTCTGGTCTTGCTCTTGACTCAGACTCGACCCTCTACTCGTCTCAGTCTTGACTCGGACTCAACCCTCTTCTGGTCTTGCTCTTGACTCAGACTCGACCCTCTACTCGTCTCAGTCTTGACTCGGACTCAACCCTCTTCTGGTCTTGCTCTTGACTCAGACTCGACCCTCTACTCGTCTCAGTCTTGACTCGGACTCAACCCTCTTCTGGTCTTGCTCTTGACTCAGACTCGACCCTCTACTCGTCTCAGTCATGACTCGGACTCAACCCTCTTCTGGTCTTGCTCTTGACTCAGACTCGACCCTCTACTCGTCTCAGTCTTGACTCGGACTCAACCCTCTTCTGGTCTTGCTCTTGACTCAGACTCGACCCTCTACTCGTCTCAGTCATGACTCGGACTCAACCCTCTTCTGGTCTTGCTCTTGACTCAGACTCGACCCTCTACTCGTCTCAGTCTTGACTCGGACTCAACCCTCTTCTGGTCTTGCTCTTGACTCAGACTCGACCCTCTACTCGTCTCAGTCATGACTCGGACTCAACCCTCTTCTGGTCTTGCTCTTGACTCAGACTCGACCCTCTACTCACTCAGTCTTGACTCGACTCTCTCTCTCCCTCTGGTCTTGCTCTTGACTCAGACTCAACCCTCTACTCATCTCAGTCATGACTCGGACTCAACCATCTCTGGTCTTTGCCTTGACTCAGACTCAAATCTCAACTGCAACACTGACAACAGCTTTATGGGTATATGTAGACTGTGATTTATTTTGTAAAAAATAAAAATAGGTTAACAGAAAACTACTGCTAAACATTATTTAATGTTCATGTAAATATTTCTAGTAAATATATAAATACATATCTGCTAAAAATGAAGATGTTGGCAAAGCATGTAAATAATTGAGCCAGCTGAAAAAATTCATCCTACAAACGTATACGTACTGTCTAACTTTGTCATTTTGGCCTCCAAATCTTGGTCCTGTTGGGCCTCTCCTGCAAAAAAAAAAAATGTTAATAACCAAACAAGCTTTGCTGGGAAAACTGCGTTCAAACATAAATTGCTGCTTAAAGACCTGTTTATTTGTCAATGCATGAATGATTATGCAAATTACAGACTCACAGGAAAAAGTCCTCCTCTTCATCAGAGTCTTCCTCTAGAAGGTTCCTCTGCAAGTTAAGAAGATGAGGGTGTCAGTGTGGTCAGAGCTGGTGCAGGCTGGGTTTAATCAAAAATTCCATCTGAACTGAGACCAGGTGTTTGACACAAGAGTGACCCGACGGAGACTCATAAAGATCTTTCTGTGAAGCATAAAGTCGTCTGCCAGACGTGAAGGACAATAAAACCCTTTGAAGGGCACAATGTGGGAACAGTGTGTGATGCAGTATTACCGGAACAGAATTCACCTGGAGATAAACCCGTTCAGAACACAAACTCCTACAAGGAGACACTGCTGATGCACGAGAGATATGAACTCCTGTTTGGTCTGCATTTGTGCCATCTGATCTTTTGAGCAATGAATTAGAGATCAGGAGGCATCTAGTTGACCTTCCATTAGTTTTGTTGTAACGTCCATGATTGATCACATTTAACAAATACCTCACTAGATGATTTCAACATCTCGATGACTAATGTTGTATAACTCTCCATAACTGCATCCAAACCTGGGACACTCCTCTAAAATTGCATCTGGACATTTCCATGCTAATGTCAACCTTACCATAGAAAAATTAGATGTTTAGCAAAATAATATTTTTATCAAAACAGATTTTAAAAAAAAAGAGTGATTTATGACAGACTATATAGACATCTTTTTTTCTATGCATACAATATGTTTAATAAAAAAACAACTGAATCTGAATTATGTTGTACATTTAGGCTACTATTTCATTTTGCTGCCTAATATCTAGGGGTAATTCGTGAAACTTACTAATGTCTCAGAGTGCAAAGTTTGGTGGTTTTAAAGCATTTTAGGACTGATTCTCATTGTTATATATAAGCACTGACATTTTTGAATCTGGACTATCTGCTGGGTTTTAGTAAAATTCATATAAATGATTCAGTATAAAAGAAAATGAGTTCCTGACATTAGATTTCATGTTGTGACTCCAAGTAACCCTGCAACAGCTCACTTCTAATTGGCCCTTTACTAGGGGATATTTAAAAACAAGAACTAGGTCCTGTCTTGTGTCACGGTCAACAGAGTTACATAACCAGCACGTGGAAAGCCACATTCATCTTCACTCTATTGCACATTCTTGTTTTCTCACTGCTGCTGAGTTCAAGCTTCGATGTGAGGCAAATTAACAAGAGACTTGTCTTTGGATTTGCTAAAGTCTGAACCATCCAACTGATTCTCCCGAACATACATCAGTCGGGACTTGTACCCAAGTGAAATACACAAGGTTGTCCTATCCTGGCATTGACTTATGGGCTTTCGACTGTAAGGTCTGGCAGGGTTCTTAAATAGTTTTTAAATGACTCTCTAGGACTGGCAGAAGATGGAGACATTGAATGTTAATTATGAAATCGGTACTGACAGGTTCTTGGGAAGGGCTCAGCTAGTTTATTACCCCCTGCCTGACCTAATGCCTGTTATATCATGACATTAGTTTTCATTTTCATCATTTTCTGTTCTTTTCCATTCAGTGCCTGACTTTGTTGA
Source organism: Ptychobarbus kaznakovi (assembly GCA_027422405.1). Lineage (NCBI taxonomy): Eukaryota > Metazoa > Chordata > Actinopteri > Cypriniformes > Cyprinidae > Ptychobarbus > Ptychobarbus kaznakovi. The sequence goes on from CM049794.1 coordinate 33,296,350, forward strand.
TCAAATATAGATTTATTGTTAGTTGTACTTGCTATGGCAATTTGACTTACACTATTATTCAGAAGTCTTTAAAAGAAGTCTCATATGCTCGCCAACTGCATTTATTTAATAAAAAAAAAACGTAATATTGTGAAATATTATTACAATTAAATGAACTGTTTTCTAGTTCAATGTAATCTAAACTGTAATTTATTTCTGGGATGCAAAGCTGAATTTTCAGCATCATTACTCCAGTCTTCAGAGTCACATGATCCTTCAGAAACCATTCTAATATGCTGCTCAAAAAACATTTCTTATTGTTAGCAAAGTTAATGTAATGCTTAATATTTTTTTTACTTAAAACCTTAATATATTTTAGCAGGATTCCTTGATGAAAAGAAAGTTTAAAAGAACAGTATTTATTTTTTTATATTATTTTTTTAATTAACATATACATGTATTTACTGTCACTTTTGATCAACTGAATGCAGTGTTGGGGGTAACGCATTACAAGTAACGCGAGTTACGTAATAATTACTACTGAGTTACTTTTTCAAAAAAGTAAGCCAGTTCCTTTTTTTCCATTTATTGACTGACAGTGCGCTGTGTGAACATGATCTTACTGTAGTTCTAATCTAGACTAAATGTGAATGTGTATTAATTCATCCCACTCGCAAAAAACAGATTCAGTATTCATCAAAATGAATTAAAACAGTGAAATGCAAACTCAGAATATGACGCAAACCTGCAATAATTAAATATGTTAAACAACACAAATATATCTAATCTCATTTTATTAACCAATGTGTTTGCTGCTGACCTTTGATGATCCAGTTCAACCATACTAATAAGCAAAAATTACTTTAGATAAACTAACAATTGTGCTTCGTTGTTGTTTTTTTTATTGCTGAAGAGTGTTGAACCTTCTTTTTCTGCGTTCTACTGTACAGACGTGAATTTACTTTTCCTTCAGCCTGAGGTTTATTCATTACACTTTTTGGTGTGAAAGGCTTTTACATTTGTTATAAATAGAACTTCTTGTATTAAAAACAAACAATCAAGCCCTGCTCATATTTAAAAAGTAACGCGAAAGTAACACAAAAGTAATGTAACGCATTACTTTCCATAAAAAGTAACTAAGTAACGTAATTAGTTACTTTTTTAGGGAGTAACGCAATATTGTAATGCATTACTTTTAAAAGTAACTTTCCCCAACACTGACTGAATGCATCCTTGCTAAGTAAACGTATCAATTTCTTGAAAAACAAACAAACATGATTTTTCCCAATGGACAGCCAAAAAAAATCCATTAACTTAAAATGAAGAAGAGACCCAACCACCCTCAAAATCCAGCAGTGACTTACGCATAGGCCAAAAACACTCTTTTTTCCATTTAAGGATCTAGTTTAGATATGTCTGTTTATTTCTGCAAAATCATGTTCTATTGTATGTTAGTTTTTTTTATATTTTTCTCTCCATCTGTTTAATTTCTTTTCCACCTCAGTTTATCCACTGCTATTATGACTTGTGGTAACTGCTTGAAGTTGTTAAGAACAAACTGCTCTCTGAAGGGCTGTACAACACAGAGTTGAAATGTGGTGTGTGATTGTGTGCTGTTTTAGATGGACTGTTATATAAAGGAGTTTTTTGTGGTCTGCAGACACTGAGGAACATGATGAGAGAGCTGTTTACTCTTCCTGTAAACAACATAAATAGATCATGGAGCACAATGGGGTTGTAAACGTGCAGAAATATGCAAGTCTGGCTCTAATCAGCTAAGAGCATCTTTAGACCTCTCATCTCCATGTTGTCATCACCTCCAGGTAATCTATATGGTAAGAACTGACTCACTGTTGCCTCAGTGACTTACCCGCTCACTGCGAATGGAGCCGGTGACCTCTTCATCATTCAGATGCCGTTTAAATTTAGGGGGCATGCTGGGATCGAGCTGCTCCTCCCTCTCTGGCTCCCTCTGCAGGCACAGGAAACATAGGAGTGATTGACTAGGTTTATAAATCTCGAGTCACTCCACTGACTCTTTCTTCCAAATAATATTATATAATATTTAGCTTAAAAGTAGGATAGGTTTGGTTGGCTTTTGCTAAGCACCATAGCAATCTGGGAATTACTACAGAATTCAACTGTCACTGATGTGCGTTTAGCAGCTAAGAGATCCAATCAGATTTTAGAGCTGGAACTATCTGCTCTTTATGCGTTAATTTAGACTTGGCCCTTTGACTTAAAAGAAAGCTCAATTATAATGGCCATATATCTGATCATCTGTGTTTTGGTCGGTTCATTAGACTGAACTTTGGGACATAAAAGCTGCACTACTTTTAAGTAAACCCAGTCGTAATTCAGACTTGGGGAGAGACCACCCAGTTATATTTAACTCGTTTGGTCATGGGATCAATCTATCCACACCAACTGAAATGTGCTGCTTGCAAACATCAAACAGAGCAGTTAAAGACTAGCTCAAGCAATTGATGTGAAAGTCATAACTTTCCTCATTGTGTATTTGCTGCAGTTCATTTATGGTTAAACCATTTGGTCATTCTTTGGCAAACCTGTTGCCTATAGCTTTGAAGTCACAGCAGGTTTTCATCTTGAAACTACCAGGCATATAAGCTTAAACTGTACCAATGGAATTACAATGACAGGTCCTCATACAGACCTTCTGATTGACACTCTCACATTGATCATAATGTCATCTTGAAATTGTAGCTTGCCAAATTCTATATTCAGCCTATGTAATTTAGACAAAGCCATAATAATAACAGCAATATTGACTTAAATTCTTATGTGCTGTGAAAAATGCTGCACGTGGACTTCTAGGAAAACTATAGAGCGGTGCAGTGATGACAGAAGTCTGTAGGCCAACTCGAAATTAAACATCACCCTCGACAAAAAGCCGTCGGCCATATTCCCCTGGCTTTTGATTCACTGTAAAAAACATGCTCTGTAACAAACTAATGTTTATAATTCTTCTTATATATTTTGTTAATCATGTTCTTCTCATCTTCACAGATGAACACATTTTTTTATGAATTTCTAAGCCCAAACACAATCGGTAGAAGTAAAAACTAACATTAGGGTAAACATTAGGGTATATGTTGTAGAATAAACAGTGAAAATATCTTGATCTTTTGTACAGCACAGACCTTATATAAGGTATTTCACCAAAATAAAAAAAAACATTGACTTTGGGACAGTGGAACTGGAACTCATTTCCGGGTTTTAGGACTCATTCAAACTAGGGCATTCTAGAAAAGAGAGCACATGACTAATGCACATTACAATGTGACATAATACACTCTGTGTTGTCACACTACTCTGATTTGGAAATACTAGCTTGTTACCAGAAAACTACACGATTTTACGGTCACACTACTGAAAATGCTATTAGCTTGTATAGTTAATGTTGCATTTTCACTAGTTTCGGGAGTTACTCCACAACACTCAGTACTTGAGTGAGAAATATTTGATAAACTGTGCATTTATGGAAAAGGTGTTCCTGTAAATAATAGATGATCTCCTGAACAGATGGGCCTCTATAAAAGAAAACGTAAAACACATTCATGAATTCTTGCTATTCTTAAGAAATATGATCTATTCTCTTCGTTAACAGGCAAAACAAAGCTGCTTCCTTCCTCAACCCGCTGGACAACGAACTCAACCCAATCTCCATGTCTAGTACCATTGAGTCCACTGTCCTCTCTCTGAGACTGCTCTCTGCTTCTCTTGCTGGAAGAGCTGTCGGAAAACGGCTTCTCTTTTATCCAGGAGCACGGCAGAGCTTTTCCAGAAAGCAGGAGAGGGGGGAGAGGGGCAGGGGACAGGGAACGAGAGGGAGGGAAGAGAAGGACACATGGGGTTTGAGAGAAAGAGCATGAAAAGATCAACAAATAATGCCAAGACAGAGAGAGAATATAACCATCATCCATTGAAACCACTCTGATATATTTAGCTTTTTAATTTAAGTTCATTTCTGTGTAAGAACAATAAATTAGGCCTTAAAGTGCAGATTAGCCATAGTTACAAACTGTCATCGAGTCAACCTTGTGTCGCTCCAAATTCTTGTTGTGCCATTCATTTTTTTCATCTTAAATTTGACTTGCACTTCCCGATATCTAAACGTGATGTGTCTCAAACAGGGACACTAAAAAGTGGTATTATGTAATTGATGGTATGATCAATGTGTGATTTTTACAATAGTGTAACTCATACACCCCTGGGAAGATTTTCAGCGAATACTGTCATTCATTTCAGTCTGTTTCTCACACAAAAACATTGTGCAGCTACAGAAGATTTGAAATATATTGTACAAGTCATATGTACCACTTTTATGATGCCTTTTCTGTCCAACAGTAGACGTTAGGAGTTATTGTTGCATAGAAATTACCTGCAAGAAGATTTTCAAAATGTATCCTGTAGTGTTCTACAGAATAATGACACTTTCTTAAATATTAGATGTATATTATATTTAACACCTTAACAATTCTAAATTATAATACTAACATACAGGTACATCAAAAAAAAAAAATATGGTGAAAAAGTTCATTTTTTCTTGTAACATTTCAAAAAGTGAAACTTTCATATATTTTAGATTCATTACATGTAAAGTAAAACACTTCAAAATATGTTTTGTTTTATATATATTTTGTATGATTGGAGCTTACAGCTAATGAAAGTCCAAAATCAGTATCTCAAAATATTAGAATATTTACATTTGAGTTTCAATAAATGACATCCATACAGTATAAATTGTGAGTATCTCTTGTTCTTTGAAACCACAATAATTGGGAACACTGCTGACTTGGCAACTGTCCAGAAGACGATCATTGACACCCTCCACAAAGAGAGTAAGTCACAGAGGGTCATTACTGAAAGGGGTGGCTGTTCAAGGAGTGCTGTATCAAAGCATATTAAATGCAAAGTTGACTGGAAGGAAGAACTTTGGTAGGAAAATGTGCACAAGCAACAGGGATGACCGCAAGCTTGAGAATACTGTCAAGCAAAGCCGATTCAAACACTTGGGAGAGCTTCACAAGAAGTGAACTGAAGCTGGAGTCAGTGCATCAAGAGTCACCACGCTCAGACATCTTCAGGAAAAGGGCTACCAAGCCACTTCTGAAACAGAAACATCGTCAGAAGCATCTTACCTGGGCTAAGGAGAAAAATAACTGGACTGTTGCTCAGTGGTCCAAAGTCCTCTTTTCAGATGAAAGTAAATTTTGCATTTAATTTGGAAATCAAGGTCCCAGAGTCTGGAGGAAGAGTGGAGAGGCACAGAATCCATGTTGCTTGAAGTCCAGTGTGAAGTTTCCACAGTCAGTGATGATTTGGGCTGCTGTCATCTGCTGGTGTTGGTCCACTGTGTTTTCTGAAGTCCACAGTCAACGCAGCCATCTACCAGGAAATTTTAGAGCACTTCATGCTTCCTTCTGCTGACAAGCTTTATGGAGATGCTGATTTCATTTTCCAGCAGGACTTGGCACCTGCCCACACTGCCAAAGGTACCAAAAGCTGGTTCAATGACCATGGTGTTACTGTGCTTGATTGGCCAGCAAACTCGCCTGACCTGAAGCCCATAGAGAATCTATGGTGTATTGTCAAGAGGAAGATGAGAGACACCAGACCCAACAATGCAGATGACCTGAAGGCCGCTATCAAAGCAACCTGGGCTTTCATTACACCTCAGCAGTGCCACAGGCTGATTGCCTCCATGCCACGCCGCATTGATGCAGTAATTCATGCAAAAGGAGGCCCAACCAAGTATTGAGTGCATAGAAATGAACATACTTTCCAGAAGCCTGACATTTCTGTCTAAAATATATTTTTTTAAATTGATCTTATGTAATATTCTAATTTTCTGAGACACTGAATTTTGGGTTTTCATTATCTGTAAGCCATAATCATCAAAATTTCAAGAAATAAAGGCTTGAAATATTTCACTCTATGTGTAATGAATCTATATAATATATGGGTTTCACTTTCTGAAATGAGTGACAAAAAATATTGACCTTTTTCATGATATTCTAATTTTTTTTAAAGATGTACCTGTATATATACATGTGTTCCTGTGGCTCAGTGGTAGAGCATTGCGTTAGCAGCACAAAAGGTTGTGGGTTCAATTACCAGGGAAACACACATACTGACAAAAAATGTATAACCTGAATGCACTATAAATCGCTTTGGATAGAAGCGTCTGCTAAATGCATAAATGTAAATATATATATATTGTGAGGTGCAAGTGAAATTACAGATGCTTAATTAAAACAATATGGAAATGAACAGATTTTTATTTTTTTTATCTGCAACAGTGCAATGGTTGGACAGGGATGGATGGATGGATGGATGGATGGATGGATGGATGACAGATGGGTGGGAGACCATTATCAGGTGTATGAAACTGGGTCACTGGGATGATAGTAAAGAAAACTGAAAGCAGAAATCTGGCCCTGCTGTTTCCAATACAAACCACCAAACCCACAATGAGATTCTGATGGCCGAATGTTTACAGACTTCACAAGTGAGCATCAGACTGATAAACCCTTACTGCGTCACGTTGTTAAGGAACAGATTCAATGGACAGCTCACAAACAATACTAACAAGTTAGGCATCATTCCAGTGTTCTGTCCATCACGATTTAGAAACACACAGGTCAGGGAACGGCTAAAAGAAACACTGAGATCACTAACACATGACAGGACTTACATCATTCAGGAAACAAGACCATCAACAACTGCGGGTTAATCAGAGACTGTTTGAATATCCGAGTCTAACCAACGACATTAACATAATCACTGAGCAGAGACGAAACAATGAAACTACAACTGACAGACTCAACATGAGCCTGAAAATCAACATAATTACTTCATTTAGCAATTCATTCATTCGTTAGAAATGCAAGTTATCGCGCTAGAACGTGTATATGGGCTTCAGAATGATGACAGTTATTAATATTATTAAACCAAGCAATTCTTAAATATATTATTTTTCACTGAAGCACTCGACTGACTGCATATTATCGATAATTTCTAACAAAACAGCTGATGTTCCAGTCCAGCATCTCCTAAACTGAGCTTCATGCTAGTCAACACAACCACATACACTTACGTTACCCTACAGGACGCTAAAAGATCGAAGCAAATGGTAAGACATGGTTTTGGGGAAAACAACGGGCATGAAATCAAATAATCGTGTTTACATGAAGATTTGTGAAGGATTGTAATCGCTGAAGTGAAAACAGATGGAATGACAGCTAGCATGCCTGCTAACACCTCTGGTTGCATCACTGACCGCTACACAGACACACAAGAACACACACAGGCCTCAAGAGCCACGTCCCCGGCCAGTCTACCTCTGAGCGCTTGCTTCTGTCGATTCCTGTTTGGAAGAACCGCGTTTATAGTTCCGCTGACTGTGTCTGATCCGATCCTGATGCGTCCTGAGTGAGTGATGTCTCTCGCTCGGCTCTGAAGCGGAAGTCAGAACAGCTGGACGGATACTGTTTCCTGCAGACACATCATCATTACCGTCATTACCATCTTCATTTTTATTATAATATTAAAACATCATCTAGTAAAAAAGAAAAAAGGAATGTGAAAAAATGTGATGAAAAAGTATAAAAATCAATAGTATAAAAATCATCATCACCATCACTATCATTTAATAAAAAAAATATATTTTTAAATCATCATAATCTAATCAATCAACAAATCGTCATCTAATAATAATAAAAAACAATACAAACAAACTAATCTTCATCCAGTAAAATGGTAACATATACAAAATTAGATACACGCATATATATATATATATATATATATATTCATAGAGTGATTACAAATCTAGTGATTAATTAATTCTGATTAGATGACTAGAATGATTTCTGGAAGCGCAGGATGCAGGAAGCGCACTCCAGTGGTTTGACTCTTACCTCTCAGATGGATCCTTTAAGGTATCTTGGAGAGGTGAGGTATCCAAGTCGCAACATCTAGCTACAGGGGTGCCACAGGGCTCAGTTCTTGGACCACTTCTCTTTTCTGTCTACATGGCTCATTCAGAAACATGGCTTTTCATATCACTGCTATGCTGATGACACTCAACTCTACCTCTCATTCCATCCTGATGATCTGACGATAGCTGCTCGCATGTCTAGCAGACATTTCTTGCTGGATGAAGGACCATCATTTTCAACTCAACCTAGCTAAGACAGAACTGCTTGTAGTTTCAGCAAACCCATCACTTCATGCTCACATAAAATTCAAAGCATTAATGTTTGCCTTCAAAACCCCCTCTGGCTCTGCACCCCTTTACCTAAATTCATTACTTCAGACTTATATACCCTCTAGAAGCTTGCGTTCTGCAAGTGAACGACGCATTACTGTACCATCCCAAAAAGGCACAAAATCACTTTCAGGGACTTTTTCATTAACTGTTCCCATCTGGTGGAATGACCTGCCCAACTCAATCCGAGCAGCTGAATCCTTACCCATCTTCAAGAAACGGCTAAAAACACATCTCTTCCATCTTTATTTGACCCTCTAACTCTAGCCCTCTCTATTCTAATTTTATTTGATCTAATCTGTCTTCTTGTTATTTAAAAAAAACACAAACATTTTACCCTCTGTCAATTGCATATTTATTCTGTAATTGCTAGCTTTTCTTGAAAAACTAACATTAGCTTTCTTTCTTTTTTCTTTAATACTTGTTTCTTTAATATATATATGTATAAAACCCTAGGTTTCTTTTTTCTATCTACTTGTTTCTTTAAAAAAAACGTCCTTCATGTACAGCTTTAGGCTAACTGAGACTTGACATTGCACTTGCTGTTGTTGCTCTTTTGTTGGTTTTGATTGCTTCTATAATGTCCTCATTTGTAAGTCGCTTTGGATAAAAGCGTCTGCTAAATGACTCAAATGTAAATGTAATTTAAAAATGAAGACAGGAGTAATGGCTGCTGGAAATATCTTCAGCTTTGCTATCGCAGGAATAAATTACATTATAAAATTATACAATTTTTACATTACATATGTGAATATTTCAAAATATTTCTTTATTTTCCTGCTTTCTTGGTCAAATAAATGCAGCCTTGGTGAGCATAAGGGAATTTTACAAAAAAAACATTAAAACAAACACTTACCAACCCCAAACATTTGAATACAATAGATAGATAGATAGATAGATAGATAGATAGATAGATAGATAGATAGATAGATAGATAGATAGATAGATAGATAGATAGATAGATAGATAGATAGATAGATAGATAGATAGATAGATAGATAGATAGATAGATAGATAGATAGATAGATAGATAGATAGATAGATAGATAGATAGATAGATAGATAGATAGATAGATAGATAGATAGATAGATAGATAGATAGACAGAGAATATGTTATATACATTGAATACATTGATTTTATATACAGATACTCACTGAAATTCCGTGATTGATTGATTAAACAAACATTAAAAATAACCTTGAGAAGGACTTGAGGAGATTTATGGAACATTTATAGCAATAAATTCAGATCATCCTGTCACATGAATAAGAAAAAAACTCAGAGTGATGCAACTCTTTAGAGGAGAAAGGGTTTTGTAAGCAGGCCCGGAATGTGTCCCGCGAGCTACAGGAGTCATGATCTGTAAAACAGGCAACCTTGAGAAATGTTTCGCATGGGGATAAAAAGTGCTTCGCAAAGTGAAAAAGATAAGGTGACGTGTCCCCCAAAAAGCCCTTGTCCAAGGTGTACACGTTTAGCACTTAATTCCCCTGTAAGGATGCACTTACAGACATAAAAGTTCAATTTCTTTTGCATGTGTCTGGTCCAATCTGGTCTGGTTTTAGCTTGAGTGTGCAAAGATCTGTGTATATACTGACTCCCTGAGACTTTTGTCAATTGTTTAATTTTCAGATTCCTGTGAGACACTTGAAGGATATGGAAAACTGATGAGAAATCAGGATATAAACAGTGAGAAAGCCAAGGATGACTTTGAATATTCCACTCAGAATATTCCAAGTCACTGGGCTCAAGATGTTTGCTACTCGAATCGAAATATTTCAACAAAAGAAAAAGCATGTGGAACTGTACAGTAATCTATTTCTAAGAAACAGCAGGATACTTCTTAACCTTCCCTGTTTAAAAAGACTCAACTGTCTTACTTTGCTGTGACCTTTGACCTTCAGGTTAATTTAATGTGCCTATGGGACACTTCAGTTCATAATTCAGGTGAGTTATAAAAGCTGTTCTCTCAGACTTTGACTTTCCATTTGTCCAGTTTAACCTCTTACTTCTCTCCTTTTGATGGAGGGAACATGCGTAGAAATGAAAAGAAGCGATGGCTGACACACTTATCATCAATTCACAGATCATTACACCCAAGAAATATATTCTACAATTTATGAAGAAACTAATTTATGAACTTTGACTTCAAGTGTCACTAAAAGGGAATATTTATCTGTCTGTTGATCCTAATGTTTATGCACTCAGTCAGAGTCCAGGGTTTGGTGCACGTTGAAAATGGCTGAAATAAAGTGCCCTGTTTTCTTGATGAGATGAGCAGACGTCCTGAGAGTAAGAGCAGGAGAGATACAGTCACAGAAGATTTAGTCAAGACCTCTAGATGAACATTTGAACATTTCATTTGGGATGTATATGGAATGGTGGTTGATGGGATGGTGCTCAACGGGAATCCAGACTTGGTTAAAGGATTATAAACGACAGGAGTGAATGGTGCAAGGCTGATGGATGAGTGGTAAAACCTGTGATAGATGAGTCCCATGAGCACTTGGGCAGACCGCCATACTATCCTGTTTATACAGATCAAGGTTAATATTGTTAAACTAAAAGGCAACATTTCTCGTTTTCCTTTAGCTTAAAAGAATAATTCAAACAAAAATGTACAGAAAATGTTCGCACCCTCCAATTTAATATGTAGATGAGTTTGTATCTGCAACAGATTTGGAAAAAATTTGTATTACGTCAATTGCTCGCCAGTGGATCCTCTGCAGTGAATGGGTGCCATCAGAATGAGAGTCCAAACAGCTGATAAAAACATCACAATAATCCACAAGGAATCCACACCACTCCAGTCCATAAGAAAAGATGCTTCCTCCAGTGAAAAATCCATTCGCTGTTGTCCTCTCAAATCAAATTTTTTTTGAACAGTTTTAGACTGTAATCGTTTGTTGTTGAGGTGACTTGAAGTTTGTAGTTGAAAAAGTCTTATCAAAATGCCAGTCTGTAATGATGGATTTGTTTCTTACAAACATGCAGCTTTTCACTTCACAAGATGCCAACTGATGGATTGGAGTTATGTGGATTATTGTGGATTATTTTGATAATAATGCAGCTCTTGATTCAGAGACTGCAAAGTAATATTTATGTCTGATGAAAGCTATAGTTTATAACTGACTGTTTTCCCAGGCAACCAGTTTCCTACATAGTTGTGCTAGTTTTTTGTCTTGTCCTCACATAATAAATTAAATTCCCATGAAGGCCCTGATCATAAAGAAATACTGAACTAGGTAATGTAAGAAAGATAGGAAATAGGTAAAAGATAATAGAAAATAGAAAAATAAATGTCGGAATGTAACCCAAAGGTCGCGGGTTCGAGTCTCATATCCGGCAGGGATTGTAGGTGGGGGGAGTGAATGTCCGCGAGCAAGGCACCGAACCCCCAACTGCTCCCCGGGAGCCGCAGCATAAATGTCTGTCCACTGCTCCGGGTGTGTGTTCACAGTGAGTGTGTGTGTGTGTGTGTGTGTGTGTGTGTGTTCACTGCTGTGCCCTACGCAAAACTGTGTCACCCGGGGATGGGCTGGCTACGAACGAATGAATGAAACGCATTTGTCCATGTTTACTCCATCTCTAATGGCACTCGCGGAAAGCGCTCGAGAAACGTGTCTCTTTCGCGGTTCGCTATACTTTCAACCCGTTGTTTTAGTCTCGAGCAAGTGACTTTACGACATTCACATGATTGTGATTCATATGATTGTAAAGGCCCGCGACCTTTACATGATTTGACTGTTTTTCACGTAGAAAGGGCGACAGCACCGCATTATAATAAATTATCATTCATGTTTTCATAGCCGCTGGCCAAATTCCAAAACGAAACTAATGAAATCATCTTTGAGAGCAAGGGGGCCCCCTGGTGTTTCGGGGGCCCTATCCAGCTTGTGTATTCTGCGTATAGGGAGGATCGGCTCTGACCTTGACACACAGTCATGAAGGTCTGCACATCTTGGTTGCACCAATTGAGTTGGTCACACCCCATGACTCTGATTTGATGAACAAGGGATTTTGAAATATTAATAAGGAGTGAAGCCGTTTTGTAAAAATTAGTTTAGGCCTAATAAGCAAAATATATGAAGAATTTTTTTAATTCTTTTACTGGGGCTTTTTTGCCTCATTATGATGTCAGAATGTTGTTGTATCACTCTGAGATTTTTTTATTTTACCTAACAAAGTGCATAAATATTTGATCAAATATTGTTAAAAACATTATTTGATATTACAAATATTATTAACAAGTATTTTATCTCCCTAGACTAGTCCAAGGTAATGGGATGTGATTGGGCCACTCAGAACTTTATGACATGAAGCCCTGAGGGCGAGAAGGTCAAAACATGCCCTGTTTTCTCTCTCTCCCTCCGCAGTTTCCTTTACTCCCGGTGCATTTGATCAATCTCAAACTGACCTCGACTGCAGAACAGACCTCAATCAAGCATCTATGTCTCCGGATGCATTAGTCATTGCTGTGCTGCTGAATGCGATGGAGCAGGACGCATCAATCTTTCTCAGTGAGGTGTTTACTTACTGTCATGAAGACTTTAAACACCATGACACAGGTCACAACTGCCATGTGTCCTGAAGATTAGAGCTCACCAGAGGTCAAATTTACTTCCGAATGGTGTCCACAGAGGATGCTGCCATTTTACTTGGTGTTGTATGTGTTTTCAAGACCATAAGTGCTCCAGGATGAGTTTTAGCTTAGTGTTCTTTACAGTTAAAGGAATAGTTCACTCAAAAATGTACTCCCCCTCAGCCCATTCAAGATTTAGATGAGTTTGTTTCCTTTATCAGAACAGATTTGGAGAAATGTAGCATTACATAACGTGCAGTAAATGGGTGCCGTCAGAATGAGAGTCCAAACAGCTGATAAAAACATCTTAATAATCCACACCATTCCAGTCCATCAGTTCATGTCTTGTGAAGCAAAGATCTGTGTGTTTGCAAGAAAAAAATGCATCATTAAAATATTTTTTTACTTTAAACAGTTGTTAAAATACCAATCCTCTATCTATAAAATTGCTTCCTCCAATGAAAATGTCATCTTGTCTGAATCAGGAGAGAATTGTGCACAAATCAAGTGTCTACACGTGTACAAGTTAAACAATCCAAAAAAGCTCTAAACAAATGTTTTTTATCAACTGTTTGAACTCTCATTCTGACGGCACCCATTCACTACAGAGGACACAAATCTGTTCTGATGAAAAACCAAACTCATGTACATGCTGGATGGCCTGAGTAAATAAAGTCCATTGGTGAAATTGTTTTTACTTTGCATTTTAAATATATTTGATTATGCATTCCATAATGAGCATATTAATTTTAGTACAAAGTTTAATTAAAAAATGAAATTTACTTTCAATATTTATTACATCATCTTTTCGCATTCATGACAGCAGAACATGAACTGCATGAACTTTGATGTATGTAAAAAAAAACAAAAAAATTGACCTTTTCAGATATACTTCTTTAATTAGTGACACAGGGAAAAAAGCTACATCTGAGATATTTTTATATTTCAAATCTTAAAGAAAATGCTTATTTTCAGGTAAAAACAAACCATTGGGTTTCACTTTGGACTCCACTGAATATGGCAAAATTGTATGAAAAACAGAGCTTTCTCGTGTATCTTTGTTCTGTCATTTGTTAACTCTGGCACAAGCCTCTCTTTTCACTTCACTTTTTAAACCGCCTTAAACAAAGTTTGTGAAACATTGGATCACCTGCTGCTGTCTAGTCAACAAGGCAATAAACACGTTTTCCCTAAACAGGAACTGTGTGTCCAATCCTTCCACCAGATCCGTAGGTGCTACGCCACAAAAATGTCCCGCTGAAGATGAGGAGGAGAACGCCAGGTGTTCGTGAAGGCCTCCTGATGGGTCACTGCAAAGATACTGCTGTCGATTATGACCTGTTAAACTGGATTCCTGCACTTTATGGGACATCTTGCAGAGTAAGAGTGCAGTTTATGGCCTCATTCACCCGCACGGTTAGTGATCACTTACTCACGTGTGAAGTTACAGGTCTATTACAGCATATGAGACTCTGTAGTCTCTGTAGTTTTGATTGAATGGACAATTATATTTATATCTATTTATGCTACTGTTCAAAGGTTTGTGGTCAGTAAGATTTGTTTTTGTGCAAGAGATGAATACTTTCCAACAAAGATGAATTAAATGGATCAAAAGTGACAGTAAAGAGTAAGACGTTTATAAGCTTACAAAGATTTCTATCTCCAGTAAATGCAGTTCTTTTGAACTTTCTGTTCATCAGATAATCCTGAAAAAATGTGTCACAATTTCCACAAAATGTTAAGCAGCATAACTGTTTTCAGCATTGATAATAATTAGTAACAAATCAGCATATAATAATGATTTCTGAAGGATCGTGTGACACTGAAGCCTGGAGTAATGATGCTGAAAATTCAGCTTTGCATCACAGCAATAAATTACATTTTTAAGTATATTAAAAAGGAAAACGGCTATTTTAAATAGCAATATAATTTCACAATATCACAGTTTTTACTGTATTTTTGATCAAATAAATTCAGCCTGGTGAGCAGAAGACACTGCTTTGAAAGCATTAAAAAATATCACCAACCCCAAACTTAATATATTATTGTAATATATTATTTAATTATATTTTATATTATATTATATAGTTAAAAAAAGAAAAAAAAAATAACCAAAGGCCATTTAGACAATAATTGTGCAGTTCTCCAGACAGCTCGTGGTTTTGGTTGTATAACTAGTATTAACGACTACAGGATGTTTTTTTCCGCCTTAAACACTTGTTTTAACCACTAGACAGACACCCGACAACATGTTTACACATTGTGAACTGGAAAAGCGTTAGACAAAAGCATGTCCACACGATTAGGAGTTGAGGAATGTTGTTATGTATAATTAAGGGTCATAAGGTGCTTATTTCTCACCGTCTTTCTTTGTTTTCCATAGAAGCCACTCCTTGATCTTTATGGGCTCACTTCCATAAGCTCAGCAGGAGCTGGGACAGGGACGCGGCCTGTGTTTTGATGTGGTTTGGACATAGACAGTTTGCACCGGCTCCTGAATACCGGAGATATTTTCCCTAGCCATTTGCTCTCAGCAGTTGTTTGCATCCCAATCATCCCGTGCAACCACGAGGAATTCAAACCTCAGGTGCTTTTCAAAACTATTTCCCTCCACAGCGCTCCGAACCAAATGTGGGTGCTTATCCAATTGTAAAATGCCTCTGAATGAGTAAAAAACAAACATTTTTTTATTTGAAATGTGAACCTAGAAGACATATAGTCATAATCCAGGGTAATACATTTAAAATGCTTGCTTTATAGGCCTAATGGTTTGTATCTTAGTGACTATATTCATCTTTATAATGAATTTAACATTAGGTTGATGTTGCACCCATTAAAAAAACTGAATGGATCAAGTCAGAGACCTTGAACTAGAGGTTATGCAGACCAACAGCAGTTTATTGCTCCTATTCTTATACAAGCATTTATGGTACTATGAGTGAATCTGAGTTATGGCTGTCAGTAACAAGCATATCACAAATATTATCACGCATACGCTACAGTTCAAAAATATTTTTTTATGTTTTAAAAGTTTCTTAAAGCTGCATTTAAAAACAGGAATACTGTGAAAATATTATTACAATTTAAAATGAATTGTTTTCTATTTTAAAATGTAATTTTTCCCTGTAATGCAATGTTGAATTTTCAGTGATTTTTTAATAGACCTCCCTTACAAGTATGAACAATAGCAAGGATATTACGTCTTTTTTCCACCAACTAAAATACGTTCTAGAACCTTCTTTGAGAGTATTGGGAGGCTGCTTTCTGGATCAGATTCATTCATATGCACGTGTTACTAATAAAGGCTTCTTTGTCACGAGGGAAAGGAAGAGAAAGTGAGCAAGCGAGTGAGTGAGTGAGTGAATGAGAGAGAGAATGCAAGAAACAGCAGTGCAAACACTGCCTGCGTGCGGCGTGCCATTAATAATGAGAAACACAAACAGTAGATGATATAACTGTAATACAGTCACATCCCCCCAGCGCAGAGGGCAGATGAACAAACAGGAAGTGTCACAGGAACATCCTAAAGATTTATGACTCTGAATTCCCCACGTACCTATCCTCAGACCTGCTCTGTGCTCTCTCTCTCTCTCTCTCTCTCTCTCTCTCACACACACACACACACACACACACACACACACACACACACACACACACACACACACACACACACACACACACACACACACACACACACACACACACACACACACACACACACACACACACACACACACACACACACACACACACACACACACACACACACACACACACACACACACACACACACACGTTAACTAAGAAAACCAAATGGGGACCCACCATAAACTGTTTCTATATAAAGCCAATTAATATGGCTAATGATAACTTAGAGTCCTATCTAATTTAAATTAATTTTGCAAATGACAGATGCAGATGTACTGTGATTTTTATAAACAAATCATTTATTTGAAAAGACAATAAGGATGGAGTACATTTTAAACCGTTTATGAGCAGCACATTAGCGCTTTGATTCGAACCGAAGCCTGATGAGCAAAACTGAGCTCCGATTGGCTGAATCTGCTTGGAAAGAGAACAGTACTCAGTCTTGGTGTTTTGCGCGCTTGGTCTCTGGTGCGTTGTTAAGCTTGGAGAAGTGTTCCGACAAGGCTGCCAGGGCACGGTACCGATGGGAGATGCTGTTCTTCACTTCTTTAGGGAGCTCAGCGTAACTACCCATAGAAACACAGCACAGAGGAATGAGAAAAACAAAATCACTATCAAAATAAAAATAAAAAGGGCTTTCAATGCTAACTTTATCTGACAAATTTATTTGGCATTCATTTTAACCTATTGTTTCCAGAAATTGATTCGATGCTTTTGATTCCTTGTCAATGTTACATTGTCTGAGGATGAGTAAAATTATTTTTTATAAAGCATTTTACAACATGTATTCTTATAATGTGATCACGTGGACTGTAGGAAAAGTCTTTCATAAATATTTGTCGATTTGGTCTATTCAGAGGATTTACTTTGTCCAATACTGTCATCTACTGGTATACCTGAGAAACACAACTGCAAAGTTATGAAAAGATCCTCACGTTTTTTCATAGCCATCCGGCTGAAAACAAGGATCCCAGCCAAAATCCCTTGGACCCCTGGGCTCAACAATACGGCCCTGAAAAAATGATTAGAAATGGAATCAAAACCTGCATGGTACAACGTTCAATGCAACACATACTAATACACAATCTGTTTCAGGTCAGTATGATTTGTTATTTCTTTGAAAGAAATGAATGCTTTTATTTAGCAAGGATGCTATACACTGATCAAAAGTGACGGTAAAGCCATTTATAATGTTTCAATAGATTTCTATTTCAAATAAACGCTTTTCTATTAATCAAGCACAACTGTTTTCAACATTGATAATAAGAAATGTTTTTGAGCTCCAAATCAGCATATTAGAATGATTTCTGAAGGATCATGTGACACTGAAGACTGGAGTAATGATATTGAAAATTCAGCTTTGCCATACAGGAATAAATTGCATTTTAAAATATATTCAAATAGAAGTTACTTAAAACTGTAATACTGTTTTTTTTATCAAATAAATGCAGCCTTCTTGAGCATAACAAACTTTTTCAAAAACATTAAAACATAGTTCTGACCTTAAAGTTTTAAGCAGTAATGTATATTATACATTTTTGGTGCTTATATATGTCAGTGGATTCAGTTTATTCATTGATGATGATAGTGGAAACAGAAAATGATGGGGAAACAAGATGAGAGTATCAATCTTGCATTGCCTGTATGCACACCAAGGACCAACGGTGTTGGTTTGTATTGTTAAAAGCGCTTTTTAAATAAAGGTGACTTGACTTGACCAATGAAAAAGCACTTCACCATGGCCCTGATGAGACAGTAAATAAACATGCTCACCTCGGTTCTTCCTCTGAACAGCTGAACTGGCTCATCTTTTCCAGCACAGAAAGCAAATGTACACAGAGCCCAGGCTGATTTATCCTCAAAACCAGCTAGCAATTTATACAATCCTACAAACATAAAGAAAACAGCTCAGTGTGCATATTACTCATTTTGCCACTGCACTAAATATGACTTCTTAAGAAATAAAACTGAAATAAAAATGACATCAAATAATAATATTAAGTGTTAAAGATACTGTATCAGAAATGTTGACTTGGCAACTAACTGAAATAATTTTAATTTAGTTCAAATTTAGTTTAAGCACTATGATTACCAACTCAGAAAGAATAACAACCAAAACTGAACTAAAGCTGAAACTTACAACAACAAAAAACACTCATAAAAATGACTAACAATTAACCTAAAATAACAGTATTCAGTAGTAACCTAAATCTTTATTAAAGTGTCTTACCCTCTGGCTTCAGTTTATCCAAGAACCATTTTCTGTGAAGAGTGAAACACATAAAATAATTGAATGCACTATGAAACATACTTACACCATATCACCGTTTTATATTGACAGAATTTAAAGGAGCCAGACTCACATGTACGGTCCTGGGAGTCCTCCTAGTGCCCTGAAGCACAGACAGGTGTCCTCTACCAGCACTGGCCCATCCACCTTCACACAAAACATCATGTTTGAGGCATCAACCAAGGAAACAGAGTAAAAAGATGTGCAATATACAAACCAGCTTTGCAGCTTCTTCACACTTCTGTATAGAAATATCATCTGGCTCCCCTTGGTATTCAGGCACTGCAAGAGAAGACAATCACATTACAAATACAGCAACAGCATGCTTGATACTGTAAGTCAACAAAGCAGAAGAATAATAGCCAAGTACTTACAGTCAATCTTCTTAGAAATCAGTTTGTAGGGAAATTTGTCACCAAGGATCTGAACTACCTGTTTGAACAAGAAATTATTAGATTGATAGGCATATTAAAACAATTAAAATAATTTTAATAATCAAAAACATAATATTACACCATGTACATATTTGTGCTAAATTAAATTATTTTAGCCCACATTTTGACTCATTCCAGTCTGTTTTCAAACACATTTTATCAACTAAATGTAAAAATGAATTTTATTGTTTATTGTTAGAAAATCACAAGTTTGTGGATTTATTCAGCATTTAGACAAGCCCCAAATTTGGATAGCAGGATCGCAAAAATAGCAAAGCTCATTGAAAATAATTTATGAATATATACAATCCCCTCCAGAAGTATTGGAACAGTAAAGACAAAATTGCTCTGTTGGCTGTGGAGTCAAGACATTTGCAAATATGATTAAAATATGAATATGAGACAAAACTACAGAATGTTACATTTTATTATTAGCCGTTTCAACACATACATGTTTTACAACAGTACACTTTTAGAGTTCACCACTCATTGATGTGACATAATTATTGGGACAGTTGAACAGCAGCACACACACACACAGTCACACAGACATTTTCCCAGCCTTTAATGAGCCAATTCCAGTTGTTGCTTGTTTTGGGGATTTTGCCTTTACTCTCCTCTTCACAGCATGTTCAATCAGATTTAAATCTGGACATTGACTTGTGCAATCTGGTGAAACTTTCCATTTCTTTGCCCTTATAAACTCCTTGACTAAGACTGGCAGAGTGTTTTGGGTCATTGTCCTGATGCAATACGAACTGGCACTTCCCAATGAATCCAATGAATGCAGCACAGGCATTTTCTTGAATATTGGTATCATTCTGCACTGTCATCATATCAGTAAAATTGAGAAAGCCTGTTCCAGAGACAGCCACATGCCCATGCCACACACACACACACACCATGCTTTAAAGATGAACACATGCACAGTTCCCTTTTTCTCCACACACTTTTGCTTTCCCAACTTAGATAAATCTTTGTCATCTTTGTCTCATCGGTCCATAAATAAAGTTCCAAAACTCTTCTGCTCACCTTTGGCTTATTGCAAACTCTAATCTTGCCTTTCTATTTTGGTGCTGGTCAGAGGTTTGAACTTGCTGTGTAGCATCTGTACTGTGTAAAGTCTCCTGAGGACAGTAGACAGCATCATCACACACGTCTTTTAGGGTACATTTTCACGTCTTTTAGGGTATTTGTCTGTCATTTTCACAGTTTTTATGATCGGTTGTTTTTGGTTGCTGGCGGTTTCCAAACATTTTCTCAGCCACTCAACAAAGCTCAGTCATCTTCATCCTGGTTGAGTGTGTCATCATCAAATGCAAGATTCACATCCTGGTTTGAGTGTGTCGATATCATCATCATATTTGTAAATGTCTTGACTCTCACACAACAGACAATCAACAGACAATTTGAATTTACTGTTCCAACACACACTGTACACACACACACACACACACACACACACACACACACACACACACACACACACACACACACACACACACACACACACACACACACACACACACACACACACACACACACACACACACACACACACACATATATAAATATCATATACATATCATTTTTATGCCGTATTTTGTAGCCCATTTATGCAAATTGCTCGAACGTGTGCATTAGGTGAACTTGAATCTAAAAATGATATTTCAGGCTATATAAACCACTAACCAACAAGGCGTTTATTTAGAAGTGAGGACTGGACTTGAAGCTACACTAATCTCAAATATATAGTGCTTCATGGCATGTAAGCAGAAACTATTCATTCAATGCAAGTCCAGACACTTATTCATATTTGTTCTACATTGTGTTTAAATTGGATAGTGTGTGGCTGAATCAATATTTTTAAACACGCCGCACTCCCACCTCTTCCAGTTTTTTCGCGTTCCCGGTAACGAACACCACAGCTCTGCCGGTAGGTGCTGCCATGCTTCAGCCTGTTTCGGTCATACATCAACTCACTGTCGGAACTGTAAAACACTCGGCTCTGTCACACCATAAACCAATTGTATTCATTGACCTAAAACTTCCACCAATCAGGGAACGTTTTGACTACACTTTAGACACGCCCTGCTCACACACTGACCAATCGCTGGATGCTCAGTGCCGTCCTTCAGTAAAATCACTCCGGGTGGAAAGTGCAAAACATGTGGGGAGAGCGTTATTACATGTCAACGACTGCAGAATAGAAATCATTTCACCAGTATTTGCTCATTAAAGTACTTAGTAAAATAGTTTGAATCGGCTTGGGAAAAAGGTTATAATTAATCTAAACAATCTGAATTGATATTAAGTTGAGACGGAGTTGGAGGATCTGACCCATAAGCATGAGTTTGCTGCCTCGCACCGCTGAGGAGTTCAGCTCTGCGGACTACTGGGAGCGCTTTTTCCGTAAGAGAGGAGAGAAGGCTTTCGAGTGGTACGGAGACTACAACTCCCTCTGCGGTGTACTGCATAAATACATTAAACCTCGTGATAAGGTAACTAAGACTGGTTCTTAGGCTCCAAATCAGCATATTACAATAATCTCTGAAGGATCACGTGACACTGAAGACTGAAGTAATGCAAATATTCAGCTTTGCATCACAGAAATAAATCACATTTAAAATATATTAAACATTAGAATCCTGTTGTTTTAAAATTTGTATGATATTTCACAGTTTCAACTTTTTTTACTGTATATTTTTTGTCAAACGCCAATCTGAAACTTTTGAACTTAAAACAAATTATTTTTATTTAATTATTCCTTTAATTTGAAACATTAATTTCTCTCCTCTTTGGAACACAAAATTGAGAAATTTGAAGAATTGTGCTGGTTGATCAGTTGTCGAATGTTTTCACAAGTACAAATGCTGTAAAAGTACCATATATTATTAAATATATTTGATTAAAATGGTTCAAACAAGTTTCTATGCCAGTTTTGTGAACTAGAACAGCTGATTCATTGAAAATCTGATTCTACAGAATGATTCTGTAATTAATGTTAAGAAGAGCTTGGATATCAGGGATATTTTCAATAAATAATGACTGACTTATTTTTTATAGCCAATAAATAAACCAAAATAAAAAAAAATCCTGATACATAAAAATAATAAAAAACATCTTGTAGATTGTACAAGAGTTCTGTAGACTTAGAATTGTAACTCTTGTTCTCTGCTGCAGGTGTTGGTGGTGGGCTGTGGTAACTCCGAGCTGAGTGAACAGCTCTATGATGTTGGCTACCATCAGTTAACCAACATTGACATCAGTGAGACGGTGGTGTCGCACATGAACCAGCGGAACGCAGAGCGCCGTCCTGACCTGAGCTTCCAGCAGCTGGATGCCACCCAGACAGGCTTTGAGAGCGGGAGCTTTCAGGCGGCTCTGGATAAGGGCACGCTCGATGCCATGGCTTCAGAAGAGGACGGTGCACTTGCAAGCAGGATGCTGGGAGAAGTGGGCAGAGTTTTGGCTGTGGGGGGCCGGTATGTCTGCGTAACTTTAGCCCAGGAGCACGTCATAAAGCTGGCTGTGGAACATTTCGCCCAGGGCTGGGCTGTACGAATTCATTGTCTTAGCCACAGCAGAAGGAAGAGTCTGATTCCTCCTTCGCCCTCCCTGTATTCGTTCTGGTCTGCACCAAATTCCGCCAAGTGCCTCCGTTTGCAGTGCTTGAGTTGTGTCAGGGGGAGGACGGTGCTCCCACTAGGACTTGCATCAGTACCGGAGCTGTTGTCCGCTGTGAAGGAGAGACAGGCCTACAATCTAATGCTGCATAAGCTCAGAGGGGGGACAGATGCTAGCAGCACGCCGTCCCTCACGCTGTGCCATGCAGCCACCGGCCGGCCGCGATACACTCTGACAGTGCAGGATAGCCTGCCTTCTGCCAAGCTGCCACGGAGTAATCACTTCGCCATCTTTATCGGTGAGCATTTGGTTCTTTTGCCTTTTCATTGTGAAGATCACTGTCACAGGCCAAGTATATTTACCTATATACAGAGTGCAACAGTTGGATTCCGGAAGTAAAAATCACATTCATTTCCTCCATAGCTGAACGGATTTCTAATGGCAACATATAAATTGTTCAAGACAGTTCTACTGTGAGCTGCGAAGTTGTTAATCAGTGGTATATGCTTTTGTTGAAGCCATCAGCTTGTGTTATTTCAACTTTTTTTCTTAAATAATTGTTTTAACAGTCATGGTTAAACACTACATTACCCATGATTTTGCAATGAAATTTCCACCAATTAGGGAATTGAAATAAGCAATTTAAGCCAAAAGAAGATTTTAGTCATTTGCGAGGCTTGAGAAAATTGTAGCGCTCCAAACAGATAAACTTAAGTCCTTATATTAAAGGCACGTAGAGCCAGTAGGATACTTGAAAAAAAGTCTGCTTGCTTGTGTCCATCTGTTTTTAATTCACATGTACTTTGCACTTTTTGCACGATGCAATTTATCAAATTAAAAAAATATGTTTTTGAAGACTTTTTCAGTCTTGAAAAAGTGTGCGGTTAGCCACTCTCTTGTTCATTTTTAGTCAATTGCAGGGCTTCATCATATTGTAGCTAGTACCATTGCCTTTTTGACCAGTTTTCAAATACTTCTTTGCTTCACATCAACTAATCAATTTGTAATATTGTGATTCACCTTTGTAGCTGGTTGGTTTGGTTCATGACTGTTAACTCTTAAATGAAGAATGTGGGCAGGCACTGTTGCACGCTATTTCAAATATGCATGGCATCTGAATCTGAATTCTTGAATCTGAAAGGTTAACCACAGAATTAAAGGGATAGTTCACCCAAAAATGAATTGAACCCTCATGTCGTTTATATATATATATATATATATATATATATTATAATATAACAGATATAAAGAAATATTATAATACTTTCTATTAATATTTTGTTTGTTAGTGTGTGTGTGTGTGTTGTGTCTGTGTGTGTGTATATATACATGTCTGTGTACATAATTGTACTTTCATTAATATATTTTTATTTTTAGTTCCTCAGGGCCGTGAGTCTGATTGGTTGTATGGCTCTGCTGAAGGTCAGACTCAATTAGCATCCAGTGCAAAATTCAGACGGCTGGTCGTTGTGGCGATGCATAGAGATCAGGAGTATGAGGACATGCAGGCTGTCCAATCAGAGCTCTCTCCGATGTTGATGGAACTCGCGCCTCCTGGAATGCCAGCCAATCAGCAGGTGCACAGGAATAACATGAATCGCTCTGTATTTGCTCTTGATCTTGTCCGGATTCCTCGCTCATGCATGCACTCTCTTTCACTATACCTCTGATATAGGTGCCGTTCCTGTCTGTGGGAGGAGATCTGGGGTGGAGGGAAGTCATCGGGCGAGGGGTCAGTGCTTTGACTGGAGAGTATTCTGTGGAGGATGTTAGAGGAGAGGATGGTCACCTCTATCGCAGGCTGATCTTCATGAACAATTCCCAGCTGGTGCAGTCAGAGAGCAGACTCCGGTCTGCCGCCACAGGTGTGGTACCGCTGTGCTTGAATTCTGCAGTGTTTATAGAACAACTTATAGAACAAATTTCAGTGTTTGGTCTCTTTTGCTAGCTTCTGCTCACAAAAAGAAGAACAAGAAAAAATCCAAACCATCTGTTGCTGAAGCCCCTGCTTTAACGGGTGTTAAAGATCGCATTGTGGACCGAGGTTTTCTCTGCTGTACACACCATGAAGTTATGGTGGCGGGTTTAGCCATGTTAGGAATGGATGCAATCAATAATAAAGGTAAGTGTGCTAGCATTAAAAAACCTAGTGAAATGATGCATAATTACATGCAAGTAACCCTAATCCTAACCCTAAACATATAGTAAGTACATGTTGTTCATTAATATTACTCAGTAACTAACTATGTATAATTACACTGTAGCAAGGACACCTTAAAATAAAGTGTAACCAAATCTTACTAACCCCAAACCTTTTAAAGGTTGTGTAACATATTAATTAATAAAATGAAAACTATTAATTAATTAAAGAGTGTAAACACTGTGGCTCTTTAGAGCAACATGTATCATGTATGTTACTGCTGCTAGTACCACAGAACTTTTCAAATATAGTTCACGTCCCCCAAAATTAGGTTATAATGTACTCATGTTCATATCATGTACTGTTATTTATTTCATGGAACACAGAAATTGGAATTTTGAAACAATTGTTATGCAGCTGTTGTCATATAACATCAGTTCATAATGACCAGGGGCTGTCAAAAAACATCAACAATAAATAACATCCTCATAAAAGTTTGTAGTGTTTGTGTTATATTGCAAAGTATGATAGATTTGTTTATGGAATGGACAGACAAAGTCACAATTTTGCCCTTCCCTAAATCTTACATCTAGCCCATATAGCTGCACGATTAATCTTCAAAAGATTGCGATGTTGATTTAAACACCCACGTAATCTTATTCCTAAATAACAATGATTGAAACCTTTGAAAAATACGATCACAGCAGAACATTTAAATCCGTGTTTGCACTGCCGCTGACCCAGAGAGAACAGTAGTCATGTATACCGTAGGTATAAAAGCAGTTTAACCACACGGTATGGTTTTAGTTTGGATATAAACACTGATATCTACGGTAGCAATCAAAATAAAGTAAATAAATCACCTTTTGAAAGTAACTCCAAATAAAGATTGTATCAATACATATTTCCGCCAGTAGATGGCGACAAGTGACTGGTAACAATGTATTTGTCAATTAATCGTTCAAGGATTTGTTCAAAAAAGCTTATTCATTCATGTTAAGTCTTTATGAGTAACTCATTGAATCATGCATTCAAACTGAATTTTTTACAAATAATTCTAGAATAGACTGCAAGTAATGGACATTTTTTCAGAAGCTCTAATAAATTGCGTTATATTGTTGTAGCTGTTTATTCAAAATTGTGATTCTGCAGCATTTGTCCAGAGTCGTGCTGCTCTACTAGCAGGTATCCTGAATACTCTAAATGGCACAGCATGTTTGGTTACTACAGTAAATGATACAGTGATTGATAACTGGTAAGTTTTGGTCTGTTCCTTACACAAAGATGTTGTGTAACTTCAGAAGACTGAAATACAGCGCGTGACCACTTTTACGGTGCTGGATGTCAGTTCTTCTCAACGATTTGCATAATTCACTAAAAATCTGTTCTGATTAGTCTGTCACATGTTTCCCAACAGATCACCCAGTGTCTGTGTTATTGGTGGGACTGGGTGGTGGGGGTTTACCCCGGTTTGTGCATGACTTTGTGCCGTGTGCACGGGTGGAGGTGGTTGAACTGGACCCAGCTGTGCTGGAAGTGGCTCAGACCTGGTTTGGATTTCAGACTGACGAGAGGCTTAATGTTACACTGGGAGATGGACTGGAGCGCATCAAAACACTGGAGCGTGAGGGTGAGAGAACGTCTAGATTTAGTCATAATAAACCTTTTTGACTCCAAGGCCTGCTGTTATCCACAACAATAGTCGAAGGCCTCATGTTTTTCCAGTTTTGGTGATTTACTGGAGAAGGATACATTTCTTAAAAATGTTTTACTCTCAATTTTGACAATTTCATTTATTACTTTACATTAACTAATCTTAAAATTAGACTAGCTCATATATCTAGATTTTCCAAGACCGTGGAGAAAAGAAAAAAGTTATTGAGGAAGGTAATTACAATACGATATTTTGGGTTGTTTTTAGGTCATTTTAAACTTATTTTTGTCTCAGTTCAAGTGATTTTAAGTCATCTTGAGGCCCCCTTTAAAGTTTTGGGGGAAAAAAACTGGAGAGTACTTTATTGTCTCAAAAATGTGGCAACCTTATTTATCTGTGTACATATAATGTATAGATTTCGATAAAAATATTAATAATCTGCATTCATCTACATGAACTCCTGTATTTGTTATGTTTATTAATGCATGGGAAAATCATGATATCTATAGGTCATCTGTTATATGTGGAAGAGATAGAGGGATTTATGTGTTTGGCTGCATAACCTATTCCTTCGCTACCAAAGTATTTACTAAGTTACTTTATTATTTTTTCTGCACTTAAATAGGGGGACATTCCTTTGATGTCATCATGTTTGACGTTGATAGTAAAGACACCACCCTGGGCATGAGCTGCCCTCCACCTGCCTTTGTAGAAACATCACTTCTGAAGAAAGTTTACAGCTTATTAACCCCTCGAGGTAAGCACTTAAAGTTGTATGATCAGTTTTGATATTTTTATAATTGAAAGTTCTGATGCTGAGATATTTTTGTAATTTTTTCCCCAATGATCACTTTTCTTTTGTTTCCCCCTCAGGACTGTTCATGTTGAACCTTGTGTGTCGTGACTCGGCTCTCAGGAAGTCAGTTCTTGAACGTGTTCAAGCCGTGTTCCCGTGTGTGTTCTCTCGTGGAATCGAGGGTGAAGTCAATGAGGTGCTGCTGTGCTGCAGAAGTTCAGGAGAGGGGCACAAACCTCACACCATTCCACAAACTTTACAGCAGACCGCAAGAGACCTACAGAAGACACTACGTGCCAACACCCAGACTGCACCGTGTGTGCCTCAAATAGACATTACTGCAATGCTGAGTGACCTGAAAGTCATTTAAAGATTGAGAAAAATTTGGCGCTAAAATCAAAAATAATCAAATAAACATCTGGTTTCACTTAAAAAATATGCATCATTTTCAAGGTTAAGAAATTAACTTGGCGTAGTCTTATGTCACAAAACATTTGACAAAACAGCATGCAGCCTGGTCCATATAGCATCTTCTTCCAGAAAAAAACTGATGTCTATTTAGAAAGGACGAGATTGTCTGACTGATATTTAAAGCAACCATCACAGTTTGTTTAGACATTGTGTAGCATTTAGAGAAAATTCCATCTGAAATAAATGAAACCCTTCTTTTCCTGCCCTTTGAACGCACACAGCAAAATAATGTCAAGTGTTTAAGCATATATTGTGTATTTATGAAACTATAACAGTCTTTAGCATTGATGATCTATATCTAAAACGAAATATCCATCATCACCGTTGCACTTTATCAGGCAAATAATGGCAATATAGGGACTGCACTTTATGTTCAGATAAAATTTAACTTCCAGGGTCAGTACACTGAGAAGAATTTGGAGGTGAAAATTTTCACACAGAAATTGCTGATACATTTTACAAATAAACAACTGCAAATAACATTGCATTTGAGGTAGAAAGACTGAAATACTATTTTCTTGTAAAATAATATTTTCGTAAAAACTCCTATAATGGTTGCTTACAGTTTACATAATATCTTGCTGGACTGTTTTAAGTTTAAACAAAATTTTAAAGAAAATACTGTTGTCTCAAAGTCGTTCTTTCATCAAACAATAAGAGTGAATCGGGGTAATAATGGTCCTGAAACAGAAATAAAACCAAAATAATCATAAATTCATTGACATTAAATATCAGCTTTTTTATATAGTCATATATATACCTTTTAGGAATTCATCACTCACTGACACAAGAAACAAAATGTTGTACTGTTGTAAAGTGAAATTCACTGTAGAATTCATACAGAAGCAAACTATCTGGCAACCCTGTAATGGCTGTGTAGTGTTATTTTTACTGGATGAGCCTATTGTCCTGAAATGAGGGTGTACTCTACAGTGTCACGCACTGAGGGGTGGCGGGCCATAAAAACAAACTAAACAATAAACATATAGTAACTAGCTACTACCTAGATGTACATAACTATCCTAGTTTGCTTGTAACGTATGGAAACAAATCTATATATACATAATTTGCTTTGTTTATACAACTTCTGGTGTTCTATGTCACTGTATTTATTCTTAACTTAAAAGCTCTATAGAAAACCAATTTCACTTATATTATATTGATGTAATTTTTTCATAATAATAGTATGTTTTCCGTTATTGTTATCTCGTACACGTGCACTGTTTACACTCAGTCGAGCGACGCGCAATAACGGCAGAGTAAATAAGTTAAGTAATCACTTTAAAAAAAAGTTTTGTCTTTTGCTGAATTGACGTTAGAGTAACCAGTTCCATTTGATGTTTGCGTTTGTATATATTATTAATACGCAGATCTGATCTACCTGATACTGTATAGTTGAAATCGTTCAGCTTGTGGAAGGACAGTGCCACTAGTAGACTAACCTACGTCATTTTTACTTTTTGAAATGACTTTGGATATTTTTGACTTTTATTTTTGAACCTCACACATCTGTTGCATTAC
The DNA here is from genome assembly GCA_027422405.1 of Ptychobarbus kaznakovi. NCBI lineage: Eukaryota > Metazoa > Chordata > Actinopteri > Cypriniformes > Cyprinidae > Ptychobarbus > Ptychobarbus kaznakovi. The sequence continues at coordinate 33,325,787 of CM049794.1, forward strand.
ATAATAGTCAAAAAAAATATATTTTTTAGAGAACCAAATCTGTACCCCCAGATTCTGATCAGAGGAGTGGCGTCAGCGCGAGCACGCGGCACGCGCGCTCCACGAGCGGACAGTTGCTGTCAGGTTTCGACCATAAGTTGAGTTCAGGACAAATGGACGGATAAAACAGGCGACTTCCACTGGAGATAACGTTAGTTCATGTGGTTTCGTTATATGTCGCCTTATAGTTTCTTTGGGTTCGTCGTGTAAATAAAGTGTGTGTGCTTTTAAGTTCAGTCGCTGCTGCTCACGAGCGCCGTTACTCTCGTCTGTCAGGACCAAACGCTCGGAAAAACTCATTTCAGGTAATTAAACTGCATGCGATTTACAAACGAAACTGGTTAGTATGTTTAATACGTTTACTTTGTAAAGAAAAAAAAACATTGTATTTTTAAGTTACGCAGTATTATTTTAGTGGTTTTTCTTTAAAAAGCTATGTCTGGGGGAAAAACGTCCCTTATTTGAAGTTGGCACGTTGTTTTCGCTCTCTCTCTATTTTAATGTATATTTTAATATAGCGAAAGGAGAATTGTCTGCTGCGCCCGGTGGTTCGCGCCGGCCGCATCCTCGCGGCTCCGTAACCATGGGCAACCGGGGGATGGAGGAGCTGATCCCGCTGATGAACCGGCTGCAGGACGCCTTCAGTGCCATCGGACAGAACTGCGACCTGGACCTGCCGCAGATCGCGGTGGTCGGGGGTCAGAGCGCAGGCAAAAGCTCTGTCCTGGAAAATTTTGTGGGCAGGTATGACACCATCATAACTGGGCATTTCAGCTGTTGATTATAATTAACAGGTCAGAGATTTGCTAAGATGCTATTAATGTCATGATTGTGGGTCAAACCATGTGTTTTTAATAACAGGACAATGTCAATAGCCTGCCTGATCGAGATATTAGGGAGACTGTCACTGAAGGCTGATTATAGAGCTATCAAGATTCTATCAAAAGAGGAAAAAAATATTACATGGCCATGTGGACATATTCATTGGCTGTTGGCGATAAACTCAAAATGGACTGATTAATCGGCTAGTGATGTTGAATTGAGTCACTTTTCTGCAGAGGCACTGAACTGTATCACTGAAGCAGGTGCAGACGGTCTCATCTGTAGTCGGGAGCAGTCACTACCTCTTCCTCCATCTGTATAATGGCCTGCCAAGCCAATGTCCATGAGCCATGCAGAATCTGAAGACTGACTTCATTTTCTCTGGACAATACGAATCATTAAAACGAGCTGGCAACTTATTTTTCTTTTCTTTTTCTAAGAATATTTTCTTCTTAATCTGGTTGGTCACTTAGTAGGTGTGACAGATTTCTCCATTTATATTTGTTAAGGGAAGCATTTGAAAAATGTCAATTTTCTTCGATCTCTGGAGATAGCCTGCTGTACTGTGAAAGCGTCTGCAGCTTTCTGAACTCAAAACATGTGGGCATATAAAAAAGTGACTGTTTTTGGCAAATAAACTTTAACCTAACTTTATTCTAACTTTCTAACTAACAGTGTCCAAAGTGCTCAAAGTAAGTGTAAAGTTGTATACACACACACCACCTAACTGTGTGTAGTTTAACTGTGTAGATACGTTAAAAATAATTATAAAATAAATAATTAATTGTTAGGAATTTTTTGGTGTTATGGCTAGGTTTAAAAGTGAGTTAAGGTGTAGTGTAGGGTCATCAGAGTAATTATATATAATATATACATATAAATCCCCCCCAAAAACACATTAAAGGATCATGTGACACTGAAGACTAGTGTAACTGCTGCTGAAATTCAGGCTATGCCATCATAGGAATAAATTACATTTTAAAATATATTAAAATAGAAAACAATTTGTAATAACAATCACAGAGTGTTACTATTTGACCGTATTTTTATCAAATAAATGAAGCTTTAGGGAGCATAAGAGACTTCCTTCAAAAACATGAAAATTCTTCATGATGCCAAACTTTTGAAGTGTTTTTATTGTTTGACCCCTTTAAGAATCCCTGTAAGGCACACCGTTTCAAGTCTTTAATAATCTTTTATTTTCTTTGTGCAAGAGCAGCCCACAGGATCTTCTCTGTGCATGCTGATTTCCGCATGGAAAGACTGGGCCTGTCCAACAGGAAGCTGTGATTGTTAGTGAAAGCTATTGTTTGCTCAAGCGCTCTGACCCTCATCTTAAAATCTCGGTCAGTGTGTTGAGGCAACTTGCTCTCAGGCAGTTATTGAAGACCCAGTTTACTTTTTTTGATAGACAGGCTGTTATTTTTTAATGATTCTCTTACATTATTTATAGCTTATTATATAGAACATTTCATACTGACCAAAGATTTTAAGTTATCTCGGAGCAATTATACAAACCGTATGTCAAAATTCAGTCATCTCTGAAACACCTTAAGAGGTCTTGCACATGCAGTAGTATTTATCTCTGAAGCTGTACTAAATCATAACGATGATGATGATGACTACACACTTGATGACAGCTATAACCCGTGTGTCATTGCATTACAACTATTACAGTTGGTAATATAAATAGCCATAAATATGTGGAATTATACAAAAGGCAAAACAGATTGAACCTATGGCACTTTGCAGGAAAAGCAAGTTGTCAGCACAGATTTCGAGTGTGTTCACACCTAGATTCTCCTAGTTTGGTTCTCTTAGTTGTTGTTTTTTTTAGAATCTACCAAACATTCAAAACAATGCTGTGTACTGGTCTACATGTGCTCACTGTATGTTGTGTGTACATATTTTTACCAGTCGAGTACTCACACAGAGCTTATAAAATGCATAAAGGAGTTAAAACAGCACCAGAAATACCTCAGTTGCACACATCATTGAAGATCTCCAGCAAAGAGATGGAGGTTTCACTGCCTAGTGCTGAACTGTAATGGGCAATATAGCTCCTATGAGGAGAAGAGAATGTTTTTGGTTCATTTAGACGTCTTTGGTCTGTGTTGCATTCGTATTTTAGTTGAACTGCACCAGAGTTTAAAAAGGTAGACTTTCATAACTCAGGATGAGGAATTCCTAAATTTCCTTAATTAAGTTATATGTGATGATTGAAAATTCTCAGCTTATTCTCATTTTACTCAAAATGTATGTTTTCTTCCATAGAACCCAAAAGGAGTTAGCTAGCTGAATGTCTAGGTTGCTCCTTTCTGTCTGTATATATTTATATATTTATGACTAAAATGACTTAAGTTGCATTGAAGGATATACATTTTTTCAGGTCATGCATTGACCCATGACCTTGGCATTTCTAGTTTTTGAGCTACAGAAATGTGACAGATATTTGTTTTTAAATATCTTTCAGTCATTTCTTCCATTCCTTGGAAATCAAACCCATGACCTTTGCTAGTGTCATGTGCTATAATTTGAGCAATGCATGAGCTGTGCTATATTCTGTCTTCTCAAGCCATACAATGGGTTTGTTTCCTTTGAATGAAGTAATGTTGGAATGAAGTGGAATCATTTATGTACCAGAATGAACTTCTGTGGTGCAAGCATATGATGGCCTACTTAGAGCTCATGCACAGGAAATAATGAGTACACGTATCCATAGCAATGAGTTATATATGAATGGAGGAGAGCAGTGCACCCTCAGCCATCTGTTATCTCAGTATCACTGCCAGTCAGTGGAACACCAGAGATGCCCGGAGAAATGGGTTAGTGAAATTAGATCTCACTGATAGAGGGATAGAGCTTGGGTTTAGTTGATTTTTACATGACCAGTAGAAGACATCTTAAAATGAAGAGATGAAATTCAGCTGATGGGTTTGGAAACTTTATTTTGAGGAACTTCCCAGGTTCTCACACTGGTTTACATTACATTTGCATTTATACATTTAGATTTATCAAAATGTATAAATTATTGTTGTGTTCCTCATTTACGAAAGAGGAACACTACAACACAAACGATTCATCCCAAGGAGAACATATAAGAGTAATGTAAGAAGTGGAGCAATGTGAAGTTTAGAATAGCTGTAGAAAATACCAAAAGTATTTAAGGGATAGTTCAGTCCAAAATTAATATTTTGTCATTACTTACATGCCCTCATGTCTTTCAAACACAAATTAAGACATTTTTAGTGAAACCTGAGATCTTTGTCCCTCCGTTCAAAGTTCATTCCACCAAGAATTTGCAGAAAGAAATAAAATTGTAAAAGTAATCCACGAGTCAAGCAGTTTCATCCAAGTCTTCTAAAGAGACACGATCACTTTATATGATAAACAGATGTAATTTAGGCCTTTATTCATATAAACAGTGACCAATGCACATACTTAGAGCAAATCGGCAGTCGTGGCGTAATGTATAGAGAGTCGGACTTATAACCCGAAGGTCGGTGGGGGGAGTGAATGTACAGCGCTCTCTCCACCTTCAATACCACGACTGAGGTGAGACCCTTGAGCAAGGTCCCCAACTGCTCCCCGGGCGCCGCAGCATAAATGGCTGCCCACTGCTCCGGGTGTGTGTTCACAGTGTGTGTGTGTGTGTTGTGTGCACTTGGATGGGTTAAATGCAGAGCAAAAATTCTGAGTATGGGTCACCATACCTGACCACACGTCACTTTTTCACTTTCAAATCAAATATGGTAAATGACAGCTCAACCGTATTTGCCTTTTTCGCAAAAACAAACCTCGCAGATTTTTGCGGAAGCTTAAACGTGATTACTAAACTGGTTCAAACACGTTTCAGCTTATGTTTTGAGCATCAAGTTTTGGTGAAATGGACTTTCCGTGGAGGCACAGAACTCTCTGTGTGAATAAAAATATGTATTTTTGTTTGAAAGATAAATGAAAGTTTTTTGGATTTGGAATGAGGGTGAGTAAATGGTAACATAATTTTGATTTTCAATTTAATGTATCACAGTATACTTTCATATTATGGAAAAGAGCTGGGGGAGCATTCTTCTAAACATCAACAAAATTATTTATGATTTGGAGTAAATGATGACTGAATGTTATTTTTTGCTTAAACTACTCCTTTAATCTCGCAATTATTTCTTAAAATGTTTATTTTAATCTGAAAAAGCTCAGTTAAACACCCGCTGAAGTGTGTGTGTACACATTCATACTATGTTACACACAGCCAATGCACAATTCTGCATTATTGTACATATCTGTTTACTACAGTAATGCAAGCTGGGTACTGGGGAAGGGACAGGATGAAATAAACGGATAGTGAAAGGAAAGAGAATGGGGAGAAGATGAGGCTGGAGAATTTGAGTCAAGAGGGGCTTTGTTGAGCGGGTTAGAAAAGGGTAAGTATTGGGAATGACTGGGAATGTAAAGGACATTGTTGAAGAAGAGTGAGCCATGTGTCAAACACACAGATGACTCACTGCCTGGGTTCAAGTTAAATACCACAGGCTGGCATGCTAGGTCATATACAGTAGTTTCTTGGCTAATATACAGATGAGTTACCCACTCAAGTTCAATACTTTGTGGTTTGTTCAAATCTGTAATTACTGTAATTCCTACTGTAACTATGAGGAGTACTAATAGTCATGCTTTAGCAAACACCTACACCAATTTGTAGTAGCCTACTGGCAATAGTGTTGCAGGGGTGATATATTTTTGTAGGCCAAAACCCAAAAATGAGTTAACATTTTAACACTTGTCCTGAAGTCACTGTTTTTTTTAAATGGGGTTTTGGTTAAATGCCTGAAATAAGATCTGTGGTTTACAAAAGATCAAGACATTTTCACATTTACGTGATTTTTTTGTTTTTTGTTGATTTTTTTTAAGCTTTTACCGGTCTTGAAAAAGACTGGGAAAAGCTTTATGTTTATAATTGCGCTCTTGCAAACTATTCTGACTCAAGCTTTAAGGGAAAATGTTTTTAAAGGGGTTTTAAAGAGTTAAAAATCCCCAAAATGTAAATATTGTATTGGGTTTTGCTACTTCCGGTTTGGCCTACAAAATACATAATCACTGCAGCACTTTATACCGCGGATGGTTTACCTGCATTTTGCCCCTCTTCCTGGATGCCTTTAACTAGGTCTAATCCAGTGGGACTTCCCCTCTATTTTGGGCAATAGTTCTGTTTTAGATCTGCACACACCCATCCTCTATCATCTTTATCATCCATAGTGACTTCATCTCAAGCCTGGGATTTATCTGACCAAATGGAAACCACATTTTTCCATGGAAAAGGCTAACTTTTCCCATCATTGTATTATTGCCTCTTTCAAAATATATTGGATAAAGCAGAAAAATCAAAGACAAACAGGTCCACACCACAAATCAACCAGAAGCTAACAAATAGAGCTATAATGGTGTTTACACTTTTTGGTGTAATCAAACTATGATTGGTTTATTTAGATACATCTCTGCACTTTAAACAGGGGTAGGTTTTATTTTAACATCACCCATAAAGAATATCAGTGATCCAGCTGCAGTTCCTCTACTGGACTGTTTTATTTATAGACAGCACTCATATCCTCTGCACATAGATGGTGAAAATGAACCGGTTCTGGATTATAAATTCACTACTTTCTGATTATTTAAAGCTAGATTGTCTCACAACTCATTTGTAATTGTACAGGCCAGTACAAGTTGTGTGTAAACGTGCCATAAATATCAGAGTATGAGGGTCATGAAGGGTGGGGCGAGGTTTATGGTTTCACTGTAAGACTGGACTAGTCCAAGTATGCGGTGACAGAGTCTCTGGCACTGTGACAGTGTCAGTGTATCATGTGAGGGACATTTTATGGGTAGGGTTTTTTTTTGGAAGGAGAGTTTTACTTTGGCTTGTATGAGGATTTGTTTGCCTATTCTATGTTTCTTCTTATGTGTAAGCTTTTTTTAACATAATGGTCAATGCTACCTTTTCAGAGATTTCCTGCCTAGAGGCTCAGGAATTGTTACAAGGAGACCACTTGTCCTTCAGCTCATCAGTTCAACTTCAGGTATAAGTTATAAACACACTACTTTTTCGTTAGGTTTTACTGCTGCCCTTAACAAAATAACAAACTGCCCTTTCAGTCTTTTAAATTCTGTTGTTACATAATTCCATAACACTCTTCTCTGAAAATGATGACTGCTCAAAAGCTGGTCTACATTTTAGTACACTACAAGTATATGTTTTTACACTCCCTCGACTATGATAGTCAATACTTTTATTTATTTACAAAATATTTTATAAATGTTTTTACTATAATACCATGTAATTGACTTCTATCCGTTACATTCAAAACCTGTTTATAGAACCACTATTGGTGTAGTAACAGATTGAAGTGTCTGACTCCAAAAAGTCACACAATACAATAAATGTGGGAAAAAAATCATTGCATACATAGTCTTTTTAATGCCTAAATAAGGTCCAATCATATACAAAGTTAAAATTAGTTTGGTAACACAGTTGCACCTACAAATTTAAAATCTTTTGACTTTAACCAAATCAAGTCCCTTTTTGTTAAAAATATTCTACACATGTTAGTTTTCATAAACCATCCTAGTCAGTCTCTAGTTTCTAGTACACTGAACACTAGAGGGCAATGTCTTCCGTGTTAAGATTAGAGTCAGTCAGTGTTTGGAGAGTGGAGAACTTAATTCATGAATTACAAATTGTTGAGCTGTCACTTCTCTTAAGGCACTATCATCTTCTGCTTTCTCTAATTCATACTTTCATTCTCCACCGCAGAGCATGGCGAGTTTCTGCACTGTAAAGGAAAGAAGTTTACAGACTTCGATGATGTCCGACGGGAGATCGAAGCAGAGACAGACCGAGTCACGGGAACAAATAAGGGCATTTCCTCCATTCCCATCAACCTTCGTGTCTGCTCTCCAAATGGTATTATTGTCAGAAATCAAGTGATTCATTGATGTACATTAATGCTCTTATGATCACAAAGGCTGCATTTATTGTCATCTTTTTACAATGTAATTTATTCCTGTGATGTCAAAGCTGAATTTTCAGCAGCTGATTTGATGCTCAAGAATCATTTCTTATTAATGATAATATTGCTTTTGCTTAATATTTTTGTTTAAACCATGATCTTTTTTAGGATCTTTGATAAAAAAGAAAGTTACAAAAAAGTCTTTACTATAACTTTTGCTTAATTTAATGTGCTCTTACTGATAAAAAAAGAAAGCTAAAAAAAACAACATGATACTGAAGGTATATTTTCTCTCCTTTTAATGGTGTTTATGCCTCTCATTTAGATTTGTGTCCTTCCTATAAGTATCTCTGACCAAATATTTGTGTCTGTCTTTGTTTTTCTCGGTTTCTTTCTGTAGTTTTGAACCTCACTCTGATAGATCTTCCAGGCATAACTAAAGTACCAGTGGGAGATCAGCCCCCTGACATTGAATACCAGATCAGAGACATGATCATGCAGTTCATCTGCAGAGAGAATTGTCTCATCCTTGCTGTCACACCCGCTAACATGGATCTGGCTAACTCTGATGCTCTTAAACTGGCCAAAGACGTGGATCCACAGGGTGAGTGGGAAAGAGCGGTTAGAGCTCATGTCTGTCCTCAGTTATATCCCCTCTTGGCAAACTCACATCTTCATAGTGTCTTTCCTTCTTGTTTTTCTTCCGTTTTACTTGATCCGTCTTTCAGGCCATCGCACCATCGGTGTGATCACTAAGCTGGATCTGATGGACAAGGGCACAGATGTCAGGGACGTGCTGGAGAACAGGTTACTGCCACTACGCAGAGGTACAGCGCACATGTAGAAATGTGCTGTCAGCAGAGGCCCAGTGCAGTTTGGTCTAAGACCTGGGCCACTGCCAAGCAAGTCTGCTGAAGGCTATAGTGGCTAAAACAGGGCCAGGTGCAGAGTCTTCATGCTTCCTGCTGCTGCTTAATGCATTAGACACACAGAAGTCCAGCCATGGAGACGGTTAAGACACCCTGGAAATCCTATTCATTTATGCAGATCGCATACAGACTTACTTAGTTGTAGAACATTGGCTTTTTCTTTTTTTGTTGTGAAGGGGTCTCAAGAAATCACATTTTCCCTCCTAAAGTCTAAAGTTCTAGAGAAGTATTTTTGTGCAATAACAGAGTTGAGCTCATGCTTTGGCTAGGCCAGCAATTCTCAAGCTTTTTGACTCCTTGTCTACAACAATATTTAAATTACTCAACAATTTTTTAAATTACAAATGCAGATTAAATTCAGAATCCATATAATTGAAATAAATTTCACAATTGGCTAAATGTTCTTTAGGCATCCTGTTCTTTTTAACCAATGAATTTACATGACTTTTCCAGGCGTTTATGATTTACTGGAGAAGGTTATAAGGAATAATAAGGAAGAATTAAGGAATAATATATCTTGTGTTTATCTGTTTTAGCATCTTTTAAAGCTTGTTTTTGTCTAAATCTTGAGTCATCTTGAGGACAACTTTGAAGTTTGCTTAGGCTCCCTAGTAGACCCCAGCCCCCAGAGAACCACTGCAGCTTGTGTAAATGAAATGCAATACTGATAAAAACTGTGTCATAAACTTACAAACCATTATGTTTAAAAGAAACAATTCACAATATAATAGGATTGAAGAAAGTGAAGAGAAAAGTTCTAAAATTAAAAAGATTTTTTAATTATTACATGATGATAAATGTGTGATGTTTTAATCACATTAAAGCAACATTTTTATTAAAGAGTTCACCCAAAAATGAATATTTTGTCATTAATTACTCTTCCCCATGTCGTTCCAAACCCGTAAAACCTTCGTTCATCTTCAGAACACAAATTAAGATATTTGTGGTAAAATCCCAGAGCTTTCTTGACCCTTCATAGACAATGTAACTGAATGAATGGTACTGAAAGGAGAAAAATTATTGAAGGAGAAAAATATTTTTGTTTGTGCACAGAAATTATTCTCATAGCTTCATAAAATTACACTTGAACCACTGATATCACATGGACTATTTTAACAATGTCCTTACTACCTTTCTGGACCTGTGAACATTTCAGTTACATTGCTGTCTATGGAGGGTCAGAAAACTCTCGTATTTCATAAAAAATATGTTCATTTGTGTTCTGCATATGAATGGAGATCTTACGGGATTTTTGAGTTTACTATCCCTTTAAATATTTTTTATTCTGTGCATCCTAGTTAAATGTCATGGAACTGGTAAATTATTATTATTACTGGTAAACTATTAAAGCAACCGTATGTAAGTTCTGATCTTACACCCTACTTCTAATAAGGCTTCATTATAAAACAAAGAATGTATCTGAAAGAAGATAACTTTTCTCCTCTACTTTATTTATTTCTGTCTCCCTGTTGTGACTACAGGTTTTGTTGGTGTGGTCAACCGTAGTCAGAAGGACATTGAGGGAAAAAAGGACATCAGTGCAGCTCTGGCTGCAGAAAGACGGTTCTTCAAGTCACATCCTGCATATAGACACATGGCAGACTGCATGGGCACTCCGTACTTACAGAGGCTCCTCAATCAGGTAACAAGAGAATGATACTACACAGAATATGTCTGAAATACATAGTAGTGCCCAGATTAAAAAAGGAAATTTCTTTCCTTTTTTTACTCCTGAACCCCTCCCCATCTCTCCAGCAACTTACCAACCACATTCGTGACACATTACCAGCATTACGCAGTCGACTGCAGGGTCAGCTTCTGTCACTGGATAAAAAGGCAGAGGAGTACAAGTGCTTGAACCCAGATGACCCCTCGCGCAAGACAAAGGCCTTAATGCAGTGGGTTCACACACACACACACACACACACACACACACACACACACACACACACACACACACACACACACACACACACACACACACACACACACACACACACACACACACACACACACACACACACACACACACACACACACACACACACACACACACACACACATAAACTCGCACTAATTCAGAGAATAAGTAAACATAAACACAAAAAAACATGGACACATACATGCTAGTCTTTACCTAATGCAATAAACAAGACCTTTGTTTACATCCTAAATAAGAAACAGATACGTCCAGAACTGAAGATGCCACACACAAACATACTGTTTCTTTGTTGTCCAGGCTGATGCAGCACTTTGGGCTAGATTTTGAGAAGCGGATCGAAGGATCTGGGGATCAGGTGGACACAGTGGAGCTTTCAGGAGGAGCCAAAATCAACCGCATCTTTCATGAGCGTTTTCCTTTTGAGCTGGTTAAGGTGATTCTTTTAAAGATCAATTGATTATTATTAATTACTTGAATGCCATTCAGAGCTCTGAAATCAGAGCAAATGCTGATTTCTTGTTCACATTCCACTACATCAGATGGAGTTTGATGAGAAAGAATTACGAAGGGAGATCAGTTACGCCATTAAAAACATCCATGGCATCAGGTACATGTCACAAACATTTATCAAATGATTTAAAAGAGCTCTCAGTTATTTTCATTATTATTGCCGTTATGACAGTCATCTTAAACAGTTTGCCAAAATATTTTCATGCATAGAGCCTTTCTGTATGTTTTTCTCTACCTCTCTTCTATTTTTTTATAACAAAATATATTCAGATGTTATCTCCCTGTACTGCATTTTTTCTCTGCTCTTGCTGGTTCAGGACAGGCCTGTTCACACCCGATATGGCCTTTGAAGCTATAGTGAAGAAGCAGATTGTGAAGCTTAAAGGGCCGTGTCTCAAGTGTGTAGACATGGTGATCCAGGAGCTCATCAACACAGTACAACAGTGTACCAACAAGGTACAACATCCTTATACATCCTTTTGTGAGTGAATGGATGTACAGATATGTGTACGTCAAAGACAATTATATAATGCTACAGAAGTGTATAATATGTTTCCTGTAAATTCAGCGTGATTTTATTTTACTTTAAAATTTTGCTAAAACAATCTTTAAATAGTGCTTTGCATGACCCAAGTGAAAGTGATCAGGGATCAGCAGAAAAGGGAAGTCATTAAAATGAACTTTTAAAAGAAATATTACAGAAATGATATACTTAAGTACGATCTGAATGTAACATGTTTGGACACATAATTCCATGTTATTCCATGTTGCAATTAAATGTAAATATATTACGTAAACGTAATTGGCACAACTGTAGAGTGATATTTTGACCAATTTAAGTTGGACTAAAATACATCTTATATGCAGTTTCATTATTCTGTTTTCTTTTAAATATATTTAAGTGTATGGCTGCATTTATGGCATGTACTGAAGCATTTATGGTAACCTAAATATAATTTAAAAAGTATGGCATTTATGGTAAACTAAAATATGCTTACAGTTATTTCTATTGAAACTTGCTTGTCATGTATTTAAATGTTTTGCAATTACACATCTGTAATGATGAAGTTGTAATTTAGTACATTTAAAATATATTAACTTTACTTTAAGTATATTAGTCAATGCATCAAAATAAGTCTACTTTATAGCACGACAAAAGATTATTAAAATGTACTTTAAAGTAAGTGTACTTAAGTGTGATAAGAAACAACTGTGTATTATTTACACACAAGTTGCCTTTTATTGAATGAATTTGACATTATCTGCAAATACGGTTCTGAACATAAATACTTGAAGTATTTTAGATACCTCAAGATTCAAAGTGCACATTCAAAACAATTAGGCACACTTCTTTTTCAAGGTACAGAAGGGACAAAAAGACAAGGAACTTAAGTTAAGAATGTAAATGGTGGTGTAATGTTTTTAGATTGTTTTTTTATGTCCACAGTTAGAGTCCTTTCCAAAATTGCGAGAGGAGACGGAGAGGATAGTGACCACACACATTCGGGAACGAGAGAGTCAAGCCAAAGACCAGGTCAGACCGATCCCTACACACAACCTTTCTAATGAATCTCTTTTTTAGGGAGGGTTTAGTTGTGGCTGAAAATAACTTTATTAGCAGTTTACTTACAAATGACTGGTTTATGTATGTCATATCTTGTTTTGCATCTTCATGCCTTTGTTCATTGAACAGGTTTTACTCTCACTAGAGATTCAACTCTCTTACATCAACACAAACCATGAAGATTTTATCGGGTTCGCAAAGTAAGTCTAAAAATACATACAAAAAATAAAACATGGCATGAAAGACTTTAGCTCCATTTACACATCTCCTTTCAGCGCTCAACAGAAATCCAATCAAACGAGTAAGAAGCCTTCAGCTGGGAACCAGGTGAGTCACAGTGTTTTATGAGCTGATAATATAAATCAGAAAGCATCAGCTAGCAGGGTTTGGACAATCCTTTTCTGGAAGGAAGTCTCTTTTCTGCTCAAGCTCTGTTGCTCTTTTGGTCATCTGTCTCACATCAGATAATATGTGGCTTATTATGTGTATGTCAATTTTTTTTCATATTAATCTTGCTCTTGATGGCTTGTGTTTTTATTTCAAGTGCTGTAAATGAATGGTCATTTTGTTCTCTTTCTCTCTGATGGCTGTTTTTTGCCCCCTATTCTATCGACTTTCAATGTTTAACATTGGAGTTTCATCATTGTAATGATGAAATTGGCTCTTACTAATTATTCAAAGCCCTGAGCCTAGTAGAGCTAAAAAAAAATGGCTGCCCACTTTTTAGTGGCCTTAAATTGATCAAAAGTGATCTTTTATTTTACATTGTTTGATAATAATAAATGTTTATTGGGCACCAAATCATAATATTAGAATGATTTCTGAAGGATCATGTGACTGGAGTAATGATGTTGAAAATTCAGCTGTGCCATCACAATAAATTAAATTTGAAAATATTTAGAAAACAGTTATTAAAAAAGTATTATTATTATTATTATGACTGCTACTGTTTTCCCGAATTTTAAAAACATTGTTACTAACCAAAACTTTTGAACAGTAGTGTATTTCAAAAAATGTATGTATTGTACTAATTTCAGTCAATTAAGCAACTGGAATAAATGTTAAAACACACTGTTTCAGAAGTATAGCTACAAAGCATTAACTTTGTACATGTTCACTTGAGAGTACTGTAATAAAATCAATTAAAACCACGACTAAAAGGATGATTTAGATGACCTAAGTTACAACAAAAAAACAAGTTTTCTTTGTTTTAATTATACATGGATGACTGTAAAAATGTTTTCCTTATGTTTTTAAACATTCAAGGTGTGAAAATATTTTTGGGGGTAATAGAGTTGGACTAGTATTGAACCTGGAGCATTCCTGTAATGTCATCTTAAATTCTATGTTCATATCTCCTTCACTGTGCACTGTGCTACATATATGCTGTTTGCTGTACATGTCTAATCTTTACTAATTGAACCCTTCCATTGCTTAGAAACGTATTTTGTATTCTTTGTGTTGGTGATATAGTAACATTTCACAAAGTTGAAGGAATAAATGTGGAGTGGCAGCGTGCCAGGAGAGATGCCCATGCTCACTGGTGCCATCTTAATGCTTTTGTTCTCTCCTCTCTGCTGATGTTTTAGGGTGCTGCCCCTCCTCCATCCAGTCAAATTGTACGAGTCCAGTGTCTGTAAGCCTTACCTACTGTCTACCAGCGTCACATAGTCTCATTTGTGTTTGTGGCTATGTATGTATGTCAGAAAGCCTGTATGCCTCTGGCAAAATCACATCTTCCTCTTTATTTTCCACCCTTTGTCTGGTGCTGCTGTCACATAAATCAAAGACAATCTGAGACTCAGAAATTCAGATTTTTATGACTCCTGCTAAAACACTCCCCAAACGTTGTTGTACTGTGTGTTTTTCATTCACCTACACTTCCCTAAAGACTCCTCAATCAGTGTATATACACAACAGTCCAAAACATGACTCATTTGGCCTTTGAACTCTTATTCTGAATCCTGATTTGCCCAGTGGTGTCTTTTAAATCCTAAACCACATTCTAAAACTTTATTCTACTAATTATCTGCTATTTATCCCCCTGTTCATCATTTTAATGTATCTGAGTCACTGTACTGTATAATGTACTGTCTGTGAATGAACCTCCTTACAGTTTGCAGCCCTGTAACTCTGTAAGTACACAAGTCGTTTGTATGTGGGCGCTAATGTTAAAAACAGGTTGGAATCTCAAACTTCTCTTTGATCTCAGTCCATTTGGCCTGTGTGTGTGTGTGTGTGTGTGTGTGTGTGTGTGTGTGTGTGTGTGTGTGTGTGTGTGTGTGTGTGTGCGTGCGTGCGTGTGTGTGTTTGCGTGGGTGTGTTGCAATTTCCGATTTTGAACAAAAGAGGTGCGTGCTGCAAACTTGAGGTTGGTCCAGTCACAAAATAAAGATTTTTTTGTTTGTTTTATTGTTTTTTGTAGGTAAACAATAGGTGAAAAAAATGTATTCAAGAAGTATTTTTGTATGTTCTCAGAATATTGTATCCACTTATCAGATGTATGATGGAGAAATGCAATATGATGGTCTTCAATTTCTTTTACTGTATCTTATTTTTTACTTTTTCAAGGTGAAATCAGTATATTCTGCAATTTTGAGAAGAATAGTTCATACCATTTACTAAACAACATGATCTCTTCATGATGTTGTTAAACTGAATGAATGACGCACAGGATAAAACTCTGTTTTTAAAGTCATGATCAGCTTAAATCAGCCAGAAAATGACTCATATTTCCTACGGGATGTTTTAGACCTTTCCCCCTCCTCTCTTTACCATCCCGACCTTCTGTTTCCTTTTCTTTCTTCACCAACACCCTTTCATTCCTCCATTTATCCAATGCCCACTAGCTTTTATTGTTATTGCTTTAGTTTTATCTCTATCTATCTATCTATCTATCTATCTATCTATCTATCTATCTATCTATCTATCTATCTATCTATCTATCTATCTATCTATCTATCTATCTATCTATCTATCTATCTATCTATCTATCTATCTATCTATCTATCTATCGTTATATCATTCTATCTATCGTTCCATCTATTATTCTGTTGTTCTATCGTTCTATCATTCAATTGTGCTAATATAAATGCCAAGTGGATTTTAGTACCTAGTTGACTACTTCTTTAATTTCACCTTCATCTTTTTATTTCTTAGAGGACCAGAGAATCTCATCCTCTGCCTGTGTTTTTGAACCCAGACCTTTCACCTCTTCCTTTTACCCCTCAGGTGATTCGCAAGGGCTGGTTAACCATCAACAACATCAGTCTGATCAAAGGAGGGGCCAAGGAGTACTGGTTCATGCTCACCGCAGAGAGTCTGTCCTGGTTTAAAGATGATGAAGTGAGTAACTGAGTTACAAAATTTAATTCATTCATTTAATGATAATCATGGGAAAATACATTTTTCAGTGGTCTGCTTAAAGTTCCCTGTCAGGTTGTGGTGGAACTCATTGGCCGGTCTCTGTGTCAGTCACGCTGTGTGGCCTGTCAGGCGGGCTGCCATCTGTCTGCCTGTCTGTGCCTGCTGTACAGGTGCAGGAAGTTCTGCACAGCAAGTGTAGACAGGCAGACAGACAACGCTCTCAGTCAATGGCAGCACAGCTTACTTCTCCCGACCGGAAACCGGAAGCCGGAAGCAAAGCGGCAAGAGAGAGGACAAAAATAATGTGTTACTAATATACAAACACGCATGCCCTCTAAATGAGTTTCTATTCACATCATTGCATTTAACATACATTTTCATGCTTCCCTTATTCCATTTATCATTTTTTTAAATAAATCAATAATTGTCTGTTGATATTTTAAAACGACAAAGAAAATTCACAGTACTCTTAACAAAGACAGTAATTTAAATGGAGTAGCAGATGTCACTCTTTCATTTCTCGTTTGGTTGAATCCCTCTTTTCCTCCATTGCTTCTTATTTTACTTGCTCCCTTTTCCTGGTATACCCCCACCGTCTCTCTCTCTGTCCTCTGGGAATTAAGGCATTTGGTCTGGATCACCCTGACATAGCTGGAAGCCCCCCAAGTCAAACTAACACACACACACACACTCAGACACACATGGATATTGATATACATAGAATCTTAAACACACACAGACGCAAACACACTTATGCTTACCAGTCGTCCTGACTGCCAAATGCGTGCGACTATATAAGCAAACACTAATTTTAATGAATACTGAAACTCAAAACCCGCTCAGCAGTTCAAACGAAGGAATTTGTATAAACACTAGCATATTTTTCTGAAACTCGCACACCTTCAGGCTGAAAATATTCAAATGCAAACACATCTAAACTCTGTTGGTATTTAAATTAAAATAATGGCTTCTTTTAAAATTAGCATTGAATTTAAGATGAGTTTTTAAATATTAGAGGACGTTGGCTGGCTTTACAGTTCCTCATGTTCTGCTCTATCCATTATTTCTTTTGAATATGAGCATGTGCATGATTTTTCCAAGTCTTTTCAATTCAAGAATTACATTTAAAATTTAAATTACAATTAAAAATATGAATATTTGACACTCTTTTCAATATATCCATCTCTTTTCCTGTCTATCTTCTTTACTTTCTCTTCATTTCATTCTGTCTCTGTGGTTGGCAGTCTCGCTGGGGCCATACACATTCCTGGGTGGAAAATTGTAAGACTTTGTCCAAACACCATCCAGCCTCCTAGAGCCTGCTGAAAGAGAGAGAGAAAGAAGAGAGGAAGAGATACAGCCCCTCACCCCTTTGCAGCAGATCACATTGCAATTCTCACACATTATATGTTCACATACACATTCTCACATTAAGCGAATCACTTTTTTACCCTTAAAAGCTTCAGTTGTACTTCGGTACAAACTGGCATCAGATGTTCCCCTCCTTTCTTTAAATCTGTCCCAGTTCTGATGGCGTTCATAGGCCGAGACTGCTGGTTTGGATTAATCAGCGCCCAACACTAAACAGACATGCATTCCTGCAGTCTTCCTTCTCTCTCTTTCTGAGCCGAGCTGCATGAGGGAAAACAGATGACTTGTCCACCACTCCACTTCTGTTAGCATTCGGCATAATCACTATCTTTTCACCTCTTGTCTGTGTCGTGCAAGTTAGCATGCATACATGCGACTATTATGCTGAGATCTGGAAAATCACTAATTGAAACCTACGAAGGGCCTTCTGCGCATCTCAAGACAGTTCAACAAAGAGCTAGCCAGACACCTGGAGCTTTGATATAAACATTATGTGTGCACGGCTAAGCCTAAGTACATACGTGTTTATGGTAATGACTACTAGCACAGTTTTAGCTAGTTTTAGCCAGGTTTAGCTACACATAATGTGGCTGATGTGACGTATATGCTGCCTATTCAGTGGACAATCATCTAAATTCAAGCTGTCAATTACCAATGAACCTCTTCTGTGTCATTACCGCCAACTTTGAGTCCACAGAGACATGCAGTACCAGCACTGGTGTAGATAACGAACCAAACATAGCAGAGTCTGACTTTTCACCTGCAGTCGTTGAGTTTGTGTGTGTTTTGCTGGAGTTTGAGAGTTTGCATCGGTTCTCCAGCGATGTGTGTCCATGCACAGTCTAACCAATGTGCAGACTACTGTACACCAGTATGATCCTGAACAGGTAGTCTGAACACTGGGATGACGGAGCAGGAGATAGTTCCAACCCACTCTCTCTCTTTTCACCTCTTTTTCTTTATCTACTTCAATCACTCAGTCCAACCCTGCTGGCCTCGACCTTCACAGGAGGCGGTAGAAGATGCAAAATAAACAGGACAGAAATAGACTCCATTGCTTCTATCTCATTCTCAGTCGGGATTACGCTGATGTAGAGGACGGAGAGAGACGCTCCAGATGTCCGTTTACCCGTTTTCGACTTTCTTGGTTCCGTCTTGTCCCCGGCTGCCGTTTTCCTGCATCGGTTTGCAGTATCCAGCCTTGACGTGGCACATTCGCTCCCACAGCCGCCTATCTGGCAGGACGTTCATGGAAGGCATAGCAAAAAAGAGGGAATGAGGAGTCAGAAAAGGAAGAAGAGAGAAGAGAGGGAGGGACCCCACTGGCCATATAAGGGTTGATGGGACCCTTGGGGAATAAACTTTTGGAGTGGTCCGTTGTTTCTCAATTCCTCTCTTTCAATCTTTTGGTCCGACTCGCTCCTATCCACTCCTGTCTTTCTCCCTCCGTCCTCTCTCGGTACTCCGGACTTCCCTGCCCCATCTCTCCCTCTCTTTCTCACTCGATCTCTCTCACTCTCTCACTAAAGCGGTACCAGATGTTGTATTCTTAACGCCAGCCTGTCATTTCTAACTTTTTTTTCAGCCTCTAAAAACTCAGGCAGGAAGTGGGCCCCTCTGGAATGAAACAAGAGAGAAAGTTTTGAGGGGAGCAAAAAAAGGAGGGGTGCAAGGAGGACAACGAGAGATAGTGTAGTAGTAGTTTAAAGGAATAGTTTCCCAAAAAGTAAAAATTCTGTCATTGTTTGCTTACCCTCGTTCTTACCAACCCATGTGCTGTTTTTTTATGAATTGTTGCACAACTCATTGATCATTCATAGTGATCAGAGCCTGTCAAGCGCCACAAAGGAAAGTAAAAGTTCTCCAAACAACTGTGCTCCATAAAAGTGTGCAATATTCAAAGTCTTATAAAAAAAAAAACGTTAATAGATTTTTGTAATAATGTAACAAATTACAATTTAAAAGCTTTTCTATTTTACTAGATTTAAAAAAGTAATTTATTCCTGTGATTCAAAGCTCAATTTTTTTAATTATTACAAAAATCCTTCAGTATCACGATCAGAAATTATTCTGATATGCTGATTTGATGCTCAACTACAATTTCTTATCATACTTATGTAGAAAACAGCATTTATTTGAACTATTTTGTAACATAATACATGTATTTCACATTTGATCAATTGCATTATTGCTAAATAAAAGTATACATTTCTTAATAATAAATCTGTCAACTGATAATGACTTCAATTTCAGTACGGTAAGTTACTCACACAAAGCAATTGTACTGTATGGTTTCAGAAGACTTCAAATGTAGTGCACGAAATGTATGGACCTCTTTATTGAGCGTTTTTGTTGTTTTTGATGCTTGTCAACTTTTACATGACAATTTATTTGGTTGTGCTGTTCTTTAAATTCAGAAAACAATCAGGTTTTGAACATTATTAGATGGCCTAGTTGATTTGCAGAAAATACTCCAAGAAAATTCCTACGCAGGCGCTCCGTCAGACTCAATCACTGATAGCGGCATCATTCGGCTCTTTTCCCCCTTCTGTTTTCCATTTTTACTCTTTTTAGAGTGTTTCTCCTCACACTTTCATCCCTTGTTCTTCTCTTTCTCTCCCACATCTCCTTTCTGTTATTTGCAATGTAATCCAAGCCGTTTCCTGAGACCCCAGCCCCTCCTGTACAGACAGAGGGAGGAGAGAGGGGGGGGCTCTTTTTCTTTTCTTTTTTTCAGACGAAATGTTGTGTTTTAGAGCCTTGGTCTGAATAATGACTTCCACATGTGGGCCCTCACTCTCTATCTCTCAATTCCTCATTCTTTTTCCTTCTTTATTTCTCAATCCTTTACTCAAAGAGTAAAAACTTGTGGCTTCTCTTATGTGCATGTTTTTTTTTGTCCTGTGCCTAAAGCCAAAAGGATGATCACATGGATCTACAGTAGATTCTTGATCTACTGATGTAGTGATTCATTGGTTTACAGATCACTAGATGGGCATATTATCCGTAAATAATGACTTTGTGACAGTTTTAAAGATAGAAATCTCCAGTTCCTGTTCACTGTAATTAAATGAAAAAGAGCAACCAATACAGTGAGTCTAATCATTTCTTCTTTTGTGTCTCACGAAAGACACTCACACAGGTTTAGACCAACATAGTGTCTAATTATAAAAAACTATCCAACTTGGGACACCAATTTTTAAAAACTCCTAATACAGTTTGTTAACACTGTACTAAATCTTATTAGGATCTTTATTGGCTGTTTCTTAAAACTTTGCCATGTTTGAATGCTAAAAAGGAGCCCAGGCATGCTGTCTATGTAGCTCAGTAAGACGTATGATGTCCATTGTCTGTCTCATTGTCTAGGAAAAAGAGAAGAAATACATGCTTCCTCTGGACAACCTGAAGGTGCGAGACATAGAAAAGGGCTTCATGTCCAGCAAGCATGTCTTTGCCATCTTTAACACAGAGCAGAGGTTAGTTATAGCACCTACACACACTTCAAAAGAGAAAATGTATTTTAAGAGAATGTTTTCTCAACTTTAAAATGATGTAAAGATCAAACACTGAATCTATGAAGTAGATGTATATTGTAGACACAGCCAAAGAAGAATTCAACCCCTGTGTGTGTGTGTGTGTGTGTGTGTGTGTGTGTGTGTGTGTGTGTGTGTGTGTGTGTGTGTGTGTGTGTGTGTGTGTGTGTGTGTGTGTGTGTGTGTGTGTGCGTGTGTGTGCGTGCGTGTTTGTGAGAGTGTGTGCTCTGCTAGCAGACAAGCAATAAACAATCCAGTAAACTGTCTGCACGTATTACAACCAAATTTCATGGCTTTATTGTCCCACTGGTTATTAAAAGGTTGGACAAATTGTAAAGAACCAAATATCACTATTAAAGGGTTAGTTCACCCCCAAAATGAAAATTATCCCATGCTGTACTCACCCTCAAGGCATCCTAGGTGCATATGACTTTCTTCTTTCAGACGAATTCAATCTGATAAAAAAAAAAAAAAAAATCGGAGTAAAAATTGTCCTGGCTCTTCCAAGCTTTATAATGGCAGTGGGTGGGAGTTTCTGTTCAACAGTCCAACAGAAGTGCAATGAAGCGCATCCATCCAAAATAAAACTTGCCTCACAAGGCTCCAGGGGGGGAATAAAGGCCTCCTGTAGTGAATCGATGCTTTCTGTAAGAAAAATATCCATATTTAAAACGTTATGAACATTTTTCTCTCACTCACTGCTAACTGTCGTAGTGATTAGTGACAAATGTGGAAGCGCAGAGGAGAGAACAAAACAGAACACCGGTCATGAATTAGAAGTACAAAACAAGGATTTGTAAAGAAAAATGCTGGAGGATTTCTATATAAGCCAAGAGGAGACTGATTTTCCTTTGCTAAAGTAAGGAAACTTTGCTTCATTTGCGCCTGTAAACAAACTCTCCCGGAACGGCTTGCACGTATAACAGTTATCGGAAATGAGAGAAAGGTGTTTATAACATTTTAAATATGGATATTTTTCTTACAAAAACACATGGTGTCCCTACAGGCGGGCTTTATTCACCTCCCGGAGCCATGTGAGGCACATTTTATTATGGATGGATGTGCTTTATTTGACTATTTTTGGACTGTTGAAAAAAACACCTCCCACTGCCATTATAAAGCTTGGAAGAGCCAGGACAATTTTTAATATAACTTCGATTGGATTTGTCTGAAAGAAGAAAGTCATATATACACCTAGGTTGCCTTGAGGGTGAGTAAAGCATTGGCTAATTTTCATTTTTGGGTGAACTAACCCTTTAATATTGTTCATGGGATAAGTACTTTTTTGGGAAAAGTAATTGTCTAGTGCAGGGGTGCCCACACTTTTTTGTGTGGAGATCTACTTTTCAAATGAGAAACTGAGATCTGCCAAGTGAAAAATAAATAAAATACATATCAAATAAATAAAAAGCTTTTGGGGATTAATCTTTATATTGCATTAATTTAAATAAATAATATAATGTTCATTTCTTAGTAGCCCCGTAGAACGGGGTCTGCATTTACCTAAAGCAGTGGTTCTCAATCTTTTTTACTCCAAGACCCCTCCTCTCCAAATTAATAATGCAAGCCCCCCCCCCCAACATTTTCTATTCACTAAAACCTTTGTATTCTAATACTATTCAATTCCATGTAATTATTTTTAAACAAAAACAAATTCAAGATTGATTTAAACATTCCGTGTTCTTTTTTCAAAGCATACTTTGCAGAAATGTTGCTTCAGATATTCTATACAACCTAAAAGTACATAAAGCTCAATTATACAGTAATATTAAAAAAGAAGCACAAACCAAACAAGACCACAGGGAAATGCCAAAGGACTGCATTTAAACCACTACGGATCCATTCAGAATCACTACACACCAAAATACTAATGAAAAATAAAAACATTCTTAATGTGTGGAAACTCGATCTGAAGGCAGCTCAACGACGTCAGTGAATAGTTCTTCTGTTAGAACCATTGATCTATAATAGACCAGTGGTCAGAACACGCAATTGTGTCTATGTCTAGAGTGTACACAAACATGATCCTAACAAAAACATTCGCTGTATAAAACGATGTGAATATACTGAACTGTGTTCAAGCAGAAATATGATGTTATAGTGATCAGTGCGCCGAGAGCGCACATGCACGGTTCATTTGCACATTAATAATAACGGACACAAGTGCCTAATGTACAACTCCTGTATGTCACTATAATCGTCACCCATCAAAACTTTACTAACGTGATCCTGGCTTGATTTATCCCTTGATTTATTGATTTAAACCATTTCACACAGCGCAATGAGAAACTTGAGCTGCACAGAATACATAGAGAGGTGGTGCTGTTATATAGTTATTTATATTTTTTTATTATTTATCATATTAATCATACAATTTGTGAATTTATTATATTTTAGTTTAACGTTATCTTGCGCACACTAGTTGTGAACCACTGACCTAAAGCATATTTAAATGATGTGCACCCCTGGTCCAGTGGATGATGAAATGAGTGAAAAATCAAACAGACTAGGAGAAACAACATCCCAGCATCATAGAAATAGGAAATGTAGAAGAGTTATTCTATCAGAGGAATTTCAGAGTAGAATTTTATATTTACTCTCTCTCTCTCTCTCTCTCTCTCTCTCTCTCTCTCTCTCTCTCTCTCTCTCTCTCTCTCTCACACGCACGCACGCACGCACACGCACGCACACACACACACACACACACACATTCCATTCTACAACATCTGGACTATTAATCAGGTTAGATCTTTCTCCTCCCCTTTTAATATGTTTCTCTGTGCCACAACCAGACATTTTTTCTCTGTGTATTTTTATTTTCTGCTGCAATTGGTTCTCTGAGCTCCTGGCTACTTGCTAATGGAGGGTTTTTCAGAGTTTCAGGTCTGTAACCCCGTGTCTTAACCAGGCTTGATGCTCTATTCAGCTGTGATGAGTGATTGGACATTTTGTCAGTAACTTGGATGCTGTTTCTGGATAGCCCGGCCCATGGTGAAATCTGATTGGTCCTAAATTTTGCACCATACAACTGTATCATAATAGTCAAATGTGTAATTTTTTCTATAGGCCAATATATTTTTTCTCATCCCAACTTCATTTTCTACAGATTACTACAAATTCAAAGTCTGGAGTTGGTAAAACATCTAAATGTTTTTGCAATAAATCTCTTATTCTCACCAAAGTTGCAATTTTTCGATCAAAAATACAGTAAAAAGTAACATTGTCAAATTTTACTTATTTGAATATATTTGACTCTCTCTGTGAAAACACAGCTAAAGTAATTTTGTATGATTTTCTGTTTTCTACAAAAAGTCATCCTTCACATGGTAAAGAACATTCTGTTAAAATGGATCCTTCATATCTTTAATATTGACTGAGTAAGGTCATGTCAAAGATTAAAATTATAGTGAAATATATGGCAGAAATCAAACTTTGATGCTTTTTTTCTCATAATTAGATTTTGAGACTTTAGCCTGGATTTCACAGAGAGGGTCACATATTTGAAAAAAAAAATGTATTTTCTTGGGATGGCAAAGCTCAATTTTCAGTTTTCAGTGTCAAACGATCCTTCAGAAATCATACTAATATGCTGATTTGGTGCTCAAGAAACATTTCTTATTATTATCAATGTAAAAAAGAACAGTTGTGCTGCTTATTATTTTTTATAGAAAGCAATACTTTTTAGGACTCTTTGATTCTTTCAAAAGAACAGCATTTCTTTTTTTAAAGATAATTCACACAAAAATTTTTTTTTCATCATGAATCACCCTCATGTTGTTAAAAAATCTATATATTTTCTTTCTTGTGTTAAACATGAATGCTGGTTATCAAACATTTAATGGTCCCTATTTACTTCCACAGTATTCCAACGGGGACATCCAAAGGGGACCAACAACTTTTTGGTTCTTCAAAATTCTTCAAAATATATTTTTTGTGTTTAACATAAGAAAGAAACTCATACAGGTTTGGAACTAAATTACAAATTTTCATTTTTGGGTGAACTATTCCTTTAATGTCACTATGATCACTTTTGATCAATTTAATGCATCCTAACTGAATAAAAGTATTAGTTTCTTATTAAATATTTTTTTTACTGACTCCAAACAAAAAGGGCTAAGATTCACTGCAAAGGTAATTAATGGGCCATCAGTGAGCATGTCACACAACCAATTCAAGACTGTTGATTTTGCCTTGCATGAAAGAAATCTTGTCTCAGAGGGCAAAATTGTCTCAAGGAGAGTGCTGTGGAGTCACATCTGGTGGTCACAGCACACACACACTTACTCACACATCCACATGCCCTTCTACAGGGACAAATAACCCCATTTCACATACACTCCTTTATATTTTATAACATAAACACACTCTACCTTCACAGTAATACTTCACAGAGAGCGCGACAGGAACAGGGGGCGCAGAAGGACACACTTCTGGCACATTCCTGGCCAGTCTCTACTTCAGTGTCCCTCCCTGCTCTATTTTTCTCTCCGTCTCTGATATTCTGTCTCTAGAAACACAGCCTCTTTCCTTTTCAAGTGCGGGTGTGTCTGGGATTGATTAGCTGCTTAATTGGAGAGATGTTGGTATGCTGCGGTTGAACGCACACACACACACACACACACACACACACACACACACACACACACACACACACACACACACACACACACACACACACACACACACACACACACACACACACACACAGCTTAGTGAGAGAGGCATGGCAGACTATTGTAAACACACCCAAGGCTGCACCACAATCAATCAGATGCTCTCACACACTCCACACACACACACACATGCATCCATCATTTCAAGCACTCTGTATAAAGATATTCAAGCTCTCATAAACTCCACGCTCATTCCCACTCACCAGCAGAAACATACCACCCAGCACTCTGAAAAATCCCCTTTTTTTCTCTCTTGCTCTCTTATACACACACACACACACACACACACACACACACACACACACACACACACACACACACACACACACACACACACACTTTAATGATCTAGTGATTCATACTGTGCCCTTCACACCCCCCAATTCCCTAGTGTCTGAGCGACCGGTGATGTCAGGAGGTAGATGTCGTTTTGTCACAGCTGTGAAAAATGCTCATGAAAAAAGCAGAGAGCTTTTTCATCCACTTTTTTTGTCTGTGTTTGCATCAGTGTGCATTACATCCAGGTTCATGCAGTATATGATGGCAAGTAGTTATGTGCGGTTCTGGACTCACTCAAGACTGTGATTAAAGGATTTTTTTAGATTTAACATAAGCTATGAATGACATCTGAAACGTTGTAATGATTACCGCAGACAATAATTACGACCCGCTCATCAGTTTGTAAAAACAAACAAAAGTCGTTTTTACAGTAATGCATTTACAAAGGAAACCTCTCCACATAGACACTTGTATTGCATTACAGTATTGCGATTTTTCACAAACACTATTTAACCCATAACATTCATTTGAAATTGCATTCAGTGTTGTAATAGCTAACTAAAATGGAATTAAAACAAATATAAAAACAAAGCTGAAATAAACTATAATATTAGATAAAATAAAACTTATACTAAAAAGCTAAAAATACTAAGACAAAATTTGACTTGGCAACTAGCTGAAATAAAAGTATTGGAAGTATTTAAATTACTACAACTAAAACTATATCAATATAAATAATGATTAAAATGAAATAGAAATATTCAAATGAATAAAAATCAGAAAAGCACATGGCAAAATTCCTAAAGCTTAAACTCAAATTAAAAAGAAAACAAAAAATATAAAAATAAAAGCTAATTCAAATGGACTATAATAGTAAATTATTAATACTGAGATTGCACGCATCTAAGACTTTGGGACAAGATCTAAGCTTCAGTTTGAAAAAAAAAACACATTAAGCCCTAGAAACATAGCCAAATATTATTTTTGGATGCGCATAGATTGTTTTGTTGATTTTGTGAGTACTCCGTTTTTGAATCTAAATCCTTTTAGAAGTCAGAGTCATGCTTTGTGGTTTTGGAATGGCAAATAAAGTTCATTACATTCACAAGCACCGCAGTTATCCTGTCATAAATATCATGAACTACCAATGAATTATGAATCGCTTAACCGCAAAACAATATTCCACACATTACACCGTATTAGGAGGGTCTGCAAAGCAAATGATGTTTGGAGGCTTGGATCAGTGTATCGCTTGACGTGTGCAGTCCTATACGTAAACCTTCGCAATAAGTCCTTATGCAAGCGACTACAAGAAAGGATTTCTCATTTATAGCAATTAGTAGCACTGAGTCATATGTGCGCTTGTAAAAACAGTGTTTTGTTTGAGTTTTATGAGATCGAAGCATGTGAGAATGTGGTTGCTTTGGTGTGTGGTTTGTTTCAGTGTGTGTGTGTGTGTGTGTACGACTCGACCCCGGTCTCAGGTCACGTTCCTGTAGCCGTGTTCTTATCAGCCGTAGACTAAATCAAAAACACGTTGTACATTATACTTTAAGCCTCCTACCCCACAGGCACAACAAAGAGAAATAATAGCCACAAAAAGAGAGAGAAATGAGAGGGAAACAAAAGGAGGAGAGGAACAACAGAATAATTAGGGGGAATGTGGAACAGATGGAGAGAGACGGGCTCCAGATTCCTGCCTCGCTCTGAGCGAAAAAAAAAGAGGGGGAGAGAGACTGGGTAAAAAGATATGAGACAATATATGGGAATGAGAACGATGGATAAAAAACGGTGAGGTAGGACAAAATCTGGAGAAAAAGAATGAGATTAGAATCAGATCGGAGAGAGTGAATGGATATTCACGTCAGACTGGGCTGAAGGGGTGGTCTGGGGTTTGTGGTTTTGGACAGATGATATGTACGAGCGAGAGAGTGTTTTACCACACTTGTTTGTGTGAGAGTGTATGTGCTGTCATGGAAACCGGCTAAAGACAGATTCTTTTCGCCTTAGGAACGTGTATAAGGACTACAGGCATCTGGAGTTGGCCTGCGACACTCAAGATGAGGTGGACAGCTGGAAGGCTTCTCTGCTGCGAGCTGGGGTTTACCCAGAGAGAACCACAGTAAGCACGGGAACCCACTGACTTCTGTACCTGTACGCTAAACCCTGCGGCCTAAAGCTTCCAAATAGAGCTTACAGTTTAAACCAAAAAGGGCTTTATAGCCGGATGCCATGTGGATCTTTATAAGCTCCACTCAGAACTCTTATTCCCTACTTCTTTACAAAACCAACAACATGTGCTGGTGCTGTAAAAGAATAGTTTTAAAATGCCCCGTTTGTATCAACCCTTGAGTTCCTTTCTTTCGTGGAACACAAAAGAAAGTTCACGCTGTTCTTTTTCATACAATAAAGGCAGACCAGACCTAAGACACTACAAGAAATGCACCATAGAAATAGTCCATATGACCTAATTTTCCAACTCTGAGTCCAAATATTCCCTACTGTATAGATGAAAAAAATATGTGAAGTGAGTATGATGTACGGATTTGTAATATTTATAAAACAGTAGGCGAATAGTACCTGGCCTACTGCTTTTGGTGAGATTCTGAAGTGCATCTGATGGACACTTTACTATCACTGGTATATTTAATGAAATTCGTTCCTTATCAAATGTAGTAGCTACTTAGACAGTATATGACATTTCTTGACTTTTTTTTGCACCACAGCTCTCAAACATAATTTGCATTTCCACATATTCAAATTTGACTGGTTTACGAGACATGAATATGAGATTCTGGCAAATGATAATGATTTTAGTCTGTTCCCCGCACAAGTCTTATGGTTCCACAGACTTAAACTATTTTTAATGCTTTTTTATTTTGCACATTCATTTTTATTGCATGTTAAAGAGCAGCATGAACATTATGCCTAAAGTCTTCTTTTATGTTCTATAGAAGAAAGAAAACCACAGTGGTTTGGAACAACACGAGGATCTAAATGATGACATAATGTTCATTTTTGAGTGAACTATTAAATCCAGAAAGCAAATACGCTGATCTGAAGAACCTATAAAAAAGTATCAGCTTTTGCCGGTCTCCAAAGAAACCAAATAACCAACTTTACTGAAACTTAAAGGGATAGTTCACCCAGAAATAAAACTTCTGTCATCATTTACCCTCATGTCATTCCAAACCAATGACATTTTCATTAATCTTCAAAACATAAAGATATTTTTAATGAAATGAAACCTGAGAGATTTGAAAATCCATTCCACCAAAACTTTGCTGATTCAGAAAGTTCATTTTAAAAGGAATCCATATGAATTTAGTGGTTTAATCCACATAAAATATGGTAAACAGTAGCTGTACTTGCATGTCTTAGCTTTTATTGTTCATATTTGATGTTCTTTATGTATGTGTGTTGATAAAAGTTTATATGTGAATAAAAGCCTAAATTAAATCTGTTCATCAGCGATCACGTCTATTGGATTAAACAGCTCGATTCATATGAATTACTTTCACGATGTCTTTAGGAACTTTCTGAAGCATCAGTTGTGGTGAAATACATTTTCAGGGTAGTAACAAAAATATCTTCACTTGTGTTTCGAAGATGAACTCAAAAGTAAGGGTTTTGAACGTGATAAGTAAATGATACAGAATTTAAATTTTGGGTGAAAAATCTCTTTAAGAACTTCAAAGAACCATTGAAGAACCTTTATTTTTAATGTGCACCAGTCCTCCCAAGCTGCAGTGTTCTAAGAAACATAAAGATATTATACATTCACATAATAACGAGGCCCGCGTGGAATCTATGCACAGGGAGCGTTGCAGAAACCTCCACAGATTCCTGCAGAACAGGAGCACTTCGTGCTCATAAATGTTTAACACATTTCATATTTTATTGCACACGATTCTATAGCTTTTAACCCAAAATAAGTGCATAAAAAGTCCACCGATTCCATCTAGGCCTTCTAATAACTGCACAGTAGTGGATAACTCTCGCTGCTGTAGTGTTTCTCTGTGTTTGACTCTGCGGCTGCAGGCTTCATGGTGGCTGTGCTCTGGGGTCAGGAGCTCTGCTGCATTCCTCAGCTCTTGTGTCACACCATGGAGGATCAGCGAAGCTCTGTTTCTAATCAGCTCCCTTGCCTTTTTTTCTTCACGCACCCCTCCATCCCCTTCTTTGTGTCTTTATGTATGCTTTGGAGCAACATGTTGAGTGATGTCAGAGTTCCCCATAATTCGCTCTGACAGAAGTCTACCACACCCCCTCCGACACTCACTGAAGTAAAACTCGTTTTTTCCTTGCTTCTTGCCCCCCCCCCCCCAAACATCTCTTTTCCAGCCTGGTTCTCTTTATTTATGTGCACTCATTGCCCTCTGAATCATCTTTGTCATCCCTCAATATTGACAGTACATTTCCAGGTTTGCCCACATCTTCCTCTGTATTTTTTCTGATTGGTCAGGTGGATGGAGAGGGTTCAGGCCAGGCGGAGAGCTTCTCCATGGACCCTCAGCTAGAGCGTCAGGTCGAGACCATCCGCAACCTGGTTGACTCGTACATGAGCATCGTCTACAAAAGCATCCGAGACCTGATGCCCAAGACCATCATGCACCTCGTCATCAACAATGTAATACAAAATATTAAATCAAACCAGTAAAACTTTTTTAAAGTAAGATGCAGATATATGTATTAATTCATACATTTATATTATATAAAAAATAAACCATATCATGTTAACATTAGGTCTCCCCAGCAGGGACATTTTGTTTTACATTAGTATTTTATTTACAGTATTTATTAATCTAGGCAACCAATTTACTGTACAATTTTAAAGGTTTATAGTAAGTATACCTCAAGATGTAATACAAATATTATACTTCCATACACTATAAATTATTCAAATATCTAAGTATAGTAATCTATACATTTAAAGTATATATTTCTACAATTTATTTAGATATTTAATAACTGTTTTGTACTTGAATTGTAAAAAAATTTTTATTAAAAGCTAGGTTTAGTATGAAAATGTGTAATTTCCAGACTTTTCTCAGCAAGACAATTTCATGTTTTAAGGCAGTATTGTGCAAATATATTGGCACATTTCAAAATATTTTTTGAACTTGACAGAGTTTTGACACGATGGAAAACTTTCTGGTCCGTTTTCAGTGTAATTAATTTTACCATCTTTTTGGCCTAATTCATTTATGCTTCAAAATCAATTCCAGAATAGTTTCACTTTGGTGACTTTTAAATTGATACATTTTAATAACACAACGGAAAAAGCTGCAACACAACAGAAAAAAGTCGCAATGCTACAGAAACAAGCCCCAACACAATGAAATTAGCTCGAAACAACTAAATTAGTCCAGTGCGTTGTGTTGTGGAGATTCCATTGTGTTTTGCACTACTGTGCCACCGTAGTTATTGCTATAGCTATCGATATATTTAACATTCTTGGTTTACACATATTTGTGTGGATGATGTGTGAGTAGTTCACTATTCGGCTAGTCATGTGATCTTAACATTGCTGCCACATTGAAAGAGGGACAGACCATCCTAATGCAGAGTAAAATAGCGTTTTAGGCCACAAATATGACTGTGTCATCATCTAACTGTATATAACTTCAAGTCCTGTTCCTTTTTTATGTGGAAACTATGTTCTCCACCCCATAGGTAGAGGAGTTTATCCACTCTGAGTTGCTGGCTCAGTTGTACTCTTCAGGAGATCAGTACTCTCTGATGGATGAGTCTCCTGAACAGGCCCTGCGCAGAGAGGAGGTGCTGCGCACCCACGCCGCCCTGAAGGAGGCACTGAACATTATCACTGACATCTCCACCTCTACCATCTCCACCCCGTTGCCACCACCAGTAGATAACTCTTGGCTCCAAAGTGGCTCGCTACACCGAAGGTACCTCACATCTCCACTTCCTGTTCAAGGTGTCTCCATCATCACTCGACTTGTGATCCAGCAGTGCTGTTCTTTACTTGACCCTTAGAATTGAATCTGTACTCTGGCACATCATTTATGGTGGACCGGTGGCACTCACATGGACTGAATCACCAGGATTGCTGGAAATATCATGGAATTTTCATGGTGTTTTCCATGCCTAGGAAAAAATGATTAAGATTAATAACAAATTAAAAGTCATGGGAAAATTGATTTTTCTTTTTTGTTGGCTTCATACCCTTGTGTAGTGTTGTCAGATGAGAGCGAGTTGTTCTTTGGGGGCGGTTCTTGAACCAGTTCACAGATCAGTCTGAATCATTTCTTAGTGAATCATTCTGAATCAAAATGATTCTTTAAAATCCTTATCCAGTATCCACAAGTAACTGCAAATAAAAATAACTGGTAATGGAAATGTCATGGCCCATCCAAACAGCTAATGCACCCCCCATTCTCGTTCTCTCTCAGGTCTCCTCCAGGTTATAGTGTCCCTAAGAAGCATCCTGCTCCGTCTGCTCCTTCGTTACCAGTTCGCTTAGACGCTCCTGCCCCACCGGTCTTCAACAGCACGGACACCACCAACACTATCAGCCGCTCTAAACGAGTCCCTCCAAGTGTTCCCAGGTAAAAATTCAACCATTAACCCATTTGTCCTGAAGGCACACTAGCAGCGTCAGACCATGGCTTTTTTTCTGCACAACATGATTCATCAAACGATGTTTATCTACTGTAGGAAAGGGATTTCATGTGTGATCCCTCCATCAACAACACAGCTGAATAAACTTTTGATGAATAAAGTACCCAGTGACTAGAGGGCTTGAATCAGGTGCGTTAGCACTGAAATAGGCTGAATATTTGAAACGAACCCAGTGACCTGTAACTTCACCGCATTTTTAAACAGTATTTCAACAGTTTTCCAAGCTTGAAAGCTGTGGTGGACTTGTGGTTTCC
This sequence comes from Ptychobarbus kaznakovi, assembly GCA_027422405.1. Classification (NCBI taxonomy): domain Eukaryota; kingdom Metazoa; phylum Chordata; class Actinopteri; order Cypriniformes; family Cyprinidae; genus Ptychobarbus; species Ptychobarbus kaznakovi. Next base: position 33,358,715 of record CM049794.1, read on the forward strand.
CAGGTTCCATCTTCCGTGAATCCATGGTGTTGCAAACTACTTATGAACCAAGGAGGTCTATAAGGTGTGGTCACCTTAGTGTTATTGGTGACACTTTAGTTTATGGACCAATTTTCACTGTTAACTTGTTGCTTATTAGCATGCATATTACTAGAATAATGGCTGTTTATTAGTACTTATGAAGCATATATTAATGCCTTGTTCTGCTTGACCATATTTTAGATCCCTTAATCCTACCGCAAACCTAAACTTAACAACTACTTTACTAACTATGAATAACCTGGAAATTGAGGCAAAATTCATAGTTAATAATTAGTTAATGCAGAATTGTGTGGTGTACAGTATTGGCGCTCTTCCACTGCTTGGCATGGTACGGCACGGTACGGTTCGGTACAGTTCACTTTTGGGGGGTTTTCCACTGGGTACAATACCTGGTACCTGGTACTTTTTTCAGTACTACCTCGGTTGAGGTTCCAAGTGAACCGTACCATTACCAAAACGTGACGTGAAACTTTGCTGATCACTGATTGGCCGGAGAGAATCATCACTGTCTGCATCATTGAACTTGTGACACGAGACACAACAGACCTGCTAGATTTAAATCAGTACAGCCAGCGAAGGATCGAACACAACTGTTTTGAATGAGCGCACCTTTTTTTAACAACCAAAAAAATTCTGTTTCGTTGTCTGTTGAGGAAATACAGACGTTCCTCTCGTTTATAGCCGAGGAGCGGATCCAGCGAGAGATTGATGGAGTGATGCGGAATGAAAAAGTTTTTCAGGAGTCACGGCGCAACTATAACGACACGTGAATAATCTCGCCCACTCTAAAGCAGTAATAAACTGCAGTGGAAATGCAAACAGAGCCGAATCGTGTCATGCCGTACTGAGCCGAGCCGTACCACACAGTGGAAAAGCACCATATGAGCCACTGCTCAAACAGAGGGCAGCTTTTAGTCGTTCTGATGTGATGTCCAAAATCCATAGAACTGCAATGGTAGCGCTGCAAAATGGAGAGAAAGGCGTTAGCATTTCTATCCATCTCAACGGCAGTTCCTTGGCAGGCATAGGTCCCCATGGAAGTATATGATTTGAAATGTGCCATGTTTCCTCATCAGACCACAGAAACTTTTAACGTTTAATGCAAAATGAAGAGCAAAAGCTCCAAAGTATACCTCAGGACTGAGTGTACCTGCATAGCCTTTCTGCTACTAGATTTAAAGGTAGTTCACCCAAATGTTCAGTTGGCTCATGTCATTCAAACCCGTAGGTTGCTCATCATCCGAGCCTTTCTGACCCTGCATAGACAGCAATGCAACTACCATGTTCAAGGCCAAGAAAGATAGTAAGGACATCGTTAAAATAGTCCATGTGACATGAGTGTCCTTGCTTCATTTCTGGGCCTTGAACGTGGTAGTTCCATTGCTGTCTATGCAAGGTCAGAAAGCTCTCGGATTTCATCAAAAATATCTTGGTTGTACGTGTTTGGTACGACATAAAGAGTGAGTAATTAATGACAGAATATTCATTTTTGGGTGAACTATCCCTTTAATAGTGTGCACAAACACACTAAAAAGATTTATCCTTTGTTAAGAAGTTACGAGTGATTAAAAATGTCTCTGTACTTGTTTAAACCAGAGTTGTGAGTATCTCTGAACTCCTTCCCACAAGCACTCATCAACACGCCGTCTATTGTTGTTTCCATCTCCAGCAGTTCGTTATAACTCTCTGTCATCTGTATCTTTTTTGACTGTTAAATCTGACTGCGTACAGTATGTGCATACTCTGCTGATGATGAAATTTACGTCATGCATGCACATAAAAACGGAAGTATATTTTGTGTTTAACTAATTTAGTTTGGTTACAGAAGCCTGTCATCTCATAATCGGGCTAGATGTTTCCTGGCAAAGGTTTATTTCTATTCATCAGAATCTATTTAAACTAAATTGTACATTTACAATTATAACTTATGATCAATATTACATTTTTATTCACACACCACCAAATCAGAATGTCAGAAAGTGCACAGTTGCAAGAAACCCCTTAAGTTAAGAAAGCCCTTGGTTATGATTATAAGTTATTATCACTAAGGGTTTTTCTTGTTGCAACCGGCTGCAGAGTTTCTCGCTGGTAATTATGGCATTGTGGTGGCTTTATGCGCATTCATCTCATAAATATGATCATTCCAGCATGACTTTATGGCAGCATATGATTGTTAAAACACAATTTAAGATCCGCTAGTTCTGCTATCCTTCCCAAATGTTGGGATTTATGCTCGTAGTGAACACGACTAATAGGACTTTCCGTGTCCAGAGAGCAAGACTTGTTCTTGGATCCATGTTTAGGCTTAGTCTCAAAGCTGTGCACTCAGAGACCAGAACTCTTCGTGAAATATACGCATACCTACCTTCACATGCATGATAGATGAGTCCACACTGCTCACTGGTCCCAAAACTACAGCACTAGATCCCAGACACTGCTGTCTCCACGCACCATGAACATATGGTCTTGAGTGTAAAGGAAAAAGAAACTTGAACAGATGTCATTTCTCAATCACACAAGCAAGCATATTTACATTTGAAGGCTTGTAAAAATCATGCACATTTTCAAGGAGCAGTGAAAGTATGCACTGCAGGCAAATCTCACACAAATGGTCAAGAAATGTCAAAATCATATATATTTCACACACCAAGAAAGATATTAAATTTACACATCATGCTAGTGATTGTGTACTTTCTGTATTGCCTTTGATTTTAAAACACAAAAATCATGTTGTCTGGATGACTTCAATTGTATTACAGCTTTGAGATTTTGTTTCTTTTTTATTGGCATATTATTCATTTAAAAATGTAAAACATAAATTAAATATTGATATTAAATTTATATTATTATAATATAAGAATTGTCTATATTTCTGCATAAATATAACCAAACATCGTCAGATTTTCATATAAGTCCTGAAAGTAGACAAAGAGAACCGAATCAAACAAGTGAGATAAAAATATTTTCTTTGTCATTTATTTATTGAGAAAAATGATCCAGTGTTACATATCTGTGCGTTGCAAAAGTATGTGAATCTTTGCTTTCAGCATCTGGTGTGACCCTCTTTTGCTGCAGTAACTGAAGGTAAAGTTTCTTGTAAATGCTGATCAGTCCTGCACAGTAACATGTAGGAGTTTTAGCCCGTTCTTTAGTGCAGAACCACTTAAACTCTGTGATGTTGGAGGGTTTCCTCCATTTCTGTATATTCTCTTGTGTTTGTGTTACATATAATTGCACTGTCCATGGAGCGGACCTGACTTACATTTCACTGCTGGTTATATTCTGTATAATTGTGTACGTGACGAATACAAATCTTGAATCCTTGAACTGCTTGCTTAGGTCCTTCCACAACATTTTAACTGGATTAAGGTCTGGACTTTGACTCAGTCATTCCAAATCATTAACTTTGTTCTTCTTTAACCCTTCTTTGGTAGAATGAATTGTGTGCTTGGGGTTGTTGTCTTGCTGCATGACCCACGTTCTCTTGAGACCCTGTTCTTAAACAGATGTCCTGAGGTTTTCCTTTATTATTTTCTGGTATAATTCAGAATTCATTGTTCCATCAATGATGGCAGGCTGTCCTGGCCAAGATACAGAAAAACAGGCCCAAGCTATGATACTACCACCACCATGTTTCACAGATGGGATAATATTCTAGAGCAGGAATGCTGTGTGTTCTTTTCTTCAAAAATAATAGCTTCTAATTTAAACTGATGAGTTCTATTTTGGTTTCATCCATCCATTAACCTTTCTCCAATAGTCCTCTGGCTTGTCCACATGATCTTTAGCAAGCAATTTTCTTTTTGGTGAACAGTGGCTTTCTTCTTGCAACTCTGCCATACACACCATGGTTGCTCAGTGTTCTCCTGATGGTGAGCTCATGATTAACTTTAGCCAATGTGAGAAAGGCCTGTAGTTTCTTAGAAGATACCCTGGGAACTTTTGTGATCTTTGTTGGTCGATCACTTCTCGGGAAGGTAACAGTGGTCTTGAATTTTCTCCATTTGTACACAATCTGTCTCACTGTGGATTTGTGGAGTCCAAACTCTTTAGAGATGGTTTTGTAACTTTTCTAGCCTGATGAGTACATCAACTCTTTTTCCGAGGTCCTCAGTAATCTCCTTTGTTCGTGACATGATTCACTTGATGATCAGACTTTGATAGATCTGTTCTTTGAATAAAACAGGTCATGTACTGATATTTGATAGTCATTGCATTTACTGAAAACACCTCTGCACACACAGACTCTAATTTCACCTTTAAAATGAACTGCTAATCCAAGAGATTCACATACTTCTGCAATTCACAGATATGCAATATTGGATCATTTTCCTGAATAAATAAATTACAAAGAAAATATGTTTCTGTCATTTCAGGACTTGTGCGAAAATCTGATTATGTTTTAGGTCATATTTATGCAGAAATATGTAAAATTCTAAAGGGTTCACAAAATTTCAAGCAGCACTGTTTATGTATTACTAATAGAATATATGATAGAATATAATATATTTTATTGCTATTTGTTTTACAGTTTTTTTAGTTAAAATTATATTTTTTATAATTGTTTCTAGATGTATAATTTAATTTATTTATATATTTGATATTATATGATTACAATATTTTACATATTGTTTAGAACTCTCTTTATAGTATTGAGAATTAGTTGTAATTATTCATACAAATCTTGAAACTAAAAATAAGGTTTTGCTTCGTCTTAAAGTAAAAAAAATTCTGTGGGTTTTGGTGGGGAATATGATCTGGACGTTTACAGCGAGTCTCACACGTGACTTGAGATGGGTGGAGGGCTTGTTGAAAATGTGTTTTTCATATTTGATTCCCCAGTTTGAGCGCATACTCAATTCTCTTCCTCTCTTTCTGGCTCTTGTCTTGTTTGAATGTCAGAGTCCAATCACATGAAGACTTCTCATATATCTTACTGTTCTTTGATTATTGTGTTTTATGGATATCTGGTATGTTTCGTATTTCATATGAACAAGAATAAACCAAAGCAGAAGCATGTCTTCATTGAAGGAGCGCTGAGGGTTACGGTCAACTTCCTGTTCAAACCGTTATATCAGTATTCACAAACTGACCGTATCTTTTCCTTTCTCACCAATCCAGTGGCGTTCACTTCTTTCAACACTCTTCGGTTTTTCCCTAGTGATCGTTCCTTTTCTCGCTCTCTCATTCCTTACCTTCACTTTCTGGCCCATTTCCCGCTTTCTTTTCTGCCTCATTTCCTTTGTGTTCAGAAACGGGGCTGTTTGGACCTCCACCCTTTTTCTCCTTCTTTTTCTCTCTCTCTCATTCTCCCCCCGTCGCCCCTTTCTCTTGCTCTCCCACTCACTTTTTCACATTTCCTCTCACCATCACTCATCCCAACTCTCCAACTTTCCCTCTCTTTCCTTCCACCCCCATTCCCCTTGTCTTTTTTCTCCTTCACTTTTGCAGAACTCATTTGAACCTTTTGACAGTCCTGCAGTTGTCTTCAGCGTGACCCCGACCAGAGCGGGCCTGACTGAATCTGAAGACCTAGGCAGCATTTCTGGGCACTAAAATGGCAGTTCTGAGATGCCGCCAGCATCTCATCAAGCAACGTTCCTCTCTTGCACCTCATCCACTCCTCCAATTACACATTCTTGTACTTTTAACTGTCTTTCTGTCTTCCAGTAAACCCCTGGCATTTCCAGGCTGCTAGATCTCGCATGTTTCCTCAAGCGTTGTTTTGCTTTTCTTTCCGTCGTCTCCGTCCTTTCTTTTTCTTTCTGTGAAACCGCAGTCCTGCACTCACCACAGCACAGGAAAAATAAAAGCCACTCTCTTCTCTTTCCCATCCCAAAGAGCTGCTCCCTCTGCCAGCTCCATTAGAGAGTGAGATTCCTGCGTCTCCACAGGGATCTTTCCAGAACCAACTCTGCAGGAATGCTGGACTCATATTCCCCTTACACACACTCACACACATTCAAGACGCCCCGACACCGTAGCTTGCGATTGTAACTTGGTCAGCGCACAATAATGAGCTCTTTTGGGCCTAATTAAAGGTGATATGTCACTTTTTCAGTGTTACAATACTTCGATTTGAGCGTAAGATGTGGAGACGTAGATTTCCCTAAAACATTGTCACGGTGGCGCTGTCAAAATGTCCTGACCAGAACGGCACAGAAACATTAGCTTAACCAATCATGTGTGTTTGTGGCGGGACTTTTCTGAATCACAAACTTTAGTTTTAAGAACTGCTAGTAATTACTGCTATTAAAGTTTGGAAAATCCTTTCAAAAAAGACATTCTTAAAGAAAAACCGTCACTCTTTACGGAAAGGTCAGCATTAGTTAATGCAGTAGGTATCACAACTAAACAATTACTATTCTAGGTTAATGTTAATTTGTAAATATACTATCGTATATTGTTAAAGTGTATAGACCGTCTGGGGTCAGTAAGATTTTTTTTATATATATTTTAAGTCTCTTATGCCCATCAAGGCTGCAGTTATTTGATAACAAATACTGTATATCTGGTTTCCATTTTAATATATTTTAGAATGTAATTTATTCATGTGATGCAAAGCTGAATTTTCAGCATCATTACTTTAGTCTTCAGTGTCACATGATCCTTCAGAAATCATTTTAATATGCTGATTTGCTGCTCAACAAACGTTTATTGTTTTATTATTATTAGTTGCACTGTTTAATGTATTTCTGGAAATGTTCATACCTCTTTTTTAGATTCAAGAGAACAGTTTTTATTTGAAAAACGAAATCTTTTGTGACAGTATGAATGTATTTTTTGTCACTTTTGATCAACTTAATGCATCCTTGATGAATAATAGTAATAATTTATTTCTGACTCCAAACTTTTGAATGGTAGTGAATGTAAAACTACACAATATGTATAAATGTATTGTGAATTGTTAGTTCATGATAACTATACATTAAGAAATGTTAATCAATTGAACCTTAATGTAAAGTATCACAAAAACAAACTAGTAAGCACGTTTGAGAGACAAATTCTGGATATTTTCACAATTCTGGGTTTACATTAAGAGTTCTTTTGTTGTTCAGATTTTTATGTATGACTCACAGCAAATCAGCAGGGTTTGGTATTTATTTGTAGCCCATCTAAAGAAAAATCATTTTTGCGTTCTTCTCAGTCCTGTTGATCTGATCTGGCCATTTGTGTTCATTTTGCTTACATTTTCCCAAAACAAAACACCCTCGCTGGACAATTGTAAACATATGCAGACATCTGAAGCAGAGCAGGTTATGGGAGATTGTTGTTATTTCCATTAGCTGTGACCTATAGCAGTGACAGCTCAGGTTATGTGTAATGTGTTGCAGGAGACAGCCACCGGCGGCACCCACTCAACCGCCACATTGAGACACGAATGCCCACCTGTGAGAGAAAAAGCACCAACGACAAGAACGGCTTGAATTTTCATTAAGACGACCGCAAAGATTCACATCTTACACACAGCGAAAAACCATCAAAACAGATTTCGGTGTAGCAAAACTGATCTCCAGATGTTCTTTTTGCTCACCGATTCTGCTTTTGGTGGTGAGATTGAGCACTGTGCTGAGGTTTGTTCCTGTTTTGTACATATGTTAATGTTTGCAATGTGAGTTCAGCTCTTTATCAGGCTTCAATAAAAAACATTTGGGGATTTTGTAAATACTGTGTACTTAAAAAGTCCAACATTTTCCTGTAGTTAGTGGGGTTTACTACAGCAAGCATCACTTATAATTGCTCTCGATTAGTGATTGCTATCCGAACCAACCCCTAATCCGGAGTTTAAAACTTCAGCGTGTAATTTCTCGCACTAGTTGTGCTACGAACATGATTTATATCTCAAATCGCGCAGCTTGTAAAGGAACCACCCACAATAACCAAGCATTGTAGTGAGAATTTCCAGCAGCACTCTCGTTTTCAGAAAATGTGAAAAATATAACATTGTTAATCTTATTTTTCCAAACATAGCTTCATTCATTTATAAAAAAGTATACAATTTACAAGACGCTCTTTTTGCACAGAATGCTTTAATTTGGCAACTTAATTGCAGTGTCACACAGACTGTTTATATAAGCTGTTATTCTGTTAGTTATAAATGATACTACAGAAAAGCCAACAAAGGCTTATTATATTCTATCAATTGAACACTGTCAGAAATGTCCTGCTGCTATGCCGTTCTACATGAACAACAATTAAAGCTGCAGAAATACCTGGGACTGACTGACATCTTGTGGGCAAAAGCTTGTCCAGAACAGTTTCGATCCTTGCAAATTTTCTATCACCTCCATTGAAATAAAAAAGGGCTTGTAACATCAGTTTATAGAAATCTACTACTGGGAAAAGTGTGTGTGTGTGTGTGTGGAGTATTTATATATATATATATATATATATACACACACACACACATTTATATATAAATACTGTTTAAAAGAACAAAACAAGATCATACCCCAAAATCTAAATTATATTATTTGCCCAAAAAAGTCATAATTTTCTTTAAGCAAATGAACATAAATCTCACTTTATTTTTCCTTTTTATTTTGTGTTAAATGTGACTTAGACATCTTCTCTTGAGGCTCACCCATTTAATATTTTATACTGGCAAAATTTAAATACATTTCCCAGCAACTGTTCCTATTCTTCCCTGAGCTTAAAGGCACAGCTTATGCAAAAATACTAATTCTGTCATCATTTACTCAAACTACTGAAGTAACTCTAAAGAATGTATCTGTTCAATGGAAGTCAAAGGTAAACAAAACTGTTACCAATATTAGTCAAAACATTTTCCATGTTCCACAGAAAAAAGCAAACCGTACAAGGTTTGTAATGACATGAAGATGAGTAAATGACGACAGATGATTCATTTTTAGGTGAACTATCTCTTTAAGAAAAGTGCAAAGACTCTCAAAATCATCCCTCCAAAGGGAGTATCAAAAAAGCATCAATTAAAATAGTCTGAAAACCCTGCATTTTCAATTTAAGAAGCGGGACAGGTCCTCTCTAATCTCTGCCTCGTCCCAAGGACCATGGATGTTGTCCTTGTGCCTCTGCAGGTGGACCAGTAACAGTGGACAGACTAAAGTTAATGTTAACAGAGCCAGCGAGAGGAGAAGAGCCCCCTCGGACCACAGGCTCCCCAGACCCCCGACTCCAGCCAGACACACCAGCACCGCTGCCCACGGGAAGCTCCACTCCGCCTTCTCCCGCAGGCGGTGCAGCAGGCAGGGCCACAGAGCGAACACCAGAAGGGCACAGCTCAGCATGGTGAAGGTATGCAGGGCACCAGGCAGCCGGGACGCCAGGCACACCGACCCGAAAAGAGCCGCGTTGAGGGAAAGACTGCCCGGCGGACTGGGCTGAGCATACGGGAAGGACACCAAGTGAGCCAGGAGCATCGCGGCTGACATGGCGTACACAGTATCTGTACTAACCGACTCGGTTAGAGTCTTTAAAACAGGTGAAAACCCAAAGGTAAACGCCAGGAAGATGGTCGCGCTCTGCAGGTCCGCCAGGCGCGTTCGCTCCCGAACACAAGAGCCTCCCAGGATCTCGTAGAGTCCGTATCCCAGCAGAGCACAGCCTAGACAGACCCAGAGCACCGCGAGCGGCGCCAGGTCTCCCTGCTCCATATAAGACCATAATGTGAGGAAGACGGCCACGCAGGACACCTGCTGTGCGATGAGCCCCGTCTCGCGCACCACCGCCCAGTAACGGTACTGACGCACTCGGATGTTGCGTCGCAGCTCCTCCAGAAAGCGTTGGTCCACATAATTGTCCGGGAAAGGCTGGCGTTCATATAGGACTTTACGCCACGGGACGGCTGCAGGAGCTCCCGGACCACTGTCTGCCCCCATCACCTGTCAAAACTGACAATACACAAACCATAATCACTACTCACAGCTATCTTTTTATAGGATTTAAAATTGTCGTCTGACCCCCAATCAAACCATATGTGAATTAATTGATTTAATAAATGTAATTAATTTAATCAAATAAATGAATAAATCCAAGTATCATACATAAAAAGAGAAATACAATTCATTTTTAAAGGCCACAAAACTTTGAGCAACAAATCTACATTACCTATAATCAAAATGTTATTACACAAATATTCAACCTTTTGTTTAGCTTTACTTATTTACCTTTATTAAACTTTTTCTAACAACATTGTTAAACAAACACAATAAATCCAAGCAGCATGAATATATATGTACGATTCTAAATAAATTAAAGTAAAAATGGTGTAGAAACAATTTTCACACCGAATTTTTAAGTAAATTTCACAAATACGGTAATTAATGTAACAAAGAAACGGGAAGTAACACTGAATTAAACATGATTTTTAAAAAAGACTAACATTTTCTTGTAAAATGTACTTCAATAGTCTGATTTATTTTTTACGGTGCATAAATAAAATGTTCAAATCATTTTTAAATGCCACAGAAGTCTTAATTTTGTGTAAGTTAGCCAACTGATAATCAAAAGATTATTACATGAAAATTCAGTCTTTGTTGAACTCTAGTCTGCGCGAGACTGACAGCTTCTCGCGTCCATCTGAATCTGACGAACACGAGCTTCGACCGATCACACAATAAATGACGCCAGTGTGTGTGTTCGTTCATATTCAATACATAAAGGTTTCAAGCCCATATCAATGTAATATCTTACCGAAACAGCAGGGTTTTCTCTTTTTCCCACTGCTGCCTGTCACGCCATCTCGCACCCGGAAGTGACGAACCACAAAAACAAAAGAGCGAGTGTAGCGTTTGGTGAAGAGCGCCATCTGCGGGCTTTCCTCACAACCGCTAACGAACGAGACTGTTCTCTCACACAATCTCCTGATTGGCCTATCTGAAGTGTGTGGAAAGGTTTGTTCTTGGTCACAGTTGTAACCGGTAAGAAGGAACTGCTCAGGGGTTTTAAACTGGGGTCCGTGAAAGAATTGAGAGATTTGTATTCACTTATTTACTTTATAAAAGTATATTTTTAAGGCTGTCGAAGTTAATGTGTGCACTTAACATATTTATAAAATGTGAATGTAAAAAATAATGTTAAACATTCATACAATTTCATTATTTTGTTATGCTTTCTAAACACTGGTCAGAAATCATGCAATTATTTAATATTATTCTCATAAATGTTGTATTTTTTTTTTACAATCTTTGACTTGTTTGCTACCAGTTTATAATGTTTTGAACTGTTTATCATTTTCAAACATGTAAACCAGGCAGGGTTAACCTCACAGTTGTGCTCAACACTGATTACTGTCACACTTTCAAAATCCTTCATCACTTGAATTAAGATTTTTTTTAAAGTAGGCATTGGATGCAAAATTCACCTTTTTACATGGTGTTTGCATATAAATGTATCTTAGCAGTGTGTGAACAGAACCACCCATACAATGATAAAAATCCATTCACTCCTTTTTTTTAATCCCCCAAAATCCTAAACAGTCTCAATTATCAAGCCGTTTTTATTTTCAGTATGATGTCATATTGCTCAGGCCCCGCCCTCAACCGCTGAAGTACTGTCTAATATTAGCGTATTTTCGCCCTCAGCCAGTTGTACGAAGTCCATCATTTTCTTCACGCTCCAGCAGCTGTAGAGACAATTCAAGGCAGGTTTAGTTAAAAATATAAACTCAAGGATAGATCAGTAGCCTACCCATTGTTCGTGATCCAACTGCACCTCCAGAAGAAGTCATTCTGACACTTTATATATTTTTTATGATTATTTGCAAATCGCCTTTGCTCTTCCATGGAAGATTGGATTTATGCCAAAACAGAGAACATCAGATCACATTTACACACTCCACACACTCATGCAAAAACACGTTCAGCAGACAAAACAAGATAAAATATTTGGTTGCTTCATCGATTTCCAAAAAGCCTTCGATTCGGTATGGCACAATGGACTTTTCCTAAAACTTATCGAAAGTGGAATAGGAGGAAGGACGTATGAAATCATAAAGGACATATACAACGGGAACAAACGCTGTGTCAAAATCAATGACAAACGAACTGATTATTTCAGTCAGACCAAAGGAGTCCGTCAAGGCTGCAGCCTCAGCCCGACTATTTAATATCTATATTAACGAACTGGTATCAGCACTTGATAAGTCCTCTTGTCCTGGTCTGACCCTCGAGGGCAGAGAAATCAAATGCCTCCTGTACGCATTCGATCTTCTGTTGCTGTCGCCTCATGAAGAGGGGCTGCACCAAAGCCTCTCCATTTTGGAAAAGTACAGTAATGATTGGGCCTTACCGATAAACATGGAGAAGTCAAAAATCATGATCTTTCAGAAAAAGCCTCGTCTTGTTGACAAAAAAATATGAGTTTAAAATTGGGGAAACAATTCTTAATCATGTAACCTGCTATAATTATTTGGGTCTGACGATCTCAGCCTCTGGGCAGTTCAATACTGCAATAAAATATCTGACAGATAAGGCATGCAGGGCTTTTTACAGTATAAGAAGACCCCTGTTTAAATTCAACCCATTAAACTGTGGCTAAAAATCTTCGATAGCATCATCAAGCCTGATGTGTCTGAGTGAACACAGTCTGTGTGTAGAGACGGGCCGACACAAGCAGAGCTGGAGAGCCAGAGAGAGAGAGAGAGTGTGTGTGTGTGTGTGTGTGTGTGTGTGTGTGTGTGTGTGTGTGTGTGTGTGTGTGTGTGTGTGTGTGTGTGTGTGTGTGTGTGTGTGTGTGTGTGTGTGTGTGTGTGTGTGTGTGTGTGTGTGTGTGTGTGTGTGTGTGTGTGAGAGACAGAGTATCGTCTGAGTGAACACAGTCTGTGTGTAGAGACGGGCCGACACAAGCAGAGCTGGAGAGCCAGAGAGAGAGAGAGAGAGAGAGTGTGTGTGTGTGTGTGAGTGTGTGTGTGTGTGTGTGTGTGTGTGTGTGTGTGTGTGTGTGTGTGTGTGTGTGTGTGTGTGTGTGTGTGTGTGTGTGTGTGTGTGTGTGTGTGTGTGTGTGTGTGTGTGTGTGTGTGTGTGTGTGTGTGTGTGTGTGTGTGTGTGTGTGTGTGTGTGTGTGTGTGTGTGTGTGTGTGTGTGAGTGTGTGTGTGTGTGTGTGTGTGTGTGTGTGTGTGTGTGTGTGTGTGTGAGTGTGTGTGTGTGTGTGTGTGTGAGAGACAGAGTATCGTCTCAGTGAACACAGTCTGTGTGTAGAGACGGGCCGACACAAGCAGAGCTGGAGAGCCAGAGAGCTCAGACTGTGTTCTCACTGCACAGACGGACTCATAGAGGACGAGCTGCACTTCCTTACGGAGTGCAGCAAATATAAACACATCAGAGATGCCTATTTCAAACAAATAGCGCTAGTGTCACCTGAATTCCAGCAAACGAGCAACACAGAGAAACTCTCGTATATATTGGGAGAGAAGGAAAAGTGCATCCACCTGGCAGCGCAGTATGTGTACTCCTGCCATCAAATGAGGGACAAAGGCTGAACCCTCCGCACCATTTACTCTAGCTCTCTGTATTCTTTTAATGTATTTTATTTATTTATTTTTTTGTGATAAGTTGGACATGTATGTGTTTATTTTCCCCTTTTTTATTAATCTGTATGTTTGTATAAATAATATACTTATGTATGTATAATATACTTATTGCTTTGGCAACATTGTGATATGTTACACAGTCATGCCAATAAAGCTCATTTGAATTGAATTGAATTGAGCGAGAGAGAGAGAGAGAGAGAGAGAGAGAGAGAGAGAGAGAGAGAGAGAGAGAGCAGTATCATATTCCTTCACTGAAAGGAAAACGAGTTGAAAACTGCACCTGGTAGTGCTGGAAGTCTCCAGAAGGTGGCGACATGAGATTAGAAATTCAATAAGAAATCCAATTTAAGTTTTCTGTGGAACAATTCAAAACAAGCACATTTCAGAAAAATCTAAATCCACATGATTCATAATGATGCTTTATTAAACTAAAACGTAAAAAAAAATATATGAAAACATTTTTAAACTGGCTTTTAGTAGATACACTGAAAAGCAGTGCAACTATGATAGACTGAAAATTAAATCTCAAGCACAAAAGAGAGTGATTTGATATATATAGAGCAGTAAACTTCATTCATTAGCACAGCGAGAGCAGCTTCCCACAGGACCAGACTCTCAGTGGAAGACGGTTGTCGTAGTAACAACACAGAAATAGCCCAAGCGTCACTAGATAGAGAGAGCAACTGTTCACTGCAAACATTCCTGCACTGAACCAAATCAAGCACATTCACCAGAGAAGAGGAGTCCGGCCTCTGAATGAGTTCTAATGCACACTGAAGCATTGACGGATGAGGGATTGAGCTGCTGAAGCCTCCAGAGATTCATAGAGCTGAGTCATATTCAGCCTGGCGCTGACTGGGCCTTCTAAGAAGCGTGTTTTTAAGATGGCATAGCTCATGTGTGAATACAAGGTTAAGGTCGTTTAAAAAAAAAAAAAACTATATTTTGCAAGTCTTGATTCAAAGCTTAGTATTCGTTTTGATTTCATACCATGTTTTTTTATTTTATACCATAAAAAAACGACCCTAAAAATGTCATGTGTAATCACGAAAAAATAATAATGTATTCTCTTTAAACCTTGAATGTGTGAGTGTAAGTTCCGCTTTAAAATTAGTTTTTCAAGGTGAACATTTTTTTTAATTCTTTTTTAAACAAATATCATGAATTATTATTAATTAATATCAATACATTTTTATGGACTCATAAAACATGACATTTTACTATCTGAATTAAACTTGTCTTGTAATCAAAAGGTCAAATTAACTGATATTTGAAAACTTTAAAGATAATTTTGCTTTGATCAGTGCAAAGTGGTGACATTACATAACTCTGATTTGGTGGACAATAGGTTTTGAATAATTATTAGTGAAAAAAATGTTAAGTTGCTGCAAATCAGTTAAAATAAATAAAGTTTGTATCTTCTTCATTATGATATCAGGACAGTCAACATGTTTGACTTAATGCTGCCCCCAAAAAATATCAAAATACATTTTAATTCAGAAATTAGAAGAAGTGAATTCAAGTCATTGTAGGTACGAACTGCATCTTTAATGTATGTTGAAATAAATTAATAGACCCAGACAAAAAAACAAATGAGGGCCATGAACTATTAAAAGCTGTTAATAAGAAAAGAGTCACAGCATCTGTGTATTGGTGCATCCCTTCATAAAATGATCAGTAACAGACAGGTAAAGCAAACAGAAAATAGGTGCGGTGAGGTTAACCTACAAAAAAAAAAATCAGATATCATACAGTATGGCTCATAAACGCTTTAAATTTGAGGAATTTCAAAATACTGTTTCTTGTTACAAAAATAGGAAATGTGTTGCATATCAGTGTCTGGAAGATTTCAGTAACTACACGTCACACTAAACTATTTGTTCTCTGATAGTCTATATAGACTTAAAACTAAAAACATCATGTTCCTGGTTAGATCGGTCACATAGCAGCAGCTTAGAGATCAACTTCAATCTCTCATCTTATCGGCTTAGTCAAGCAGAAAATGATTGTCTTGAGACATAAACAAGTGTGGTGGAGGAGAGACTCCAGCTGTTATCAGTCCAAGGACACGGAGGATGGAGCTGAATATGTACAGACAGAGAGACAGACAGAGGTGTGTGTGTTTGTGTTTTTCAGTCAGTAGCAGTGCAGGCAGCTATGTGTGTGTTTTCCTCTTGTCGTCGAAGAGGCTGCGCAGCAAGTACACCTGGACCCCGGACACGATCACCATGATGACAAGGTTGGTACACGACCACAGGTTGACCCGGTCGTAGTTGCTCTGCTGCAGGTTGCGGTCGCGGGCTTCGAAGGCTCTCAGTAATGTCTGGATCTGAAGACTCTTTCCCAGTCGAGACTTCACGCTGTTGATGGTGTCCTGAAACACACACTCTGAATCTGAATATTACTCGCATACACGAACACTGAATATTATTTTGAAATAATTCCATCGCTGCATTTATTTGATCGAAAAATACAGTATAGATTGTGAAATATTATTACAAATCTAAAACAAATGTTTTCTATTTGAATATATTTTAAAATGTAATTTATTCCTGTGATGAAAGCTGAATTTTCAGCATCATTACTCCAGTCTTCAGTGTCACATGATCCTTCAGAAATCATTCTAATATGCAGATTTGCTGCTCAAGAACATTACATAAATGTCTGTACTGACAGTTCCCACAGTTCCTTTATGATAGTTCAGACAGTGTCTGTGTGTTTGAGGATAAAAGAACATTTTTGTTTTTAATCAGTATTCTCAACAAATAAACCTGAAATACATTTATTATGTCTTCAGGATTAAAGGCAAAATAACCAACGGCCGAGACATAAGCAGTCCCACACAAACGTCTAAGAAATCGATAATATCTCCACTCTGACACAATGGCAGGATAACAAAGTCAACATCAGAACTTTGACCCAATAGGAACACACCATTTCCTGCACAGATGTGATTTTAATTGGAAACTTCCCTTTGCTTCCTGGAATAGCTTGTTAACGTAGAATCAGTTTATGTACACTTCTTACAAGAACAACAGTCAAGTATTTGTCTAGCGGTTCCCGGTCCTTTACTATCAGACCATTACACAAGCACTCAGGGTCACACTGACACCACCTGTGCTGCACTGCATGCTGGTAGTTGGCATGCCTTGCCAGGTTATCTATATCGCTTCGGTTCAAACAAATGTCCCCTTAACTGACAGAGCGACCGAGTACCGCCACATGCTCAGTGAAACCGGAGTCCAAGCCCAACACTGACATCTGTGAACAGGAAGTTAATTATTCCACTTACTGGAATCAAAAAGTGGATTTAGCCACAATATAAGAGCATTTCAAGATTGTCAGTGACACATTCATTTACTGAACATTAGTCTTGCTTGTCTACATTTCATAACAATAGTTTGGGGTTACCACACCGTCTGACCAGGGAACTCCCAAAATATATTCCTGCTGTTTTCTGATTACTGCTTACACATTCTTAAATATCATTTACTAAACAAAGAGACATTTTTAGCTAAATGTTGCAGCACTGAGTATTACCAGTAAAACGTAGATTATTTTATTATATTATTTTCCATATACGGAAAGACTCTTTGATGTTTCTGGTGTTTCAACACTGACAGATTTGCAAATATTAAAATATATTATACTACAATTCAAAAGTATGTTGTCAGTAAGTTTTTTTTTAAAAAAAAAAGTATCGTATGCTTAACAAAGCTGCATTTATTTGATTAAAAATACAGTACAAATTTAAATATTACCATTTAAAATAACAGTTTTCTATTTTAAAATGTTAATATGTAGCCCTGTGATGAGCTTTCCATTATCAGTGTTGAAAACAGCCGTGCTGTCTAATATATTTGTGGAAACTATGATTAATATTTGTTTCAGTATTTTTTGCTGCATAGAATGTATGCTTTTTTATCATGATAAATGTCTTTACTGTCACTTTTGATCCATTTAATGCATCCTCACTGAATAAAAGTATTAATAATTGTAATTTCTTTCATTCACAAACAAACTACTGACCCCAAACGTTTGAACCGTACTATACATCATGCTCTGACTAAGACGCTCTTGTTTTTCATACCATGATATCCTCCAGCTTCATGTCCAGAAAGTCTGCTCCCTGCGCGTATGCTTTCCAGTCCTCCGATTCCTCGCCTTCTCCCATATTGTCCAAAATCAACTCAAAGAAGATGACTTTCTCAGAAACCGCGCTGAATGTATTATCAAAACAGAACATGTAGTCTCCCTCTTCTGTTTCCACTCTGAAGTAAAAAAAGTCACATGAACAATGAAGAAAGGAAGTAATTGGCTCAGTGTATGACTAAACCGTGACAGTGGGTAAAACATACGTATGAACCCCATCAGAATTTCTGTAGTCCGTGGCTATAACGTGACCGCCGGGCGACTGCAAGAAGAAGTCCACATCTAGACTCGCTCCATCCAGAACCTGCACACAGACACAGATCTCCATTAATGATGATCTGCTCATTCTGCCCTCACAGCATGAAGCTTTGAGCTCACTGCTCTGGGCATGTTACAGAATCACAGTTCTTTTGGTACTTTTCCTTCTCCGAAAATGACCTTTAGCTCCATTGTGTCACTTCTCCAACTTCAGTACTGTGTCACAACTTCCAAGTTTGATTTAATTTTCATAACGCAGCATACTGTATTGCATAAGATCATGTTTGGAAGATAAGTATTGCAGTTTGTTTTGCAACCAGCTAATTGGCAAACATTTTTATTTTAATGTTATATTAAATGTTAATTATGAAGAAAAACTTTTTTACAAGAATGTTAATATAACAATTAAATGTTAGCTAAATTATCACCTATATTTAACTACATTGTTCTTGCTGTGCAGAAAAAAGTATAGTCACTCACTTTCACTTATAAAAAATATTCATATGTCATGTTTTAATCCATATTGCTTACTTTAAACATTAACAAATGCAATTCACACGATTAAATACATCTTTGAATTAAAGTTGCCTTGATGTTTTTGTGGTATTTTAAGCTGTGCTAACTTAATGTAGAACATTTATTTGTATTATCTCATATTATCAACTTAATTGATACTACAACAAGAATGCAGGCAGTCTCCAATGAAATTATGAAGTTATAACGTCTTGCGGTTATAGTCTCACCGACACACAGGCTGGATCACAGTGAGATCTCCGGATGTACCTGGTACTCGATCTCCAGCGAAGCGTCTTTCTTCATAGTCTGGAAGAAGCACTCTCTGTGTCCGGCGGGTAGAGTGAAGGTAAAGTCACTGTCCAGAGACTGAGAGAAAGCGCTGACCACAGAAACACACAGCGATAAACACGCCACACACACTCTCAACACCTCTATACTCCACCGCATATTTCCAGACTTCAAAAACTTTATCAACAACCGCTGAAAGTTGTTCTTCTGTAAACTTCAGCAGCTGCTCGGGACAGCTCACCAAACGAGTAGGGAGTGCTGTGACTTGAGGACCCCGCCTCACAAATGTAGAAATGTTATTAAGGTTTCTAAATCGGTTTCTAAATCTGCCAGCACGGGTACTTCCTATTTTTATAAGAAATTAATAAAAATTGTATAAAATTAGCGAACACATGTTTTACGAGAATGTATTAAATATTTATAAGCACGTACAACGTACACTGGCACATTACGCGACGTCCTGAGCTGTTGCATTTTGGGAAATGTAGTGTCTTCTGCAGAATGTAGTTCTGCGCTGCTTAGTACGAAAGTTTTTTTACAGTAGTGATGAGAATGTCGGACTCTTTTCAGCGAATCGTTTCTTTCCCAAGAACCGTTCACTGAAAATAACCGGTTCTTTTCTCATTTTTTTATTTAGAAAATAATAATTTTCCTTATGCATAATAATACAATAATGTATATCCCAGGGGAAATGTAAAATGTAAAAACATGCAGAGAAATAAAAAAATAGTCATATAATTCATTTATGTAAAATGTAAATGTAAATACACACACGCACGCACGCACGCACCCACACACGCGCACACACGCACACACACACACACACACACACACACACACACACGTACGGTACCGTATATATATATTTAATTCCGATAAAGGGCCAAAAGTATTGCGTCTGAAACTTTCTATGGGTGGCGCACAATCCACTAAGTAAAAGTTTTTCTCAAAACCTAAAATGAAGTTATTAAAAACAAAGCATAACGTTACATTTTTAATTAAAACGAGCTAGGCTAGTAATTTAACTGTTAAACGAATATTGACGTGTTTATGAAGTCGAATAATTGATTTGCCTATGAGAGATCATTCTCATGTAGATAACTGTCATATTTTAAACCCCACAAGAATTAAACACGAAAGGGGTTACATATAACAAAGTTGCTCAATTATTCTCCATATGAATGTTCTAGCATTATTTCAAATCTTTTATCTTTTAGGTGACGCGTCTGATGACAAAACTTCCAACTCATCTAGACCTCGAGGAGTGGGCGGGGTTAAAGTAATACTCGGTTCCTATTGGCCGAGGCCGGGGCAGCATTAGCCGTAAGCGCTGGGCAGCCGAAGCAACAGCAGAGGAGAAGCAGTCAGGCTGCCAGCCAGCCCTTCTCAACGGGGGGGTTTAAAAGAGAAACTAGCCCAACTGTTTGTTCTGGACCGCCAAACACACCCCCTTACTTTAATACAGTTGTGAACAATTAGTATTATTAGCTAGTCTTGGCCTCTGTCGACAGTACTAGAGGTGAATAGATAAAAAAGCGAGGATGTTGGTCCCCGCGGGAAGATAATGAAGAAGCTGCGCGTTTTGTTGCTGTGCGCCGTTTTAGCTCTCCTGTGCTGGTGAGTCAAAATATTATGTTTGTTTAAATGCTATTATAACGTCTCTTCCTTTCAAGCTGCGTCATAAAAGCACTGAATAGTGATACTTTTGACAACGACATCATTTACCACCGTGTTTCTAATGATAGCTTCATGCTAGAAGCTAATGTTAGTTTAATAGCCTCAGAGGTGGGATGTATTTAAGCTTCCTCTCAAAAGACGTCCAATATGAGCCAAATACTTTTTTATATCCTTTTATTATTGTAGAATTGCTTGCATCTTGTAAAGAAATGTGCTTGACAGCCTGTTGAAAGTAGTACTGGACCACCAGCTGTCCATTATGAATGTAAATTGTGGATAGAGGGTACACAATGTACAGAAAACAGACAGCCCGCCATGTATTTCTAGGCTTCCCAATTCTGTATGTGAGCATTTAACAATTTTACTAGTATTGTATGTGTGTTTTTCATTTTTTAAGGCTTTGTTGAACTTTGGCATCAGCTTATATAGGTTAATTTTGTGGCAGCACTTTTTATGGCCATTATCATGAATTATGGTCAGTTTGTTTGTTTTTCAAGCTTTGTATATAGCTAAAGCCTCATAGAAACTCTTTCAGACCATGAACCGCTTGGATTGCATGTATTTAAAAGTAACAGGCTGCTGTCCAGTTGGCTGGAGTGCTCGGGCCTAAATTCGCCCTGACCACTGTAGCAAACTCTGTTACTTTGTTTAATGCATTCAGATATGTCCATATCAATGATAAACTGCGCTCGCTCTCTGTGCCAGGCTGATGTGGCATCCACTGTGGACAGGTGATGGATTAGGGTTGGTCATATGTTGACTAAGCACACAGGGTGCTGACGCAGGTCCCAGTACCTGGTGTGAGACGAGAACACAATTACACCCTGTGACTGCCGTCGGACATCCTATCAGACTCATTATTTTAATAACGGACTGATATGCGAACTCACTGCTATTTTCATAACGGCTGATTACAGAGCTTGTATTACTGTGCTTTTGCATGACAATTGATATGCTAGAAATGCGAGATAGAAAGATGTCCGCTTTTAGTTCTATCAATGTAAGTAAAGGTAAATGGAAAAAATTAGATTTGAAATTTTTGGAGGATGTCTTCATACCTAATGGAGAAAAAAAGAAAGAAATTGTGAGTTGCATAAGAATTGCATCATATGCACAAACTCACAGCTCATAAATACATGTTGTTGTTGTTTGGCATACTTTGCTAGCTTTTATTACTTTTTTTTTTTTAATGTTCGCATGACTTTCAGAAAAAGCAACCAAAGAATCTTAAATTACCGTAAAACAACACGTAAACATATTATTTCCATAGTTTGCTTTACATACCAGAACAGCAAGCGTTTCATAGCATCATCTGAAAAGTCGCTTCAATTACATGAATGATCATGTAGTTTTCTTTGGAATAACATACAAATATGGAGCGTGCACAGGACCAGAGACTTGTATTTAGAAGGTAAAATTAATGTTTTCTGCTTCAAATATAAAATAGCTCTGGAAGGCCAATCATATATTTCTGAATTGAGTTGTCATGCTTTTTTTATCTTTAAAACTGTCAGATTGCAAAAAATCATGTAAAAGGTCACACTAAAGATTAGATGTATTTCATTTTCTCTGAGACAATATATATCCAGAAAATGTGCAAGGTGTAGAGGGGGGCAAATAACAGAGAACCTGCATGTATTGTCACCATCTTTCAGCATTTGGGGCTTTGCAGAATGGTCCTTTTGTTTAATTGCAAAATTACAAAAATAGTCAGAATATTCCGTTTTTAAATCTAGTTTTAGAAAAGCAGGATAATTGAGTCATGTGAGAATCGATTACTCTGTTTAATATGTCAGCTTTTATAGGAAATCTTGCAGCACTTATAAAAGAGAGGTGGGTTAAGTTTAATCAGATTCGCTGTGTTCAAACTGCATGTCATGTAATCTCATATTTAAATGATATGCTTATGGCTGGGTGAGCACAATAGAGTTATTACTTTTAAAATGGAACAAAATGGTGCAGTACCGACTCTATAACAAATACTTGTAAGTTCACTCAAGGTACAGAAATTGTGGTACAACTAATTTTAGTGGTTGATCTTGATCTACAGTTTGACTTCAGAAAGGAGACTAGTGAGACTATGTGTCTCCTGTCCTGTTCTCTTTAGTCTGCTTCTATCTTTATGTTGCCGCAAGAGTGATTGTTTTCAATGAGCAGTGAGGGTAAAAATAATAATCTGAGCGTTTAGAAGGGATAAAGTTAAAATAGTGAGAGAAACGCTCAGCCTGCAGTTATGGGCAGGACATGGTGCTGCTTTGGCACACAATCAGACCCACAGCCAGAGGCTCTTCTCCTCTCTCTTCCTTATTCTTTCTTTTCCTCCTCCTGTCCATTTCCTTCTTCTGTACTTATAATAGCTGAGAATGTAACATACTGCAGTGACATCTTCCTCCACGCCTCCAGCAACAAAACCCACAGGCTCTTATGCCAGCCTTGAATTCTTTGTGAGACCTCATAAACAACTGTCCCCTTTCACAGAATTATTATGAGTGCTTATTAAATTAAGTTTAACTTTATATGACCTCTTTAAATGCTCAACATTGTTCATGTCTATGTAAGCTGCAGTGATTTAAATGGGGATGAATTTAAAGTCTCAACTTCTCAGAGTTTTTCTTGATTAGAATAATTACCTGTACTAATTGGCTTGCTCATTACTAGTCTGCTATGCATGTCCCACTCTGGGTCTTGGGGTGGGCTTCAGGTTGCCTTGGAAACACCCTCCTTGGTCATTGGGTCCATTTTCTCACTTGGCATTGAGACATACAAAGAATCACTGTTATGCAATTCGTCTGGATAAAACAAACCCTCCTTGGCCCCTTTTGTGGGCACCATAGCATGGACATAAGGGAAGGGGCCCCGTGTTCCCTATATTACACAGTCTGCAGTGATGTCAAAATGTGGCAAAAGCACTCCATTACAACCTCAGCTTTCTGAGTTTGCATTCAACTGCTCTTTAAATCATGGGAATGTCAGCATATTGCATGTTAACCTCTCCTCTGTAGGGAACCTTTGTGTTCACTCTTCTCAGCATGTAAGTGTGGGTTGACATTTCAACTCGCACTGTTTTTACTGTAATGGAGCGCTGTATTGATGACATGTTTTTGAAGGCTAAGTTAGCATCAGCTTGCTTCCCTCGACAAAAACAAAATTTGCTGAATTTTTCCATTGGCTTTTGGGATATTTGCAGCATAAGCCATTAAGTTTAGACCATTAACCGTTTTGCATTTCGTATGCATTGGCAATACAGAAACAATAAACATAAGAAATTTTTCCATTGGCTTTTGGGAAGCTAAATGTAGTCCATAAACAAACTTAATCATTAAGTTTATGGTCGCATGATTTCAATGTCAGCATCATTTAGTTCCAATGACAAATCTTTCATTGTTTATTAAAAAAACAAGACATATTCCCTGTCATTTTGAGTGAGAATAATGAGGCTTTACCTGTTCAGTTCGATGACAGCCTCTAATCCCATTTAGGCACTTGTTAGCACAACCACCTTTTGTCAAGACTAGTAAAAGCTTTAAAATGATCACATGGTTTTTACTTATGTATTTAACAATTTAGAATAAAACATTAAATTGTCTTGAGGTTGTGTTCACAGCAGAATTTATTTCAGGCATTTCCATTTAAAAATGGAAATGGACAATGAAACCAAAAACTCTAAAACACTAACTTTGATTTTTTTGTTTTAGCCAGCAAAAATACGTCATCCATGCACCACACTATTTGTTTTAATCAAAATTGCATATTAATTTGCGTGATCATTGATAATTTCTTCTATTTTTACTTTTACATTGGTCAATGTTCGATTAAAGTTAATCTTTATTATAGTAATTATTAGCAGCCAGAAAAGTTTCATATTGTTGCATCCATAAGATATTGTCATAATATTCTTATTCTTCTAATAAAAATAATGCGTTTTTGCAATCAAGGCATCTCACTAAAGTAAACCCACATAAGGTGATGTTTAGTGTTTTATGTTTGACTTCTCCGCTCTAGCCTCTCTGCATGTTGCAGGTAATGTTGAGAAAGGAAACGCATAAAACATGTAGGTGTTTGGTGTTAATCTCATCCTCATATCACAGATTGTGTGATGCTATCATTCTCAAAGTGCCATGCATGCCCTCCCTAATAATTTTGAAGCTTATGTGATTGTTTAGCTTATTTCTTTAAACCGTTTCCCATTGTTGCAGCTGTATTTGTGTGGCACATATAGCAGGATGAGGCTGATAATGATTTAGCAGGATAATACTTTCAGTCTGAGCTCTGAGTAGTAAGCAATGACGTTATATAATCAAGTGTTACATAAGAAGGATGGAATTAGGAAGGCTGCTGGTCTGTGCTTTGTTTGCTGGTTTGTCATGGTATTGTGTCTGCTGTTGTATGAAGCTGTTGCTTTATTTATTAATGCTAGCTAGTAACATTGTATAATCATAGAGTATAGGTAGAATGTGAAATCACTGATCCATGCGTATCGAATGTTTGCTTTTTATCACATATGCATTGATGCTTTTTAAGTAAAATGACTCTGGCTTGTTCCTCATCCGACCGGTTCCTATTATGTAGCCTGTTCTCACAAGAACTGCAGCACTGCGTGTTGTTACTATTATTTAGTGTTGAGTTTTTTTTTTTTTTTTACATTTTCAGTTCATGTGACTGTTTCATAATTTCACTGATTTAAATGAGTCAGAAACATAAACATGATTGGTGTCCTGCATCCATCACCAGAGATAAGTATGGGGGGGCAGTGCTGTTCATGCATTCAGAGATGTTTACTCTGTTAAAGACTTGGATTCTCATGTACTTTTTACTTCACTACATTTCATAAGCATGGACAAAGTTTCAAAAAACTATTTGGACATATAACAGAGTATTTATG
Organism: Ptychobarbus kaznakovi; assembly: GCA_027422405.1. NCBI lineage: Eukaryota > Metazoa > Chordata > Actinopteri > Cypriniformes > Cyprinidae > Ptychobarbus > Ptychobarbus kaznakovi. Next base: position 33,384,038 of record CM049794.1, read on the forward strand.
TGCCAAAAATCTCACTTCCGGGTTCGTACAAGTTTCGAAGAGTTTTTTTTTGATCGTGGCTCTTGCTGACGTAAACGACGGTGGAACTCCTTATATGTAAATATTTTTACCTGGCATTTCTCCCTAAGTTGAGGAAATTTTTAGGAAGAACACGCCTGAGGTAAAAAGAAAGGATGTGATGTTCATGCACACATCGACAGGTGAAAGAGCAAGAAAATATAATTATATTTTCCTTAAAAGCACGGCTATCAACACGGCACGCTATACCCAGGCTGTCCATATCAACAACAAATATATATCTTTACTCCATATAGTGGTTATTTTGGGAAAACTGCAGTAGGATTATAAAAAATATGTGCTAATATAAAATTAAATAAAGTACGGGACTCGCTCGGGAAGAATGTCTCTAAAGAAGTGTGTTTTTGGTTGTGAGGGAAAGATAACCTTGTTCAGCTTCCCGAAGAACTCGGCGTTAAGTAAACCGTGGATGCAGTTTGTTTTTCCGGGGCAGCAAAGGAGTTTCTCAAGTGTGTTTTGTTGATGAAAGTTTTATAAACAAGGCCCAGTTCGACGCTGGATTTGTGCATCGTTTAATACTGAAAGATGGAGCAGTCCCAGCTATAAATTATCCCGGTCATGATTCTGAACTGCAGACGGTAAGTGAAACGGCATCACATGTCTGTGTTCTGCTGGTGATCGCGCTCAAGTGCTCGTCACTCTTTAGCTCCGCCCACGGCACGCCTCCAGGAGCTCGGCTTTTTTTGGAAAGAATCGTAAAGCTGTATCTTTCTTTTATAAATATGATAAAACTAAAGACTTTTTGGAGATATGAAGGATGCAGTACTACTCAATAGGAATTCAAGATTAACATGAGATTGGGTGAAACTCTGTGTTTTGTACCCTTTAAGATAGTCTCTTCCCTTCTTCAGTCTAAGCCTATACACTACTGTAAGGTTGTTTAGGAGCTCTCAGGCCTCATTTCCTCGAGCACAGACAACCGAGCAGTCATGCTTTCAGTGAAGCGTGTGTTTATATGCATGTGCAAGTTAAAAAGCCATTTGTGCTGCCTCTTACATAAGTCCATTACATGAGGACTGTAAAAGGTCTTGTCTTTGGGCCCTAGTTGTCATATAAGCCTAACTGCCTTTAGCATGTGGATGGGTAAGAAATATCCGTGTGCTGACAGCCTGACTCAAGGAGAGAAAGGATGACTCTGAACATACCTCAGGCTGATAGGATGGGGGTTGGTGGGTACGTGAGATATGCAAGGACAAAGATCCCTTCCTGTGTCAGAAGCGTTTTTTTCAGGAAGAAAAGAAAGTTGTCCTTTTGGATTTGGATTTCTTATCTTCATTCAAGAAGGCAGGCACCTCTTTGTGTTGCTCGTCTGTTTTTTTTTCCACTGGAACAACATTTTCTGGTTCCTCAGAATTTCTCAGTCCCAGAATTTCAAGAGAAAAGTACAGTGTCACAGCTTGTGTCGATCCCGAGTGTTCAACTGTTCAACAGTCAACTGTTCTGAGGAACTAGCTTCCTGTTTGAGTTGTGCCATAGGTTCTGCTTGCTTAATGATGAAGGAACCATTCATAATGAATTGTGACAACATAAGCTGTATGTTGATTCAGCACATTGCTAATTTAAACAGTAGAATGTGTTAAGCCTAATTTGTTATTGCCCTATTCTTGTAACTAGGGATGAATCGATAAACTGTGTGCCCAGTATTTTTGAATGATATTCACCTTTTCTATTCAGTCTGTCATTGGTTCTGAAAAATGCCTTCATTTGGTAAGGCATTTAACATTGTGTCCAACGGTGTTCAGAGCAAAAAGTTATTTTCTTTACACTGGTTATTACACTGATTGCTAGGTTATATATGCTATATCAAGTTCAGCATTGAGCTACACAATGTGACATAACTTTTTATTTACTTTCAGTTTCAGCTATGCTGAATGAGCTTTCGTGAATATATTTACTTCATATTCCTAAGTAAAACAGCCCTGTTTGCTGTTGTAAACATGCCATTTTACCTCATGGTGTCACGTACACTTATTTTCCATTTACAGATTCTCACTTCCGTGTCTTGTTGATGCCCACGCCATGGGTCATGGTTTTGAGCAGAGTATTATATTTTTTTAACTATGAGTTGTCTTTTCTTTAAAGTTGTCTTATCCAGTGAATTTACACAATCTGTAATGTTTGTATCTTTTGTACAAGCTCATTATAAATAACACATTTTTGTATTGTAACACAGCTGGCAAAGATGGCACGGTGCACGGTGTGTAATTTAATACAGATTTTAGTGATTCATTGGTGGAAAAATGTCTGGACAAACACTCTTAATTAGAATAAAACTAAATAACCCTGTATCGAATGCATTAATGTGCTTTAAATATTTGGCTCAAGAGACGGAGAAGGAAAATTGGGTTGTTTAATTAAACCGTGTCTTCATGGACAAACACATTTTGCTGGCACTCAGACTGGCTCTCTTTTATTTTGCCTTCACTCATTTGATTTTCTTTTCCAGACCCAGACAGGTCCATTATTGTCTCTTCTCTCGCAGTCTTTGTATCTCTCTTTTCTGTTTCTCTGCCTGTGTAAGCAGTTAGATTAGATCCTGTCAAGCGCAGGGAAACGTCTGAACTCGTCGCTTGGGAAACAAGCGGATGAGTGGACCGAGCTAGACAGAGGCTGTCCCCAAATCATCCCTGGAGCCATGTCAACTTTAATACCTATGTATCCTTCTCTTCTCTGAATAAAAACCCAGCACCTGCTCTGTAATCAAATGATAGGAAGAGAGAACAGAAAAGGGTGTTTTGGTAAGCAGAAGCAATGAAACACAAGTTTCAGTTTAGTTTTCCAGATTCAAGAGAGCTTTGTGGGATACTTTAGTGTTTTGGTGTATGAAGAGTGATATTTTACAGACTTACAGTCCACTGCGGGAGACAAAACAGCAACATAGTTCTGGCAAACCAAATATTATATATAATATAAGATGGCACATCGACCATGGTCGGTGGAACTGGACAATGGATTTATTTTTCCATGGGGCTAAATTTTTGCACCTTTTAGTATATATGCAACACAAGCTAGGTATAAAGCAGTACAATATTTTGGATGGACTCCACTGGACTGAGCTTGCAGTATCTATCATAGCCTTGTTTTTGAGGTTTCATGGTTGCAGTAGTTTTATATCCATCCCCCTTCCGTGCAGCATATATTGTCTGCTCCTAGCACACACAGCATTCTTCTATCCTACACCACAGGCATTCTCCACCCCCTCCCTGATGGCATTTCGTGATGAGTAAGAAAGGAAAAACCAGCCATGATGAGTTGCAGGCGTTAAATACACATGTTTACATATACAGAAATTCGATAAGCAAATAGGCATCAGGGCGAGACCTGCTGAAAGGCATGCTTCCTAGCGTTATGCTTCCATTAAAGAATACATGCGCAGTGGACCAGTGGTAGTTAAGTTGTTAAGTGTTCTAAATGTTTAATGCCTATTGGTTTTCCAAGCCATTGGCAGTAGTGGACAACATTTAAAGTCGTCTCACATCCTCTTTCATTAACTCGCACACTTTTCCTCTGACCGATCGTCTTCCTGCAGATCAACTGCAATTCCAATTCCAACATTCTCTAAAGCCACTGATCCTGCTTTCAACTTTGTTTTCTTTCCTAATAGTTGTTCCTAAATCCTGTAGATAACACTTATTGCTCTTTGGATTTATAAATCGCCTTAGAGTTGTAACATTCATACTTTTTTGGTCTCTTTATTTAAGTTTGTTTAATTGTATTTGTTTCCACTGTAAACGTTTAGGCCTTATACTTCTACTTAAACCGTAGGCTGCTTACAGAGTGCAGAATATGTTCAGTGAGCTTCTGTCAAATACCTGGCGGCATTAAAACCAGGATATAGATTACAGTTTACAAGCAAATGCACTGAGTATCCCAGTGACCATCAATTCAATAAATTAGTCGTTAGATTAATCGAATAAAAATAGTCGTTAATGGCAGCCCTAGTTTTGATTCCATTGTTCACAACAATATTTAAAGTGGCCATGACTTTTGCTGTTGTTACTGAAGGAAAATATTTTTTCAAAAAAAGTCTCTCTCATTTATACCCAGTAAAAAATTATAGAGCGGCATAACTAGAAAAATCGATATGCATGTTCAAATGTATAAAATGCCCATGGAGTTGTAAGATTTAAATTTTATTAACATTTTAACATTAGGCCTTCTTCCTAGAAATCCAACTTATTTGATTCTTAGTTGATTTAGCTTAAAATATATGTGACCCTGGACCACAAAACCAGTCTTAAGTTGTTGGGGTATATTTGTAGCAATAGCCAAAAATACATTGTATGGGTCAAAATTATCAATTTTTCTTTTATGCCAAAAATCATTAGGATATTAAGTCCATGAAGATATTTTGTAAATGTCTTACCGTAAATATATCAAAACTTTATTTTTGATTAGTAATATGCATTGCTAAGAACTTCATTTGGACAACTTTAAAGGCGATTTTCTCAATATATTTTTTTGCACCCTCAGATTCCAGATGTTCAAATAGTTGCATCTCGGCCAAATATTGTCCTATTGGAAAGCTTGTTTATTCAGCTTTTAGGTGTTGTATAAATCTCAATTTCGGAAAATTTACCTTTATGACTGGTTTTGTGGTCCAGGGTCACATATCATTAATTGTTTTAATCATATCATCATCATCATAGTATCAGCCATTTATTGTTTAGCGGCCATAACATCAAAATGACAATTGGCTTACCATATCAACCAGAATTGAAATATCTGCATCTCTAGTTCTCATCTGTTAACCTGTTCAACTAGAATAGATGAAACCTCTTACACTCATTCCCGCACATTAGGGCGGTCAAAAAAAAAAATAGAATTTCGAATATACGTTGAATTTAAAATAAAAATCCACATTCCACACTTTTAGGTGTCCGTCAGGCAGCTTGGCACACGAGATGCGATGACGAGGTGTCGTAGCATTTTAATGCTTTTGTTTTTTTTAGCCTGTCCAGTTGAACCCACTCGATGCGGTGCTGCACGTTCAAAATATAGCAGAAAAAGAGAACATCAATGTGGAGAAGATGTTGTTTACCTCAAAACTGAAACCAAGCCGTTCACACTGAACACATATTTATTGCATTTTCTAGAAGGACATCTATCATCGTTACACAAGAGAAAGAGCACAAAGACATGTCAAATGAATGTAAGTTCAACTTTTAAAAAAAAACATGTAATTACTAGATTAAGAAATTAGCTTGCTAGCGAACGTGCATAATAACAGCGTAAACATGAACCTTGCGATCATATGATTAAATGTTAATAAATTAGGTGTATCAGCAATGATAAATCTTTGAGTTTAAAGCGGCTCTGACAGAAAGGCTGCGTGTGCCCTGACAGAGACGCGCTGTTTGAGCTATGTGCTCTTTTCCTAAATGCATAACTTTACAGGTATATTCTCCATCTGTAAATGTTGTAAATGTCTGTAAAGCCATGGAAAATTTCCATTTTGCTGTCAGACGTGCACAAGCTTCTGCTTCACGATTCTCCACTAAACTCCCCAGACTTTGTTCTGAACGCACGCCCCCGCGCGCATGCGCGCCAAACAGACAGAGCGCAATAACTCTGACTAAAATATACATTTTGCTGAAATGTTTGTAGTTGGACATTTTAAACCTACAAATAAGTGTATTTCTATGATAACACTAACTGTAAAGTGACTGTAATGGGGTAATCAAAATAGCCTTTTTACTCAATTAGCCTAGTCTGTGCCTTTTTATTTTTATTTTTTTTTTTGTTTAGTAAATTTAACTTTGCTTTAAAAGCATTATTTTTGTTTTAGATCGCAATGTTATAATGTAATGTGATTTTAACCCTTTTTGCACATTATATATGCCTACATGGTTGCATTCACTTTATTTATTTGTTTAATCCAAATACAAAATACAGAGATATGTACCATATACCGCAAATCAGCCAAAAAATACAGAGATATTAATTTTTGCTCCTATTGCCCAGCCCTACTTTGTAGAAACGTGCATTTGGTAATACTTCGCTCCATGCGCCTTCTTGTGGCCTCAGGAGAGAAGCCAAAAGCTTTTTTTTCCTAACTTTATGCCTTTTAAATTCAAATATAATTCGAATTTTGATAATATTTCAGTAAAAAATTCGAATTTAGTTTTTCAGCCAATTTGCCAGCCCTACCGCGCATACATCAAACAGCACGTCAGTCATTTAAGTGAAGTTTATCATCACCTCCAAAGCCTCTGGGATTTTAATAGCAGCATAAGTGTCACAGTGCCTGTGAATTGATAGCCCGACTCATGAATTCACTACATTCAGCTTCATTCTATTCTTGAGATGTTTGGTGAGAAGGGTAGATGATGCAGGGGAATAAATCTGCAGACTTTCAATGACTTCATTTCCAGCCCTGTCAGCTCAAGAGGGCTCAGGCATCTTCCGCTCTGAAGTTTGCTCTGTGGCAGAATGCTTTTGTCTAGCCACAGCATTGGCCTACTTTTTGGGAGAGCTCTGGCTGCGTGCCCCGCAAGCCTGTTCATCTGTTCCTCCCCAGCCACGTCGCTCTGTGCACATCTGAATCTGTTGAATCTCTCCCCTCAGTTCATTTATTATTTATCATTTCATCATTCACCATCATTCAGACAATCCTCCCCTCGTTTATAAGAGACTGTGTTCATACTGTAGAACACGTCAATGTTATTGTCCTGCTTGCTCATCCTGCCTGAGATTGTTAGTCTCCTTGCATTCTGGGTTTAGGAGTATGTGCTTGTGTATTTTATGTGGCAGGGCACACTGCAAAAATTAGCATTTGTATTGACATTTAGTGTCCAGTCACCCTGTTTTCACTCTGTGAACCAGATGCTGTTTACACTTTTTTTTATGTGCCAGATGCTCCGTTCCTGTGCCACATAGGCAAGTCAAAGTCCACTCAACGAATGCAAAACAAACGGATATGGATTTCCCTTCCTCATCAAGCATTTGCCCATTCAAAATGCAGTCATTTGGTTGTATACTATTTTAAATATAACGTTGCATGAAAAATAACCTTTGAAACTCACCTGGTGATGCGATCGGATGAGGTCACCGGTCATAAATCAGTCAAATAGCCAATATTGGATATATGGAAACAATACAATCGAACAATTTTGTACACATCGGTTGATATTGACATTTAATAATCATATTCCCTCTATTTTGGTTATATATATATATATATATATATATATATATTTATTTTTAAATTTAGTTTTATCTCGGTTATAAACATTGTAAATGTAATTGCAAGCTAATTCCTCTAATTTTAGCAAATCAAAAGTAAAATTGTTGTGTCTAAAGCTAAATTTAAGTTTATATAAACACTAAAATGTAATTGTTTTGAATAGCAAATCTCAAAATAAAAATAGAAACAAATTGTTATGTATTTCTACTGTGTTTTGTTTTGAATAGTTTATTTTTCGGGATTTATTTAGAAAACAAATGGTAAGTATTTCTATGTTAGTATCTATCCAGAAATCAGCACGAATGTGTGTGTTAGTGATGCTTATTGTTATCGGATGGCAGAAATAATCTGCGTGTGGTGTGGATGATCCGCGGGTCGGTCAAATGGGAGCGGTTATATCTGCGGGTGGTGTTGACCGATCCGCGGGTCGTCTTAAAATGACGTGCGTGAGTACCGAGTGGCATTTTTGTGATTGCAACAAACCGATAGGAAATTACAGTGATGCAACAATGACCGATGCACCGAACGTAGGAAAGCTGACAGTTCTGCCAACTGCACCGAAAGCGTTCAGCTTTAAGTCTTGTGCGCCGATGAAGAGAGCGCTCAGGTTAAAGAGAGAGGATGCGCCGATGTGAAGAGAATCAAAGAGAGAGGACTCGTGCTGAATCACGCTGTGTTCAGATGACTGATTTGATTGATGATTTGTGTGAATTTATTTACTCATCTAAACTATATACGCTATATCAAATAAATGTTTTGCAGTAATTTCCCTCATTTTAAACGTTGAAAGCTGCGGGAATGAGTAATGCCATATCCGCAATACCGCACTGAAATTCAGGACATAATTATATTACACAGAGGATTGTGAAATAGATTTCCATGACTTTTCCAAAACTATTTATTTTTCCTAAATCGATCCAGATGGCTTGGAAATTGCTGTTTTAAAATCTTGACTTTTCCAGGTTTTTATGTCCTTATGAAACCTGAATGTGACGATCGGTCGGGTTGGTGCGGTTATCTAAATCAGACAAAAATATAGGTGCGGGCGGTTGGCCGGTGGATAATTTATTTGAAGCTGTGGATTCGGGTTACGTTTTAGTTCATGTTCCGCATCACTAGGTGTGTGTGTGCATCCCTAATCGGTTTCCGTTTTAAAGTTTTGCAATTGTAGTGTCATTGTGGAGGTATTCAGATGGGTGCTAAATTGGTTTGCTGGTGTGTGAGACCAGAGGATGATTTAAAATGTTACTTTAAAACACTTTTGGATTCTACATCTCATTTATCAACCAATATTCCCTTATTCAACCAGACCAAGATCACAAGATGTGTCTTTAGACTTTCTATTGTTGCCTAATTTTAGACTCATTCAAAAGAGTTTGGCCTGAAGGCATTGAGTAACATTGTGTTATAAAGAAAGTCTTGTTCACACGGTAGCCACAGTTTACAGTAGCGTCCATTCAGAGCCTCTCCCTCGCTGAGAACTGTGACAAATACCCGACAGCACGCAGGAGGTTTTTTCATTAAAAAACTCACTTAATGATGTCTGTCTTTGTTCATGTAGATCTCTTTAACGATTTCTTACCCTATATGCGTCGTTGTGATTTCAGGGTTTTGTACAGAGGCAACACACACATTTTCCACAATTACATATTTGCCTTATTTCACCGCAGATGTTCACTGCCATGCCAAAACAGCTCTCTGCTGTTTACTCTAGCGTGCAAGAATTGTGCTGCCGAAAAAGATTGCTAATACCTTTGCCAGGAGAAGATATTGCACTGCATTGATGCTATTGATGATACTGATATATTAATAATTTGTTATTAAGGAAGTGCAAAGGAATCAACAGTCTGGGTTCAAGCATCATCAATTTAGAGCAAATGCCAATTAAGGATAGGTTTCTGTACAAACCGTTTCCTAATAAGCACTTGTGTACGAGACAATTTTTCCTCCTAATTTACCTAATTAAAGTTTTATAACCATGTTAGACGGATATATGAGCACTTATCTTTGGTAAATAGTGGCTGTATAAACAACATGCCACTTCCATCAACCACAGTATTTGCATGAGCATTCATCATCAGTAATTATTTATGTACACTTTGCACAAAACCAGGTGCTCTCAGTTTCACTTGTATTTGCACTAGTCAGTTTTGACTATAGCATGAATTCTCTCTCTCTCTCTCTCTCTCTCTCTCTCTCTCTCTCTTTTAAAAAAAATTAAATGGGGCTAAAAAAAAACATTAAATGTTTGCTTTAGCTCATTTAATGACATTCCCTTGTGGATGATGTGAAGTTTAATGGCATTGTTGTTTAGGATAGTTGTACAGTTGTGGCTCCTGGTCTGTTCTGGTATGCAGAATAGGGCTAAAGCTAACAGGAACTGTTTGGGGGATTTTGCTGGGCGCCTGGCTTTTCTAAACCTACTCATCCAGACAGGCTGAAAGAATAAGCACCGCCACAAAACGAAGCGATCTGTCGCATCAAATGGAGCTCCAGCTAATTGATTGCCATTATTTACTGTCTAGTGTCCCGTCTGTCCTGCTGCATACTTTTGTCGTGAACTGTGTTGCTATTTCACTCACTTGTTTGGAAAAACCCTCATGTAGTGCTGAGATGGTCCACAATGACTGCTGGGTTGTGATTATATTTGCATTGCATCTCAGATTGAGTGTTTCTTTTACGATTTGGCTTCTTACTTGGATAGTGAAGTGAGGTGATTGGGACATAACCCAGCAACCCAACAACTTGCAAGTCTACGGCCATGAACTGGTTCCGATAAACATGAATGCCACTGAAACCATAAACATAATAAGGCAAGGCAGGTTTATTTATATAGCTAATTTCATACACAATGGTAATTCAAAGTGATTTACATAAAAGGAAGAAAAAATCACATCAATAAAACCAGAAATTAATAGTTTTTTTATGATTTAAAAATTGATTTAAAATGAATTTAGAACAGTTAGAAGAAAAAAAAGATTTTACATAAAATACAGTGCAGTCAGTTCGGACATAGCACAGTGCTCATTTAACAAATGCACAGCTAAACACAGCTAAATACGTTAATGTTACTACCCACTGAGACTGTGTTTTTATGTTTATGTAGCTGCACTGAGATGATTCCTATTTTTGATTATCACTTCAAGAGTTCCAGTTTTTGCTGACTTTCTGAGAAGGGTGTGAAACTGATCTTTTGGTTAAACAAAATAAAAACGTGTTTGTACATGAACTAGTTTGGTATCCTTTCCCATATCTTGTCCTAAGGGAGACAATGAAATGTTTGCACATGTGATATTTGTTTGATGCAATGGAAAATTTAGCAAGAAGTCAGCCAACGAAACGGCCAATTTTTTTACGGTTCTCCTGTTAGAACAATAACTGGCCTAACCTAGTATTAAAAATGGGTACAATTATGTTCAGAAGTTTAAATGTGGTAAGATTATTTTATTTGTAAATGTTTTTTGAAGGCTGCATTTTTTTAATCAACAATGTGAATTATTATTATTACAAAGTAAAACATTTCCTGTTTGAATGTATATTAAAATGTAATTTACTCCTGTAATGCAAAGCTGAATTTTCAGCATCATTACTGCAGTCTCCAGTGTCACATGATCCTTCAGAAATCATTCTAATATGCTGATATTTGCTGCTCAAGAAATTGTATTTATTATTATTATTGTTAATGTCGAAACGTTATACATTTTCAGGATGTTTTGGGGAATAGAACAGTGTTCTAGTTCTGCCGTTGTTGACATCAGCATCAGCTCTTATGTCTGCTCGATCCCTGCTGCTGTGCTTCCCTGTAAGTGCTCTCATAAATAAGAGCTAAATGTGAGATGATGTTCTCCCACTGAGTTCCCATAAGCTTCCTGTCCAATGGAAGAGCAACAGTAGCTCTGATATGCTTGTGGGCCACACAGCCTCCTGTGTCGGGCTGCTTCCCTACAACGGAAATATCTAAATATGAACATTTATTTCCCCCCATAGCCGCTCTGCTCTTTGTTTGTGGTTATTTAACACACTCAACATCTCTTGAGACTCGGCTGGTTATGTAACATCAGAAAAGGGCAATATTTTAAACTGGAGAAGGTCAAAAGCCAACATGCATGAGCTCAATGACCTTTTTTGGGAAGATAATATAAGAATATTTTCCCCTCTCTTTTTATGGTAAGGGTTTGACCTGTTTCTTGTCATGACATGTCTGATGGTTTTTGCTGTGGTGTTAGTGTAGTAAAAATATATTTGACTACTAGCACTGGATTCAAAATTTGTATCATAATGTATGTGTATCTTCTCCACACAGGCCTACAGGGAGTCTTGTGTGAAGGAAGCAATCTAAGGTTTAAATGTTAGTAGGTTTTGATCTCATTCATCTGTCTTTGGTGTTATTTTTGACACTATTCCACCATGATGATTCACACCGTTTTGACCTACATTTGAGTTTTTTACTACATCCTGCTCCACCTCTTCTGGTCCTCATTTAGTGCTGCCTTTTACATGAAGCCAAAATGATTTCCATAATTAAAATCTGTTGGTGTGTGCCAATGAATTTAGATGAGTACACATGAGTAAAGTGGAAAGAATCAAGGCGAGACACAATAAGCACTGGACATAGTGCTTTGGGCTTAACAGCAGCTGATGACATCTGATGCTTTTGCTCATGTCATCTACAGATGAGCTGGAATGGACATTTACATTTCAGTTTTACTGAGTAAAATCGTATTAAGAAATACAGTTCAACTTTTCTATATTTATAACTTGACTCTCTGGAGTACTTCATTTTGGTACATTTTTGAATAATCACCATTAATCTGTACAAATCTTAGTCGTCCCAGGAAACTCGTATCACTCTGCACTCTGCTGCTTCTCAAATAATTACATTTGAACTCAAATCAATACTTAATGAATCATTTGTTTAATTATGTTACTGACCTTGTAGCAAGCATGATAATGTATAGTTAGCTGATCATTAGCACAAAGAAAGGATCACCCTGTCTGGTTTATTGTATAGTTCACTAACAGTATTTTCAAATTTATTAAAGTTGACATATCATGAAAATCTGACTTTTTCAGTGTTTAAGTGCTATAATCGGGTCCCTGGTGCATCTAACAACCCAGAAAATGCAAAAAAGAACTACTCCGTAAATTTATTTTGAGTCGTTCTTTCACATTTTCTGGTTTGGTAGATTTTTATTTTTAGTAAGCCTTTCTCTGCAAGCTTGTGAAAAAACGAGCCGCTCAGAATCTTATGATAATATTACCACCCCTTAATCAGCAAGTTTCCACCCACGGCGTCGCCATTGTGTTTTTGCAAGCGACAGCGGTGTACCAGTTCTAACGCCATGACGAGAGGTCGAGCAAAGCATGCTAACTGTTCTGTCTTTGGCTGCACTGACGAACACAGAACACTGTTTAGAATCCCAGCCTCAGAGGAGACAAGAGAGCAGTGGATTTGTTGATTTATTTACTGTATATTACGTTGCTGCCACACAGATCTAATATAAACATGCTATTTCTTTCCCAGCTGTTTACCTTCACAGACATAACCGACTGTTTTTGTGACTTGTGTGTTTAAATTAGTTTTAACGAATACGGTTTAAAACATGATTTCAGCATGACAGACATGATAATCAAAACCAAACAGATGTTTTTAGCAGAGTATCTGAGGAACGAGTTGTAAAGGCACCGCCCCTATTCTGGAAAAGGGGGTGGGGGGCAGCAACTAATTTGCATTTAAAGAGACATGCACGAAAACAGCCTGTTTCTGCTTCCACTCAAGATGGCATTTTCAAAATAATATAATAAATGATCTGTGGGGTATTTTGAGCTGAAACTTCACTGACACATTCTGGGGACAGATGTGACCGGAGACTTGTATTACATATTGTAAAAAGGCGCATAATAGGTGTCCTTTAATTTTGAAAACTTTTAACTGTAGGCTGTGAGTTAGGCTTGCCGCGATAGACGGTGATGACGGTTATACCGGTGTTAAGCCGCAACACCGTTATGTCACTTGCCCACCGCAGCACCGTCCCTCACCGTCGTTTACATTTTTTTATAGTAATACAGCGGGATTAATTTCCCAAATACAACGCGGTAACGGTCGGTAACTCAGGTGCAATTTGAACGGGAGCGCTTTATTCTTATCTTATCGAGCTCCGGTACAGCCTGCACTCGGACCGTTATGCGTGCGCTGCTCGCGTGTTTTATTTGCGGGGTCTGAGCACACTCACAGCATGTGCAACGATGCTCCGAGCAGGCTAGCAGATATAATATACGGCTCTCAGACAGAACAGGCAGGTTGTGATTAGTGACCGAGCAGAATAAGGATAGAGCAAAGTGTAGATGTCTTTGAAGGACGTTCAACTCGTCTTAACTTTTTTTTCTTTTTTTTGTATTAAGCTTATTCTATCGTTTTAAATGACAGACTGTGTCGAATGTATTTATTTTTATCTGCTACACTTTTCACTGTGTTAACAGCAAGATGTTAAATGAATTTAGTATTTTGACAAGACTAATAAAATTGCTATTAAGTTAAACCTACATTTTTTTTCCTATTGTGTTGTAGGCTGAATGTTAGCCTAAACGAATTATATCCTGACAAAACGAATAAAAATAAGGATTACAATTTTTGTATAACTTTTTTTTTCTCTCTGTGACACTTTATTCCGTGTTCGCAGCAAAATGTTATTGACATTTTTCTGTCAATAAATTCAAGACTCTTGACAAGACGAATAAAATAAATACAATTTTTGTGCAGACTAAACTTTTATTTGTTGGCCTTTCAGCAGAAATGTGAACAAACAGTGAATATATCGCGGGAGCTGGTGAGTGCGGAATAAAACCTCAAACAGTCCCGCGCAGACCTCTACATCACAGATCAGATTTCATTTATCACGTAAAGAGAGATGACTGACAAGAAGAGTGAGGTGACACAGACAAGACGATGCGGAAGAGTTTCAAAACGAAATGTAAAAGTGCCCGTTTTAAGCCTGTTGACTTCTGAATCTGACATGTTTGTTATTATTCACTATTCACGACACCATCAGTAAATAGTTCCTCTGTAAGAACAAGCTGTCTGATGCCCGTATGCACATAAATAATCACCACTTATCCTCATAAACTTCTCTAACACACGCGAGCATCCTTATGAAATACTCGCTGTATTCAACTATACGTGAATATACTGAACTGTATTCAAGCAGAAATATGAGTGATCGAGAGCGCACATACACTGTTCGTTTGCGCATCATTTATAACGGACATAACGTGCGCCTAATGCACGATCCTGTCACTGTTAATCATCTTTACCCTGATTACAATAGTTTGTCCATCAAAACTTGTGTGACACTGGCTTCTTTTATCCAACCGAGAGCTGTAGTTTGCGTATCATGTGCTCATACACAGAATATATTTTTTTACATGACTTAACATGCGAGTCATAATATTAGTTAATATAATATATTGTAGTTTTATCTCTCGCCCCCCTGGTTGAGAAACACTGACCTAAAGCGCGATCTTCCAGCATTGCTTTCGCGATCGGTCTATTGGGCATCCCTGATCTAAGTGATAATGTAAAAAAAACATTTGTTTCTCATTTATTTGGTTCCACAGGATTTGCTGATTTTTATTTTATTTAAACACTGCTTGACGCCAAATTGCTGCTGATATTAAAGTCAAATAAAACACGCACGGCGCTTACAGGCTATTTAAAACCTGAGGAAAAGAGGGAA